>VWYE01008487.1:287902-416624 GCA_013398995.1 Alaudala cheleensis | reverse complement strand
CTGCCAGAGCAGCTCCTGGATGGACAGACAAGTTTTCTTATCATTTACATAGTTACTGTAATTGGAATGCATGCTACATTGCTATTCCTACAAATACTTGAGAGAATGTCAAAAAAAGCCATTTTTCTTTTGGGGATTCTTATGTGTGGAAAAACTTTCTTTTATCTCGGTACTCTTTTAAAAATAATTTTACCAGACTCACAAAATACTGTGCACATATATTCTCTCTTTTTTCAAAGGAGAATTGAGAAGAAAGCACTTCCCCATTTTTGCAGTAGTACTGTGAATGTGAAAAAAAGCAGCTTCTCTCCACTGCAGTCAATCAGAAGCTTATGTCGTAAATGCATTTCAATTTTATCTCTGCTTACATTCTTGAGCAGTTTCTTTTTTATTTTGACGTGTGAAAGGCATGTTAACTTTGTCTTAATATTAAGGTACAAGTCAGGCTTGTCCTTTGCATCAACCAGGCCTAGGCTGATGCTCCTTGAGACAGGTAATGCAACTTCTGTTGATCATCATCACAGAGCAGTGTTGGCTTTACTTCTGTAGCACTCATGGCTGCTCTCTGCAGGGTTGTCCTCTCTCCAGTGCTGCACTTCAGGGATTGTGAAGTGGATGCTAAAAACTCACAGCATGCAAGATCCATTGCTTCCCACCCCTGGAGCAAGGGGTTTATCATCTCCTGTAGGGAGGTCACTGAATGGCTAGTCACCACTGCAATGAAATTCCTCTAGGATGTCTTAATGGTCTGACTCTGCTGTTTTGTTTTGGTGTGTTTTTTCTTTTCTTTTCTTTTTTTTTTTTATTTTTGGGAGGTCATTAACAATTTTCTGAAGTGCTGCATTTTAAATAAGCTTTCTTAAATCTTCACTATTTTTATTTTAATTTATTTTGGTAACAGTTTCACCTAAGAAGTATAGCACTGAGTGGAGTCTTAACTTAAGCTGGCTAATTGAATTTTCTTCTTTAGCCTGTGGTCAAGCACATCGTGGGTCACACAAAGAGGGCAGTGAATCACAGTCTGGGAAGACAGCTGATGGCCCCAGCTGAGTGTGTCAGCTTTTTGAGCTTTTTGCCTTCGTGTCAGCAGATTGCTAGATCAGAACCTGGAGTTAGGAGCCTTGGATCTCAGCAGGAGCAACAGCTCTGCCTCTGTGCTTGGCTTTTAGCAGTTTTTTAGCAGAACTTAATTTGATTGTAGGTTAATATTCACACATTTAAAATCAGTTATTAGGGCCTGGATAGCTCTACTAATATGTTTTGTAAACTCCATTTACACCTTCACAAATCTTAGTGGGAGTTCAGCATTCACTGTGAACAATAAAATATTTGGCTAGTTGGCTCACAGATTTTTGTTCTTTGCCAGAGGCACTTAAAAAACAATGCTCCTGAAAATGCCTAGAAACTGTGTGTGTGAGGTTTTTTATCTATTTGTCTCTCTTGTTAATTCCTGCTTTCCAATGCCTCACCCACTTCTCCATAGAGAATGGAGAATAAAAAGGAAGGTTCAGATAGTGTTTTTCCTATCCTAAACTGACATCCAAAATTCTCTTTTTTGGTCATCAGCAGCTGAAGCAGGTGGAGCTGTTGGCTAATTTTTGTTATAGATGAGTGTAAATTATAGAGAGCGGTCCTCTGTGCCAGTCACTTTTGGTGTTTGTGGTTTGTTTAGAGAAAATTTCTGGTGTCACAGTGATACTGTGCAGTTTCAATCAGGTTTAGATTTGTTCCAGGACCACTTCATTTGTGTCAAGCTTTTCCTTGCATAAATGTCCGCTGAGATTTTAGAGGGCACAAAAAAGTTCTAATTTCTCAGGAGATGTCTAAGATATTTTGTCTAGCAGATCAGAATTTAAGAGCATTCAGGGCAGTACGGAGAAGTGGGAAGATCGGGGATCCTCCAGTCATTTCAGGCACCCATCATTCTGTGGTGACATGTAAAGGCCCGGTGGAAAATGTCTTCTATGCTTGAGAAGATGAGGCTTTCTGCTTTGCCCCCCACTGAGGATGGTAAGGATTGACTGGAAATAATGCCTGAGTGGGTGTAGGCACCCTCTTGCTGTAAGCTGGACAGAGAGGTGGCTCCAAGCTTTTCAGTGTCTTGCTCCTGTATCTAGCCATGAGGAATCTGGATTTTTTAAAAGGCTCCTTTGTTTTCCAGCTGTGTTCAAATGACTAAGTTGGAATATTTTTTTCTGTTAAAGCAACAGAAGAATCTGCTTGGAAGAATCTGATCTGCCCTTACTCTCCTGGGTTCTCCTGCTTGTAACAGTTGAGTAAATTCTATCAGAACTGTACCATTAGGACTGGAAATAGAGTCAAGGAAGCCAGAGAGATTGTTTGTTTGTACCTCAGCTATATCACTTAATTCTCAAAAGTCATGAGATGATTCATCTCATCTTTGAACTATCACCAGGGGCTACATGAACAGCAAATGCTTCCCACAAATTGGGTAACTCTTTTTGAGCTCAGACACAAGAGTTGAGTGGTGTAAAGAGGAGATGTTATGTCTCTGTGTTGTGTTAGGGACTGCAGCTGACTGCAGAGACAGTGATTAATCATCCAGGTTAGTGGGAGAGGTTACAAACCTCCTTGGCTGCTAAGGTTGGGTCACCCAAAGAATGCTGCTAAGACCTGGAAATAATCCCAGTAGTTACTCTTTATGAATTAATTGCCATTGTTTTTTAAATAACAATGAACATACAGCAAATAATGTCAAGACCAGGGAAATGAAATCATGTGCATTTCAGAGGCTGGGTAGGAACATAACTTCACTTGAATGTTTGAGTGTGTGCATATATGTTCCTTTTAGTCCTTTGGTTGCCCTAAAAGCATGGCATTGCTTTTAGACAGGTTTTTTTTTTTTTTACTGGTCTTTGTAGTACATATTTCCTTGGAATTAAAAAGGAATATTGAAATAAAGCCTAAAACTCTCTTCAGATTTGTTAAGGAGAAAAAAAACCTGCATAAAATTATACTATAAAATCTGCTTTCAGTTGATGTTTTACTGTATTAACAATAATGAAAGACTTATATGGAACTTCATACTTTATATAAAGTCTCAAATAGAGCCTCATTCTGTTTGATGATGACTAAACAACTGTAAGATCCAAAATCAAATTTTTGTTGAGTATTTTAGCACTCCTGTTTGGGTTTCTATATCTCGCACTATTTGCTGGTTTCTGCTATAGTTCCTATTTTTATGCAAAGGGGAATTACTTTTAACTATAAAATATTCCTGCTTTGGTCTCCAGTTGAAAGAAAAATGTTCTGTAAAAGAATAAAAATAAACACATTTTAAATTAATATTTTTACATCTCCCACACTTGAGCTGAAACGACAGAAAGTTAAAAGCTAAAATTTGTCATGGAAAACTCCAATCCGTATTAATTTCCTAAGCAGATTGTCACAAAGATTTGAGGTTTGTCTGCAGCACAGACACACAAAAAGATCAATTGAATTAAAAAAAATTATTAGACACATAATAGACATAAATTCAGCAATGATTTTTTTTTTAAGCAGGAATGTTAATGAAATCTTTCAACTACTTTTTGTTACTAAGCTGACTTTCAAACTCACCTGCCTCACAATGTAAATGCACTAGTGCAAGTCCAAAGTCTAATCCAAGTACCACACTTGGATTTTCAGAGAGACTATTTAATTACTGAGGACATTTGCATCAACTGGGACTCATTAACAAAGACAATTCTACTTTAAGATGTTTTTAATTTTGTCATATATAAAAGTCATCTGAAACATTAAAGCTTTCATCACACAGATGGAGTGATTTCTAAATTTGTAGCTTATTTGTAACTTCGTTAAATAGCACTTATATGCATTCACATTAATAAGTCCCAGCTCAGGACTTCGTCATTAATTAACGAGGGAGTTGCTAAATCTGACACAGACTGTACCAAGTGTCACACAACACTGTCCATCTGGGCACAAGCAGCCTGTAGGTTCCAGCAGCAGAGAAGGCAAACCCAGCTCTTCTCTGTGGCAGTGACAGAGCAAAGGAAAATACATGGGCTGTGTGTGTGGGCAGAATTCTTTCTTATCCACTGTCTCTCCTTTCGGGTGCTTTTTCTTATCAGCAGCTGCCACTCATTTCTCCCATAACCTGTTGAGATTTTTCTTTAAGTCTGCACTTTGGAGATGTGTTTTCACCTTATGGAATTGTTCCATACAAAGCCTCTGAGACAGGCTGTCCTGTCCATCTATGTGTACACATTGCTGGTGCAGGTCCCCTTCACATCTTTATTCCTCTAATCTCTTCCTCTGACACCTGCTGTCTTGCCTTGCTCACAGCCACTCACAATGTTGTTGCAAAGATAATTTCTCTACTCTACTAATTTGAAATCAACTGTCTCTTTCAGTTCCTCGCCTGCCTTTCTTTCTCTCTCAAACATAAGTCACTTGTCTTTATTTTCAAGACCTTTTCTCATGTCTCTCACATTTTTTGTTTACTGCTGAAAGGTCTGTTTAAATCTTTGATTGGTTTTGATACCTTGATGAATTGCAGGTGACCACAGACACGATTTTGGTGTTTTGAATCATCTTTTGGCTTCCAAATTTAGATTGCAAGATGCTGTTGCAAAATAAATAAATTTGTAGGTGTGCCCTCACTCCCCCCACTGTATTCAGCAATTACCTCCAGGTCCCCAATTCCTTTTCAAACCAAAAGTAGCAGACTTGTATTGAGAAAATGCTAGGAGCTGGAATTTTAAAGACTTAAACTTTATTGTGAATATATTCAAAATGAAAATACATTTTGAGATTTTATGGGCTGTGGAAGCAGAACAATGTCCATTGTAAATAAATCCACGATGCTCCTTATTCCATTGAAAAGAACACAAATTCAAAGAATGAGAAAGATGACATGAGGGAGAGGCTTTGATTCAGGTAGTCTAATTTCTGGCTGAGTTGTGAAACTCTCCCAGGCCCTCCCCTTCACCCCAGCTGGTTATTCTCAGGAGCTGTTACAAGTACCCCTAGAGCATTTTGTGGGTCCAGTGTACAACTGTGATAGTTCATGAACAGTCTTGGTCCCCCTCCCTTCTTCATCTCCCAGGAGAGTGAAAAATCCTGTACAAGCATACACTGCTGCACTAGCTAGTGCATTTACTTTCCAAACCAGCAGGAATTCACTTACTAATTCACTCTTCAAAACATGATTTATTCTGCAGAGCCATCTACTTTAATTATTACTTGAGTTTTCTAGAACCATAGGTCTGGGTAATTATTTTCATTGCCTCCTCTTGGTTGCTTATGCTGTACAGATCTGCTGTTTAATGAGTCACTCAGAGGCCAGAAGGGAAACTGAATTCCTGAAGTACAGGGTGTCTAGACAAAAATGCACAAGCAAATATTTCCACTGTAAGCAAAGAGATAGTGTTTGCTTGTGATAAACTGGTTCTGAATAATTTATTTCTAAGCTTGATGTGAGGAAGACAGATCTTATCATAGGGATAAGAAAGGAGGAAAAAGAAATGCAGTGATGAGGGCGGTGATTTCAGTCATTAATTTAAGTATTGTTATTTAGGATGCTGAGTGCGCAGCCCCACTGTGTCAGATACTGCTAGTGTATAATAAGAGACAGAGAGTTGCTGCAGCATAGCTTCCACACAGGTCAGTAATGGCAAAGTTAAAATTTATACTTTGTCAAAAATCATACATGTGTGCACTATCCTCACATAATTGTACTTGGCATAGGGTTTTTTTATTGGCTGCAGTTTTTATTAATGTTTACATCATAAGCAGCTAATTTCTACTTTTCGTTTCAGTCAACGCAGTTATCCATACAGGATTTATTTTATTGGTGGATTTACAGTTTCACATCTGGGCCAGCATGCTGACTAGCTGTGTGCAGAGCCAGCTGTAGCTGAGGGGTGTTAAACTTGTGTGTGATGCTGCACAAGCGTGGCTGGCTGAGGTGGTTGTGCCAGGGCCACAGGTACAGGTGACCAGTGAGTTCCTGGTGTGACAGCGGTGTCCTCGCTGTGCTGGGCTGTGGCAGCAGCCCCTCCCCAGCCCACCTGCCATGCAAGCTCACCCAGAGAGCACACAGGCTGCTGAATCATTCCCATGCCTCCCAATCCTGGAAACATTTTATCTAGATAAACTACAGAGACTGTCAGCATAAGAAAAAGAAATCTGCCTGAACTAAGTTGCTGCTAATAAATTCTGCTGGATGTGAGAGATCCTGAGCTGCTGCTGCATGGTATTCTTCAGGCCTGCCCTTGAACCTAGAATTTCCACCTTTTTCTTCATTTCCCATAATATTCCAAACATCTGTGCTTTCTGATAATGTAGGATATGCTACAGGTCTGAATAGGAAAGAGTTTTCCTATTCTGTGGAAAATTTCCCTACTGCTTCTGTTACATAAATTGAATTTTTTGATGGTTGACCAGAAATTCTGTTTCACAGTGTAAGGTTAGGGATAAATGGCATCTTACTTTGATACTCAGCACTTCTCTGATTGCATTTCTTTGTATAACATCCTTAGAATGTTGGCACTGATTGAAGATGCTTGATGAAGTGATGATGACAGAGTTAAAATAATGGTGTTTTTCATGATTTTGAGTAGAAACAGAGAGATGAATTGAGATGGCGGGTCTGTGCTTTGTGTACAAGGCTGTGTGTTTTGAGTAAGTACTGTGGAAAAAGAGAAGCAGGTGAGGGTACTGCAAACAATATGTACTAAAAAAAAGAAACATATAAGTAAGAAAAATAGATTTGCATTCTTCTATTTTCCATGGGTGTTTTCCCCACCCCTGGTGTCAAGCCTTGTTTTCTGAAGTGTGTTTCTCCTCTGGTAGTCAAAACCATCTCTTTTATCATATGTCATGAAATGATAGCTCATTCTCTTGCCTCTAAGCTATCACACACACTTAGAAAGAAACTCATCAATATAAATGTTTGTGTCTATGTCTGATTGGTTTCTCATGTTTAAAAAGGAAGAAAAGGGAGATTGATTGCAGAGGCCATAAAAGTAATGATGCGTTTAATGAAAACATACATTTTATAGGAAAAACACGCTTAAAAATTACTTGAAGCTGCTGTATGTGAGTTAATGAAATTAAATGACCTTCAAAATTTTGCTAATTTGACCTCGGGTTATCCCTTTGAGCCTTCAGCTGGTTTTACATTTATTTGCATAGATGGCATTTATTTTTTGTCTATCTCAAGAGCTTTCAGCTCTCCCCATTGAACAGGGTGGCTGCAGAGATACACTGCAGTGGTTACACAGTGTGAAAACCAGGCTGCTGGCTGGCTGACCGGCCCTGCAATGGCAGCTACCCTTCCTTCCCCCAGTCCTGCACTTTATGGTGTTGCCATAAATTTTCCTTGAGGAAACAGTGCCCCCTAAATTGTCTTCTGCTAGCTACTTCTTTTCATATGAAAACCAAACCATAACCAGGTCCAGCCTGAAATGTGGTTGCATGGCTGAGTTTTCTACAGGAAATGACATCAGAAAATCCCTATAGAAGTGAGTAGGTAGTAATACAGCATAATTTCATCCAGCTGAGCTGAACAACTCTGGGATTGAGACAGCATCCACTGTCAGCTTGTCCATCTCTCTGAAGCAGTGCCTGTTCATGGAAAGGAGCACAAGAAAGAACATAAAGTGAAGACTTTGGTATGTTGTAAGTGTGGTGGTACTGATGGCATCCATCCTAATGACCACTCTCATGCCAAGTGATACTGCAAGGCTCAGGTTCACATTGGTCAAAACTATTCTTTACAATGAATGAGTCATCTCAATACTACCTAGCATTTGAAATCTGGTTATGCAGCCCTTTGGGCTTTGAGCTGTTGCAGTAGTAATCATTAATTATAATGAATAAAATTAATTATTAATAATTGATTGTATTAGTAAGGTTTTGTGTTTTAAGTTGCAAGTAAATGCTGAGGAGGCTCTGTCACAGCATGCAAGAATATTTTTTCTAGTATGATTTCCCAGACACATGTTGTGCAGCTCTAGCTGTGTTATAAGGTGAGTGGGGAAGTTTGTGACCAAGATCAAACAGAACTGGGAGGCACCGTGAGGTGCAGCCACGCGCGTAATGTACAGAATCTAGTCCCCAGAAAGAAGTGTCTGCTGAACCTCATCTGGATTTATTCACCAAGGGAGTTAGAGCCCAAGGGTGACGTAGCACATGCATGATGTGAACATGCATGACTAATCTTCCTGAGCTGGTACAAGTGGCTATAACTTGTACATTGGCTCTTGGGTGGGATGGATGTGGTAACCGGTGCAGCACTAGGATGGATCACATCCCTGCTGGAGCACAGACTATGTCATGGCTCCCTGCTTCACTGGTGTCTGACCCCCAAAGAACTTTCTCATTCAGTTATGCTGTAAAACACTCTTGGGTATACTTGGAACACCAGTTAAACTTATGACCAAGTGAAAACTCTTGTCCCGAGGGTCCCTCTGGTGGTCCCTGGTTGTCGTCGACCCTGAAGTTATACCTGGCTGCTTGAACTTGATATATCTTCCCAAAGTTGCAGCTGAGTTGGCAGTACTAGTCTGGTTCATTATTTTGTGTCCTCTTTCTGGTTAATGTTCAGCATGGTTTGCAGAATGAGCATTGTATTTTTCCACCAGCTGAGCAAATAGTTCTTCCTCTGGCAACAACCTGATATTTAGCATCTTGTCGGAGTAGTTGGAAGAATAGTAGGAATGAAAAATCCCTAGTGATGAATGAAGGAAAAAGTCTTAACCAGAAAACTCAGTTAGATGGTACCTCTCCAAAAACCACTCTGGGAAACGAATTTGGCTCTTTACAGATACATATTAGGAGAGGCTGCAGTTGTCCTGAAATTTTGGCACAGGTGCAGGTACCTAGGAGCTGAGACATCCTGTTTTTCCTCTAGCCATGGCAACATCTGCAAATACCAGACAGACACAACAGTGTATTTATTGCAACAGGGAAACAGTGAAGAAACACCTCGCCTGTGTTCCACTGGAAAGGGTCTGGAATGGAAGATGGCAGATGTGTCATTCACTCTGTCTACATGTTATGGCCTGATGTGGCAAAACCTCTGTGTACAGTCCTGTGAGTCCTCTGTGTACAGTCGCTAGCTCTCTGGGTGGTACCATCTCACATTTAAGTTCATAAACAGGGAAGATGTATGCCATAAAAATCCATGAGAATCTGAACACAGTCTGCTGGGCGCAGAGAAGCCTCTAACTGGCGATGGAGGGACAGCATGAAACTGAAGCACATGTCTGATAACCCTTACTTATTGTATTCACCTAGCTTCAGACCACCAAGCTGTTGGAAGACTAATTTAGTGCTGGGATATAACTATCTATCTATATATATATATATGGGTTTTTTTTGAGGTGGAGGAAATAGAGTGGAAAGCCTTGTTTCATTTCCACTGAATTTAATATCTTTGAATAAAATAGAAAGCTAGCATTTAGCTGTTTATTTCTCTGTTTCTCTCTCATGCTGATATTTCTGTGTGAGGGAAAATACTACACTGTTTTTTAAAGTGGAAACATTGGTACTCATTCCCCTTTTAAGATGCATTGTAATGTCCTGGGACAGTGTTTTTCAGCATATCTACACTACTTTACATTGCTCTAAAATTATAGTAAGACCCTTTTTGACAAATCTGTTTTTTTTTTTTTTTAAGACAACCCTTTGCAAGAATTTATGGAAAGACCGTAACATTTAAAGTGTGGCCATAAACCACATGAAGGTCTTTATAACTCCACCACAAATCCTAGTGTACTATTTACACTTAACTGAAAAATGATAGAGGTTGCTTCTGTACCTGCAGCATGCTGCTTTATCTGCAGTTTGAGATGCACAGAGATCTCATTTTCCCTCAGGGAGATTCAGATATCTCTTCTAAGCCCAAGGTCCCACCTCTACCGGGAGGAAAAAACCAGGGGAAGTGATGCTGATAAATTCAGTGCAGGATGAGGACTGGCCCCCTATCGTTTGCCATCCCATAGCTGCTCCCTATGGAATGTTTTTCTCTCATTTCACCACTTTGTCCCCTCTGAATGTCTGTGTCTTCCCTGATAATTTTGCTGGTTTTGTGGCATTTGGGTCCATCAAGTGCCTTAAGGTGAGCCGAGAATTTCAGATAGTCATGATCAGTGAATTTCACTGTGCAAACAAAGCCATAAATCCACAGTGCATGGGCAGGGTTGTCACGTTTCAGAAAGGAGCTGCTTTTGTTCCGGAGGTGCCTATTGAAAACGCAGCATGGACTCTCCATTCTCTGGGCTCTTTCATCTTCTGAGTGAACTGTGGACCTGAGTATTTTATTCTGGCATCCACAGAATTTACAATGCCTGTTTTGAAGCAGTCTTCCTGATAAGATGTATTGAGGAAACAAGGAAATAAAAGTAGACAAGATACTTAGTTCAGGCGTTTTTCTTCACAGGCAATGAGACTGATACATTTTCTGGCTCTCAGAATAGGACTATAATCCTTTTAAGAAACTTTAGAACAGAAAGAGGCTGAGGCCCATCTAGGTCAATCCCCTCTAAATCTTCAGACATTATGTGATTATTTTTAAAATATGCAAAATGCAACAAATAGTTTCAAAAATATTAGAAATTTACCAGAAAGTGCTAGAGAAGAGCTTTCAAGAAGCTTGTGCTTCAATATACTTGTATCAGTCCTTACTATCTGTTTCTTCTTCATATTACTGGGTGCAGACAAGTTCTATATAAAATACTGTATAATTTTAGGCTAAAATTTGGCCAAGACTCTACATGATAAATTCCATGTTACCACAGAATAGCCACAAGTCACTAATTTCTGTCTTCTACACTAAAATCTTCTTGTAATGCTGCAAATTATATAGTAATTACAGATGGAGTAACATGGTCTCTTCAACCATTAGTACTCTGCAATTTGCAGTAGCAGATGGAGGATTTCTGTGTAGATTAACTTGTGTATTAGCAGAAAAGAAGAGTTGTAAGAACATGATCAAATGCAAGAACTAGGAAGGAGGCTAGCAAGGCTTTTTACTGTTTTGTGCATGTTGAGTGTTTTCCCAGATTTGTTTCCAGACATGTCTTCTGGGGATATAACACAGTTATTGGCTTTACAAACTGATCTCAGAGAGATCCCATGAAAACTGGATTTTTGTTACGGATGTCCCCAGGGTGTTTTTGTCTACATTATCTTTGACTAACATATATATTTAAGATTTTTCTAATTATTTCCTCCTCTTTTTCATTATAATCACATTCTTTTCCCCTGTGCTTGGACTTGCATCTTAGGAATAAGCTCAATGATTTATTCCAAGTTTTTTCTGCCTCTTGAAATATACCTGATTCTTCTTTCCAGAGAGGGCTAAGCAGGGCAAGTCTGCAGACATCCTCTCCTTCTCCATTCTCTCTTTGGTATATTTTACTTGCTCCTTAATTTCTGGGCAGGCTGTTTCCAGCTATATGCCCCTATGTCTTCAGTTTAAAGGGGAGCTTCTAGAAAGAGAAAGGAGGCTGGCAGATGAAAATGAATAATAAAACTCCATTAACTTCGTATTGGTGGTGGATAGAGTAGGGACAGGTAAAAAGCCATTATTTTGGCATCAGGAATATTCATGCAGAAAATACAATGAACCTTCTGCTTCCTCTGAAGTGTTTGTTCCCAGTGTGCCAGCAGCTTCCCTCTGACCTCAGTTCCTCCCTGGTACTTGCAAGGAACCTGCGTGCACAGCCTCAAAGGAGCCCTTGGAAAGGTGCAGGGTACTGTCTTTCCAACAGGTGATGATGCTGTTAGACACACAGCTGGCTGGCTGCAGTCACCCAGGAGCAGTACTGGCACAGTCCCTGTAGTAAAGTTACAGACCTGATAATTATCTCAAGCTACTCAGCCTTGCACGCCTTCAGCATCTTGGTAAGATGAAGGCAATTTTATGCTGAACTCCCACAGATTCTCACTCCCTTTGTAGCTGTCAATGAAACTGCTTTTCCCACCTGCTCATTCTGAAAATCATCCACCGGAGAACACGGCTCCTGCAGGCAGTGTGTGTGTTTGGGTGTGCAGGAGCCCATCTGCTTACAGCCACAGCAGGCAAGGGGTTAGGTGCAAGCCAAGCAAGCCAAGCATAGCCAAGAAGGGTCACCCTTCCTGTGCAAAGCGCAGTGAAACGCAGGTGCAGCACAGTCCACCCTGGTCATGTCAGACACAGCCTCTGGCAGGCTCCATGCCCTTGCTGTCTGAGTTTTGTGGTTGTTCTGTGCCTGCACTGACAAGGGCAGTGACCTGCAGCATGCATGGGCAGGGACGTGCAGCAACTGGAAGATGTAGATAGAGAAGGATGCTCCTGCTCTCAGCCCTACATGTCATCCTCCATACCATTCTCTGAGAATCGGGTGTCTGAGATTCTGTTGCAGGAAACCTAGGGCGTAGGATTTTCTTTCCCATCCTAAGGTGATTTGGGGGTGGTGACAGGGCTGCCTGTGCTGCTGAGAGCTGAGTGACTCATAGAATACTCCTACCTGGCAGGTGTTGATGTCTCCCTCTGGGTAGCCAGCACAAAAGTTGTGGGTGAGGATGTCCCCCACATATCACTGGCTGCTGGACATTGATGAGGTGGATCTTGGCCTCCTGCAGGACGCAGTTTGAGCTGTGAGCACAGGAATGAACAAGCACCCAGCAGGTCATTGTCAGTTCTCACCTGCCTGAGGGTGGCCTCCTTCCCTAGGGCTTGGGTTTGCCTCTGGAGAGGTGCTGCTCTGTCACTTTCTGTCTGGCTTTGGGGAGAGGGCCAGGTCCATTTCTCCAGAGCTATACATCCCACAGCCTGACTCTGACTTCGGCCTTTGCTCTTGGGGAAGAACAAATCTGTCTCCCAATGTGGCAAGCTTGCCCTCAGGACACAAGTCCTCTTTTGGAACTCACCTCTCCCAGTGCTGGAGAGGCGTAGCAGGTGGTGTCAGCGTGGAGCCAGGCAGCTTTAAGTAGGTGTCGCACTGGACAGGCTGCTCCCATTCCAGCAAGGTGATGTTATTCCTCTGTGGACAGCACTGTACTGTTGGTGAACCAGCTGCTGCTCAGTCTGGTGCATTTTGACCCCAGGGCCCAGATCGGTCAACTGGGTGATCCTGATCACCACATGCCACGTACCAATGTTCCTGGAAGACAGATGGAGGAAATGGTTGGAGGGACTAGAGCCATGAGCTGAAACAGGCCAACAGTTCCCTACCCCTTCTGCTTCACAAGGCAAAATCTCCAGGAATACTGGCTGGAGGATGCTAGAAAGCAGCTCAAGCCCAGCCTTCTCCTGAGCAGTCTCTCATCCAGACTCTGCAATGCCCAGGCACTGGGTGCACTATAATGAGAGGAGATGGAAACAACAGGGTACCTGCTCATGTTGAGTTATCCTCATCCTTGTCCTCCTTACCTGGCCTTGATGAAATGGTGGGCTGCTGTGAGAACCCACCATGTCCTAATAAGGGATCTCCTGTGCATACACCCTTGCCAGGGCTGCTGATGAGCCAGGACAAGGCCCCTGGGGGACCTGTGCCACCCACCATGTGTGTCACTTCACAGTCATAAGCCATGGGGCCATACTCATCAGCCATGGACTGGAGTCCACAGGTCCTCCTGTAAGCAGAAAGTCATCACTGTCCTGCTTGATGGCTTGCTGCTGCTCAGGCTCAAGCTGTCTGCCCTACCCACCAGGCACTGCATGGACAGCAGGGCAAGAGAAACTTGAGGCACATGTGTCTGTCCACCCCAGCACCTGGTGCTGGCAAGGAACTGCCATTTCCCCATGTGGTGTGGCCAGGGGACACAAACAGGCGCCGTCCAGGGAAACCCCTAAATATCAGCCAAGCTCCCTTCCAGAGCCTGGGGCCACTTATCCACAGGTGTCCCATGTGCCCAGCACAGGCCCACACATGGCCAGGAGGACAAGAAAGCACAGCAAACACATCACTGCCAGTGGCATGTCAGCTACAAGAAACAAGGACTCCTCATCCTCAGCATGGCCGCTGCCACAGATCCTGTTCCCTTAGCTCCAGGGCTGATGTTACAGAGGGGCTGGTTCCAGGTCCCAGGCCTTTGAGCCAGGGGAAGAGATGGGAATGGTGGGTGGGAGGAGCAGCACAGAATCATAGAACCATAGAATGGTTCGGATTGGAAGAGACCTTAAAAATCCTGTAACTACAACCATCCTGCCATGGGCATCTTGGGCAGGGATAGTTTACACTGGGCCAGCTTGCTTGAAGCCCTGTCCAAACTGCCTGGGAACACTTCCAGGGATGGGGTATGCATTCCTGCTCTGGGCAATGCATTCCTCTCTAGCTTTCTTCTGCTTGCAAGATGAGGGTGTGCAGGCCCTGTGGCAGGCAGCCATGTCTGGCTCTCTGCACTGCCTGCCAGCAGCTCACAGGAAACCCCCCCACCATGGCATTGCTGCCACTTTGGGAAGCTAGTTCACTGTCACCCTGCTCTCTGCAGCTATTTGCCACCAGCTCCTTCACACAAATAGAACAGCTGAGAACAGAGATCCTGCAGGGAGCCTGTGTGCATTTGGGAGTGGAGGAGCCAGTCTGGTACACACATGGTGGGTAAGCAGTGAGGGACAAGTCCAGTAAGCCAAGTAGGCTCACCTTTCCTGAGTAGAGCATGGTGAAACACAGGTGCCATGGTTGATAAGATGGACAATTTTCCTTTTATTCTTTGAAGCACAAAAATGAGACTGAATTTTTTTTCCTGTCCTGCTGTATCTCAGTACAAGTCAGTTCTGTCAGGAATATGTGAAATTTGGGCCTGAATACATAACATGAAAGATATCTGTGTCACTGCTCTATAAGATTACTTCTCAGCTGCTGTCAGCCCTCTCTCTGAAGGACTATAGAACTGCTAAGTATTTCTCACAAAGAACAAGGCATAGAGAAAATACCAATGAAAGCACAGGTCATTAAGAAGCATTTAGATGTATCTGATAAAATCTAGCTTTGCTTTTCATGCCAGCTACACACAATTAAACAGATTAAATTAGGCTGCTCTGAGCTCTGGGTGGCCACGCTGGCTGCTTCTGATACCCAAGTTGCTTCTTTAAAGTTTGTTCAGAAATTTTTACAGCCTAATGTAGTTTTCAGTCTGTGGTGCTTTCCCATAGACTGATAACATTATCTCTGTGAATAAAACCCATCTGTAATCCCTGCTCTTCTCTAAAGCAAGATTAGAAGGTGCTTAAAATGTACACAGAAGAAAAGCATGATTAGTATCACCAGCTCCTTCCTCAACTGAGTAATTTTCCCTGCTTTCACAGCTTCCCTGGAGTCAGTGTGGTCATGGCTAGAAGGCGGTCAATGTGTGATCTTATATATTTCTATTCAAAATGTTTCTATGTAAGTAAACAATGCTCCAATTTCAGCTTAACAGAGCTAAGCTCTGGTAACAGCAATCCTCCTGGAAGTGCTACCACCTGGGCTAAGTACCCTTGTCATGCACCAGGCTGATGTATCAGTACAGGTCTGGGCACCCAGGAACCCACTCAGTGGGAGCAGGCTCAAAATGGCCTTAGGCTGCTCTAGACAACTCACTGATGCAGCTTTGTAGAGTATGAAACCGTCAAAAATCCCTTTCTACAATGTGAGACCCAGCTGCTTTAAAGTGCATGCCAACCAGGCCCACAGAACCTTAGTTGCATTTTACTTTCTAATTTATAATTTGAATTCTTGGAGACTAAGACAGCTATGGCAGATCATCATAGGTTTTTCAATGAACTGTCTTCAGGAATACTTATCTGCTGCTGGAAAGTACAGAACAAGGCAAAAAATATAAAAAACTAAGGTATAAAAATATTTTCTTTCCCTCATTCAGTATGTTCTTGTCATTGCCCATCCAAAGACCCAGAGCTCCCAGGCTTCCTACACTCATCTTTCAGCCTTCCTGGAGGATGATGTTCAAAGAAGTGGACCAGAAATAGTAATGGCTTTCTCCACTGTAAAATATGTTTGCTCTTCATTTCACTCCTTCCACGCTCACCAGATCAAAACAAAGCCTCTTGGTATGTGGTCAGAACTCTTTCAATTACGGCAGAATCAAAGTTGCATTTTCCATTTCAGTGTCTCTGCTGTGTGTCAATACAGTGTATGTGTATACACTGAAAACCTCCTGAAGATCCTGAACAAAAATAAAAAAAAGAAAGATGCATTCAAAACAGCATCTAAAAATTAACCTTCTGACTTATGGACATATACAATGAATATGTGTATATACACCTGTTATTCAAGTCCCATATTGCGTCATGCCCTTTTAATGTTTTCAGTCAGAGCAAGGAAGAAAAGACACACACAAAGAAGAAAGAGTGAAAATCTCTACTTGGGAAAGAGGTAAATTCTCTATTTGCAAGCAAATTGATATTTTTGATCACCTCAATATTTGAGTGTTTATTTCAAAATTTTTTAGAAGTGCCCAGTTTTCAGAGAGCACCTGTCCTCCCACAGTGATAGTTGCCCAAAGTGTCAGTGCCAGCTGAGTATCTGTCAATGTTGAAGCAGCCCACTTGCTAGTGGGTAAAAATCAACTGAGACACAGACTTCTTGTTTATTTCAGCATGAAAGGGGTCCTGGTTTATTCCTCTTTACAGCTTAGCTACCCTGACTCCAATTATTCACTAACTCTGGCTGCAGCAAGCTCTTACTGTAGGTTTCCCTTGCAGCCTCTGGCTGCTGGTTATTTCCTGCTAAGCTATGATTTCATGCATTAGTTTGCAGACTCTGAATGCAGGCTTTTACCCAGCTAGACTGTGACTGCAGGTTCCAACAACAGTCTCTGACTGCAGACCCAGACTGATCTCACAGCAGTGATTCTCTCACCCCAGGGTCCTTCTTTATGATCTTAAGGTTCCTCCTGCTTCATAATTTCTCTCACCAGCTAACTTTTTATCACACTTATCTTTAATGGATACAGCTGTGACTCACCAGGGGTGAGGCTGTATTGGGTAATTGACACAGCCGTTACTTATCAGGGGTAAGGTCACCTGTATTCCCTTCTCCTACATGCCAACACTTGTTATTTTGGGAAATGCAGACCCAATAGATTTACACTTCCAATTGTCAACCTCTTTCAAGGTGTTGGCGAACGGTTTTCGTATGCTTTGGTTTTACTGTTTGAATGACTTCTCCATTCTCAGTGAGAGGCTGAATTTCTGGTATGGTAATAACAACCCATATAAAAATGAGAGTTCAACACATTTTAAAAGAGAGACACTTTTAATCATTGATGAAGGTAAAATATTGTAAGTATGTCTTAAAATCATCAAAGGCAGTTTTTCTCCCTCCCTTTCTTCAGTTCCAACCTTTTTTGTTGTTGTTGTTGTTTTCTGATGCCTATACAGCTGGGTTTTTAATACTATGAGGTGGCTAAACTTAAGGGTGGAAGGTATTTAAAAGTTACACCACTTAATGTTCAAACAACCATAGAGTTTCTAACCACTTTTTTTTTCCTGTGAAAATTTGAGGCCGACCACAAATTTTCACAGGAAACCCCCTGCAACGTTATAGGCTGGGGACAGTGTGGCTGGACAGTGCTCAGGTGGAAAGGGACCTGGGGGTGCTGGTGACAGCAGCTGAACATGAGCCAGGGTGTGCCCTGGTGGCCAAGAAAGCCAATGGTATCCTGGCCAGTATCAGGAATGGTGTGGCCAGAAGGAGCAGGGAGGTCATTCTTCCCCTGTACTCAGCACTGGTGAGGCCACACCTCAAGTGCTGTGTCCAGTTCTGGGGCCCTCAGTCTAAGAAGGACGTTGAGATGCTTGAGCGAGTCCAGAGGAGACAACGAGGCTGGTGAGGGGCTTGGAACACAAACCCTGTGAGGAACCACTGAGAGAGCTGGGGTTGCTTAGCCTGGGGAAAAGGAGACTCAGAGGTGACCTTATCACTCTCTACAACCTCCTGAAAGGTGGCTGTAGTCAAGTGGGGGTTAGTCTCTTTCTCCAGGCAGCAACTGACAGAGTTAAGCAACTGACAGTCTTAAGCTGTGCCAAGGGAAGTATAGGTTGGATATTAGGAAAAAGTTTTTTACAGAAATGGTGATAAAGTATTGGAATGATCTGCCTGGGGAGGTAGTGGAGTCACCACCCCTGGATGTGTTCAAAGAAAAACTGGATGTGGAACTCGGGGCCATGGTTTTGGTGAGCTGTTAGGGCTGGGTTGGACTCGATGATCTTAAAGGTCTCTTCCAACCTAGACATTCTGTGATTCTTTAATATAAAGTGGTGCTCATTCACATAACTTGACAATTTTACAATGCACCATTTAGTATCAACAGGAGAAATTAAAAGCATGTGATACTTTTAAAAAAATGGAAACAGAAGTCAAAACATTTGGAGAAATACCTCGTACTGAATGTTTATCGGGTAATACAAGTAATACCAGAAGCACAACTTCTGCTGGCATAAGGCTCATCTAGAAAGTCCTGTTATTGAAAAAGATGCTGAACAACTGATCTGAATGGGTTATATTCCTTGTACTGATTTAAATTTTACTAGAGAAATACAGACTTTGGATAAGCAAATGGTTGTTGGCTTTTCATTTCAGCCTGTTGCAGCATCCTGACTGTGTGTATAAATATTAGTATCTAGGATAGATGTTAAGTACACGTTAATATTTTTTAATTCATACAGTTTTGTAGTATTATGTCTTACAATTAGGTTGAGACATGTTTCAACTCTAAATCAATTCCCAAACAAAAAATAATTAAGGGTACTTAAATCTAGTTGGAAGTGGTTGATCAGACTCTTCAATTAATTAGGAAAAAATCAAAGAGATGATGGAGCGTGTGTTGCAGAATCACAAGTGACTGCACCAAATAAGCTCAAATCAACAAAAAGCTAATAAGAAATCACATAATTACCTACAATATAGTCTTGAAAGACAGGAGGAGTACAAAGTATCTACCACTTTCAAAACAGAGGGAACTGAAAGAGTAGAAAATGTTTGAATACTCCAATGCTCTTCCCCATCCAAAGAGGTGCATCTTTTACATGGCTGTAAGGACAAAGTTGAAAGTTTCATAAAAATGTGTATTTGTTAATAAAAAAAAAAAGGTAACTCTTCTCTTGAATAAAAATCAAGCTGAGAAAGATAGTGTTTAAGTAAAGATGGTTCTTAAATGCTTTTTGCATGTTGAAGTATATGATGGGGATTGAAGTTGTGTCCAGACTGAGGGCAAAGCTGTTCTCTTAGAACTCACAGCAGTTTTGAGGAAAATTGGAGTTTACTGGGATTAAAATCCTTGGTCCATCTGTATGTAGAACAAAGGAAGGGGCTAAGTCTGAGAAGAAAGAAGCTGGCAAAAGCTTTTATGGAATAAACAATGATCTTCCACCTTTTAACAAACTGTCAGCTTATAAAAAGTATCTCTCATTTTTATTTGGTCTGTTAACATCAATACATCAAGAGGAAATAACTCCAAATTCCAAATATAAAATGCAGATCCTGTCTGAATGTCCTATCCAGTACAACAGCAAGTGAGGAAATCAAATTCCCACTGAAGCATGGGGATAGCAAGTGAACTGCACCTTTGCTTCACTGCATTAGCACAGGACTACCCCACTGCCTGTAAAAAATCCTACTGTGGTAAAGTATCTCTGCTTCTGAAAACCTTAATGGAAACAATCTTTGGAAATCATGACAGAATAAAATTTATTATATGCACATATTATTTTTTTATCTCTCTGGTCTCTAATAGACAACATTTTTGGAGCAGAAGAAAAATGTTTTTGTTTCCATGGTGACAATACCCACTCCTCTCCTTTCTGTCACAAACCATGGTTTCTGAGCATATTTACGAAAATTGAAATGTGGGTAACTCAGAATGATAAAGCCAAGTGCAGCAAATTTTCAACTAAATAAATATTTGTATTCAGTCTTGTACCCATTGGCTTTGAAAATTTTCAAGGTCAGGATATTTGTTTGCTGTACTGATAGCATTCCCATTAAATACTTTGTCCTGTTCACAACGAGAATTCTTATTTAAACATGTCTTGAATGTTGCCAATGCTACCCTTAAATAATTGAAGTAATAAAAGCAGCAAGCAACCCTGCATAACATCTTTCAGAACAGCAAAGAATGCCACTGTAGCTCTTGAGGACTTAAGGCAGCTGGTATATACAGCATACAAGAATACATGCTGGAAGGTCAAGTCTTTAATTTATAAGTGGCTTCAGGGTGTCCTTCTCACAGTGGGCAATGCTAACTCTGCTGTCAAAGTTCAGCAACAGTCTGTGCAGAAAAAGGTTGAACTGATCTGCTCAGGCTCTGCTTTCTTCTTTTCAATTCCTTCTCAGCTTAAACCTCTCAGCTACAGATTCAGTCTCTTTCTTGTGTGTTGGACTTGTTTCTCTCTAAATAATTTCTTTACACTCACTGGGCCAGACTTTCAAGTCTTTGTTCCAGAAACATTTATTTGTAGAAGATGAAAAGGTTTTAACAAGAGAAATGGAGATCTGCACCAATATGTACACTATGGTAGAATTTGGCTGTCTGAAGCTGTATATTGATGCCAAGCCTCAGCTTTAGGAAAGAAATGAAGTGTTTTTATTGGAGTAATTTCAACCCAAAGCAAAATATGGTGGTTTGTTTTTTTTTTTCCCATGGGAATTAAAAAAAAATAACCCACTGTTATAAAATTTAAAATAATATGGGAAATGCTCAATGATCACATTTTCTCATTAAAAACATGCAGACAAAATATTTCTCTAGTAATTTTTTCTGTAACTGAAGAAGTGGTTTGAATAGACAGAGTATAAACTATAGCAAGGACTACAACTTCAGACTCAAAGTTATGCCTCTGATTGTGTGCAGCCCTCCTGCCTGCATAACTATTTATGTTTGTGTCCGTGGGGAGCACACTGTGTACACCATGCCTGCACCACAATGTACAAGCAGCCTATGTTCAGAGGACTCTCTTAAGGGCCACAACACATTGATTAAATCAGCTGTGGGTGCAAGGTGACAACGAAAACCCATGCGGCTTTTTTACCTATATGTGCTCCTGCCAGTTTTGTGCTGAAGCATGACAGCCCTGGAAGCACCATGAATGCTGCAGAGAAGCTGATTAGACAGTGGGAAGTGGCAGGCTATGGGAGAGACAGAGACTTTACTTACCTCTCATTAGTCCTTTTCACCCAAGGGTTTGTTTTTTTAATATATAAAAAAATGTTATATTTTGTTCTTATATAAATGTTCTTATTTATCAAATCCAGTACTGACTTCTGAATTAACACCATCTAAGAATATTACAATGCCTGCTCAGACCAGATAAAGACCATCTAAGTTGAAACAAGAAACCAAAAAGGTGCTGTTCCAGGTGCCCTTCTCACAGCCAGCTTTTCACAGATGGCTG
The DNA here is from genome assembly GCA_013398995.1 of Alaudala cheleensis. Classification (NCBI taxonomy): domain Eukaryota; kingdom Metazoa; phylum Chordata; class Aves; order Passeriformes; family Alaudidae; genus Alaudala; species Alaudala cheleensis. Next base: position 395,275 of record VWYE01008487.1, on the reverse strand, counting down.
CTCGGCATGCTAAGAGATGTCTGGCATCTCTAACATTGGATACAAGGGAAAATGCCACAGTTATAACTCTAGGGAGTGTGATGTTTTCTGCATGCACAGCTCCTGATGTCAGGCTATTAATGCCTCTTTGAGAATAAAACTACCTTTAACTGTTGGCAGGACTGGGATCCCTGTTAGGGCTTGTCTTGATTACCACAGTAGCTGTGTTTCACCTCAGGGTACTATGTATTTCAGGTAGCCTGAGGTAAAAATACAAGTGCAAGCATTGCACTAGGTAACTGCACAAGGGTGCAGATTTTACCTCCACTGTGGGTTTAGCTTAGAATATGTGATGCATTGTAGAGAATACCCTGAGGTGAAAAGGGAAGTTTTGCTGGCAGGGAGTTGGAGGCCTCTTTCCTGTTTCTTTTTTCAGAAAAATGGCAGAAGCTTTGCTTGTTCCCTTCTACTATGATTCCTTACATGTGCCCATTTTGTAGTATTTTGTGTTTAGTACTGAAAATGAATCAGTCACAAGAAAATACCATGAGTGCAACATGATGGATGCAAAAAACCTCACAGCCGAGTTGAAGCACTGAATGAAGAATTACAACTGGATTTTACCTCAAGGCATAAAACCCCCCAAAAATGTGAGTTTGTAATGGAAAGGCTATTGCTGACACAACCTTAACTTGAACATTACCTATAGTCATGCTATCACTTTATATAGCAGTTTAATGGCCAGCATTTTGCCTTGCCAGTGGGAGCACAGCCAGTTGAGGTGATTGGGTTTGCTGCTATAAAGCAGCTCAACCTTGGAATCCGTTGATGTAAAAACACTCATTCTTCATTAGCCAAATTTGAAATAATGGACTGAAAATAGAAGCATGTGACTTGCATGTTGAATTTACACTGGTGCTGTGTACATATGACTGTCACCTCACCTCCAGAGTTTAATGGACTTAATGAGCAGTTAAAATGTTTTAGGCAGCCTGCAATGGACATCTGCAGTGTCAGTCAGCAGCTGCAGTTGGCAGTGTGTTCTTCAGAGTGACCCATGTGCAGCAGAGCCTGGCTTGCAGGAGCTGCTGCTTTTTATAGCTCAGGCAGTGCTCCTCAGCTTGCTCTGTTTTACTGAGCCATCAGATCCAAACAACCCACTTCCTTTTGAGATGCAATAAATACAATAATAATCAAATGGCATTTCTTTAGATATTGATTTTCTCCCATGCCTGAAATCTTTGGAAGCTGGGAGTACAGTCTAAAGGCAATTCAGCCATTTTAAAGAATATTTTGGCCTTCATGTCAAAAAAAGTGCACTGGATTGGGGCTATCAGAATGCTTTGTGAATGAAATATGCTGAAATTATAAGACATTATGAATTGATTAAAATAAAAGAGACTGATTTACATAAATGTATAACCTGCATAAAAAAATCCAGAATGCATATGACATGACAGTATATATATATATATATATATATATATATTTATACACTTACATATATATATGTATATAAAAGGTATTATATTATGAGCAAACCTAAGTGCACCAGTTTAACTTTACTGATATGATTTTCATGTTTTCAAATTTCAGTTTAACTGTGTATTTCTATCTGAAAAAATATTTTTTAGCTCACCCTAATCCAACTGTACAAAAATCCAATTGTAATTCTTTCAGGGATTCCTAGCCAGGATCCTTGAAACAAATGCATCACAGAGGAGCGAGCACTGTCTGGGAGCTGTTCTTTTCCTTCCTAGACTTAATTGCTTTGAAAGACTTTGGAAATGTCTGGGATCACATGTGAGTGTGTTCAGCGCAGATACATAGGATGGGGTCTCTCTCTACCCAGAAAAGCTGGAACTGTCTGAAAAGGGGGTGGTCAGAAACAGACTTTCAAACCTCCTACCATGTTTAGGTACTGACTTAACTGAGGTTTTCTTTTCTTGGAGGAAGTTACTATAGAATTGGAATTTATAGATCTTCATGGACAGAGAGGTGCAAGCAGATAGCAGTTTAATTCTTCTGAATGTTGTAGGGCCTAACTGCATCCCTCAGGCCCCCCCTGCACTCACCCTGCCAGTGCTGCCAGGGATGTACAGCCACTATGCACATCTGCTCTGGGATGCCAACACCAATTCATTTTTCCTTTTCTTTCATTCAGCAAGAATCCCAGTGTGAATTAAGTTAGAACAACTGTATTTAAAAATGGAAATAAGAATGAAAACAATGCAACCCCAAATCTGTATTGACTTTTTTTCTGCCAAGCATAGCCAAGTAGAGATTTAACTGTATTTATGCAAATACAGCTTTAAAGAAGCTTTTCTCTTAGTCTTAATTACTAAAATCCTCTCAAGTCAGTCCACAGTGGGCTATGTTACTGTTTTTCATAACTGAGACAATTTGAGTTATCTTGAAAATCTTCAGCTGCCTTCTGTTGGATGCCCAGAAGACTTTGCTGCAGCTCTGCTCAGGGTCAATTGTTCCTTAAACTTCTTTTAGTCTCTGTTCAACATGACAAGCAAATCAATCTTTCCAATTCAGGAGCTGATGAAACTCAGCATTTTATAAAGTGTTGCCATGAGAATAGGAACTGAGTAGATGGCTTTTAGACTTATTCAATGTCACTTTACACTGCTAGGATTACTACAAATGCAGAATACTTGCCTGCCTGAGTCTGTTGAGCACAAATAACCAGATTAAGCCAAATAATAAAACATCATATAAATATATATGTATATATATATATATATATATACACTCTACTGGGCATAACCAGTAGATTTTACATAGTGTATAGTTTTAAATGAGATCCCATGATAAATAATTATTTGCACTTAGTTGTACCATATTGTTTTAGAAGATTTTCCCAAATAATAGCATCAGACAGTGACATGAATTCATAACTTTGTCTTAGTGCATGAGCATTTCCTCACCTGTCTGTCATTACTAGTAAAATCTCCATGCTTAGTGAAACAATTTATGATCATATTTTGCAAAGATCATAACTGGGCAATTTTTTCAGGGCTGATCCCTGAAACAGTCTCTTTCCTGATAAAGTAGTGAGTGAAGTTTTAGTTCAAGAGTACTCCATAATTTTCAATGAGTGCTTGCTTAAGCTTCAAGATGTAGGATATAATGCAGGCTCATGAATGCCTGTTTGAGAAGGGGCTATGTAGAACAGGATATCAAAAATGCCTCCTAATTTTAGGTGTGCAATTGTGGGGAATCCAATGAACCAGAAATATATTACTGTCCGAAAATTAGAAACTTTTAAGGCATCTCAAGTTGTGCACTAAACATGCCTTGTGTATCAGTTATTTCCTCAACAGAAGTCTGAGGGAAGACAGTTCTCTTTCCATAATTCTGCAAATAGCTTCGCCATCAGAAAGTGTATCTCATGCACTATAAAATTGTACATTCTATTTTTTTTCCATTAACCCCTCAGTCATTGGGGAATGTAGCTAATGCACCACCTCTATGCTGATGAATAGCTTGTCTTTTAATGGGTAATTTACATAAAAATTACATGGTGTCTGCGAACAGCAAAACTATTCTAGGACATGAGCTGCTATGAAAGCGAACAGCAAATTATGAATAATTCTGAGCTGTTTACCTCTTCTAACTCCAGGAAGGAGAAGGCAAGTGGGGGAGTGTTCCTTGTCTCTTCCACCACCCATCCTACCTCCAGGGGAATATCTGCTGTTAAAGGGCCATTTAAAGGCTCACGGGGTGATGTCATCCCATAGGGCTCCACCCAGCAGGAGGAGCCCAGCATTCCCACCTGGATAAAACCTGAGACTCAGAGCACCAGGGCAGTGTGTTTTCCACTGAAAATCCTCTAGACTCAAGTGGAAAGAAATTCACTATTTTTATAATAAATATAAGCTTCTTTCTTCTCTCTCTTCTCAGTAAATCAGGGCTATTTTTCATTTGCAAGAATGCTTTGCTACGTGTTAATTTTCACTAAACACATTACAATATTCTTAGAGAATGGATGGTTTGATGCAATATAGTTCTTCTGAGAACCATCAGAATCCTACTGTTAAAATCAATAATGTACTATTTTTATAATTCATTTATTCAATATCAAAAAAAACATGCCTATTGCTTTTGTTTCAAATATGGAAAATAGTGTTATCAGGTTAGTAAACTGTGACACAGGAGAAGATAGGGAAGTTAATTTTTCTTCCACAAGATCTAGGAGACTTCAGCATTTTTAATCTATTTGCTGTCGTACTGACTGTGAGAACCAAAATGAACACAGATGAAAAAAACTGAGGTATTGACAGTGATTTTGAGAAGAATGATGCAATACTAAATTTATAATGTTAAGGTTGTAATTTAGTGAATTCTCTCAGATACAGTCCAAATGATTAAATATTCTTTCCTCCTTCAATAAATTATTGAGAAAGTGAAGGGATTGTAACATAATACTTGGCAGAAGGACTTCTGAACACAATTAGCTGTAGTAGTTGCATATTCTCAAGTTGTCTTTATCCATATGCTTATAATCTACACATTTGTCAGACCCAATAATTCAACTTCCAAAGGTGCTTACACTCAGTATGTATTTAAATTGAGTTATATCTGAAAAGGGCTTCAACCTACTGCTTTACAGAGAAGTCATCAGGAGGCTTCAGATCAATTTCTGTTATAAAAATTCTGTTATTGTACTGCCATTAATTCCTGTAACACTGACCTTTATGACACAGCTTTTCATGCTTGAGAGACTATTTGGATTCAGCAGAATCCGTTCAGCTGCCTTTCTGCCTTTGGGTTATAAAAGAATCCTATTTAAATATATGAAGTAAATCCTACTTTTTTGTCCAGATAGGAGGAAAAGGAAATGTTTCAAACCTAACCAAGTTTTACACTTCAAATTGTTCAAGTACAATAGCTCATAATGAGCAGCTGAATCAGTATATAAAAAAAAAAAGTTAAGGAAGTGCTCATATAATCCAGTCTTAGGCAGCGGATATGATCAACTTATTATCCAAACTCTTCCTATTGTCAAGCTGTTCAGACAGCTCTGATTTACATAGTCTGAACCATCTTCAGAAAAACCCATTTCTCTCTCCACTGCCTATTGGCCAGACTTGAGAAAGAATTGTTGTTTTAATTAAGTGGCTAAAAATATGTGGTATCAATAACACCTTTTATCACAGGACAGACTTATTGCTGATCTTTAAATATGAGCCCCAATATGTCCCTGAGATGGAACTGGGCATCTTTCCAAGTTTCACAGAAATCATGGAGTATGACAGAATGATGTGAAGGACCCAGAGCTTATCACTGGATCTGTGCTGGATTCAACAATATATTGTGGTTTTAAAATGTTGATTATGTAGCAATTCTGATAAATTTACAAGGAAAGCATGTCTTTTTTATTCTTGAGGAGTGCCCATCAAAGCTGGGCTTGCCAGTGAAGCAAATGAGTTCAGCTCTCCTTTCCTCAGCATGTTCTGGGGTTGCACTGCCCACTTGACATCCTATGGTGGAGGAGTAGATCTGCAACCTCCTCTTTAATTTGAGGGTTTCTGTAGGTGTGGTACCTTTTTTCACTCTTTTTTCCCCTTTAGACACTGTCTGATGTTTCTCAAGTTTGATGTTTGTTGTGGGTTCATGAGTTTGCCTTAAACACATATATGTGCTCTTAAGAATTTGCTGGGCTCCACTTGAGCTGAAGAAAATTGAAAAGTAACAAAAAAGCAATACTGTTTCTTAAAAACAGGATATATAGCACATGTAGGTAGGAATTTATACACCAAGTGTTATCAGCCCATTTTCTGTCATGAACAAAGCACTGTTACTAGTTTCAGTCTTTCATCGTTTTTTTTTCCATTCAAATTATTTTCTTCAGAAATAATTGATCTTTTTTGTTCTTAATTAAAGAGCTGTTGATTTGCAAATAAATGTAAATGACATATTAAATCTACACACTGCTATTCCTTAATTTAATATTTTATTATTTTTATTATTAAAATGCTAAGTGGTATTTTTTTGTTCATTGTCAGATACTTGAACTTATTCTTTGTCAGTCATACTACTGTAAATGTAAATAGAAATTTTATTAAATTGGAGTTCTATTTAATTGCAGAAAATGCATATTTTTATTTATTAATTAAATACAATGAATTTTAATAGATTGTTCACATATTTTTAAATTAAAACACTTTGTACTATGAGATAATTGATTTATTAATGAGAAAGTAGTCATTGTAACTAGTGAATTAATCAAATTGCTTATGATTACATCTCCCCCAAGACTTCAAAATAATTAGCTTTTACTCTTTCATTGCTTGCTTTTTTTTTGTAGCTTGGATGTGGAAGACAAAGTTAAACCTTTTAATCCCACTCAGTTTTATACTTTGAATGAACTTAATACTGTACAAAATTGCTAAACCAGAATAAAGGGGAAAAAACATCTTTTAGCACTTGAAAAATTGCTGCTAAAATGAATACTCACATGTGAGGTTTACACATCAGGTCTTACCTGATGTTCCCTATCAGTTTCCTGGTTTCATCTTTCATAAAAACTTAGCTACAAAAATGTTCTACTTGCATGTTGACTTCAATTACTTAAATGTTTTTAAACAATTATAAGAGGACTAGCCTTAGTCATTATTGCAAATTTGACTTTTGAAATATTTACTTATTTTTTGAGCCATATTTTTCAATATTTTTGTTTAATAACATTCTCTTAGACTTTAATTCCTAAATGGTATTTGAATATGTCTAAAACCATAATAATGTCTTTCTTCTTCAGAGAGTATAGACTAAAGCAGAGTAACTTACAGGGTGAGTTTTGTTCTGAGAGTGTTGAAAAGCAACTCAAAGAGACCAAAGCAATTTTGCCACAATACTCTCAGGTACAACTACAACTCCCTAAGTACATAATTGAAATTGATTCAATGTGAAATCAGTTGAATAGGATTGATTCCTATTGAAATCAAGGGGACCACAGAAATAAGTAACAATTAACTGCTTCAGTCAGAGTGACAAATCTTCAGATCCTAGCTGTACGAATACAGAAATTGAATGCAGTATCAGGAAAGAATGTTAGTGTATATTTTTCCTTTTGAATGCAGAAATTTATTCAGAAAACACACTTCTGGATGAACTAAGACAAAAGAAGTAGAGTTTTAACATGGGTGCAGCTGTGAAAAACAAAGTAATGTGCTCAGCTCTTCCTCTTGTCATTTTGAGGGTCTAAGTTCAGATTTTTAATGATTACTCTCTGAATATAATAAGAATTCTGTAAAGGTGTGTAAGAGGTACCATAGAATGTCTGGGGATAATGCCTCCTGCAGAGAGTGTGTGTGTGTAAAACTGTCATAGGTAATTATCATAGGAACAACCTCTTGCATCACAAGTTATTTTGAGGAAGGGTGCAGAGCTATTGTGCCACTAGATGCTGCTCTAAGACAACATCTAACAAAAGAAAAATCCTCAAATCCATGCAGTCTCCAATACTGCATCAATCACCACAGTTCTGTTTAAAAATAATTTACAGATTAAATCTTAAGCTTCAGAAACAGGTTCCAAAAATTAAAAAAAAAAAAAGAAGGGGGGGGGGAAAGCACAATATGAACTGGAAATAAAACTTACAGTACCAGAGCTACTGCATTTCTGGGAACGGAGTCTGAATAAGAAGGCTATTTTATCAGAAACCTTTGGTTTTATATGAGTGTCTTATCTAATTCTTGAAGAGCTTTCTGTTAAGCAAATTCACATGCTTCAAAGAAGCACAGCATAAATTTCTTAAGTCTTTCTATTTCATAATATGAGATTTGTGCCTGCTTGAGGTTAGTGGTTAAACAAGTTTGGTTTTGGCTGAACTAATATGGATCCTTCCTGGTGTTTAGCTAACTTCATCTTGCTGTATGGGCACTTAAAAGTTAAACAGAACAAATGTTAATTAGGTCAATATGGAAATAAATCTACAGAGCTGTAAGAAGAGGCTTGCACAGTGTCTACCTAAACAGGTGTGGTTTTAGTTTAGACTTGCAGTAATTCACTTGCAGAAACAAATAGTTAAATAAAAGGAACAGAAAAACCTTTGAAAAGAAGAGAATTGACTGTTATGGTAATCAGTGAAGGTTGGGACCAAGGTCCTTAGTAAACTAATTCAGAATGGGAGGAGATATGTATGTGGAAGGTTTCTGCTGTATAACAGGCTACAATGGCAGCAGAGCAGATGACACAGCTGGATACTCCCTGTAGTGAATGCTCAGTTTTTCTTTTGACCCCACTGAACAGTTCCATGTATGCTTAGCTCAAGTAGTCACATTGTTTAGACTTCAGAAATGTTCTCATCTATACTTGATTCTCCAAACTGAAAAACATACAGATATGATATAAATCAAAGACAGGTCATTTTTTTACAGAAAATGTTAGTAGCTCACTGATTAAATATGAAGTGGGCATTGAGAGATCATTAACACTGTGAAATGGATTTCTGACATTTTACAAAAGCAGCACGTACCCTTTTCTTTAGCTCTGTGGTGGGTCTTAAATGAATAAAGTCTTTCCTGATCATTTTCTTTTTGCATTTGGAGGTGATATATTGTACCAGTTATGCTCTACAGGAAATGGTTGAAATTAGTTTTCATTATTTTATCTATACTGTACTTGCCTGTAAGACTGCAGCTTGACCTCATTATACCATCAGAATCTGCAGAAGCTTTTTTAAAGCCAAGCACTTACAAATAAGTAATTTAAAAAATAATTTCACTAAAATGACATTAAAATATCAATCTTTCTAAGGCTGTCTACACACAGTTGTCCATGTATAGTGAAACATTTTAAAACTCTCTAGGATCTATTTTACAATGGTTTTCTGATCAATAGGATACAGAAATACTGTGTAATATATCAAGTACCTTCTACACATCTGTTGTTTCCTTCTTTTCCTCAGGGAGACACGCACACATGTACACACACACAGGACTGTGTACCAAGTTAAGAGGTAATAAAGATATCAGCCATTGCTCTCTGTGATGAGCTGTGACACGTAACACAAAGCACCCTGCCTACTCCTGGTATTGTCATTTTCTGTAAGTGCTAGATTATCTTCTGTTTTTATTAGCTAATTCATCAACACCCTGCACCCAGGAAGAGACTCAAAAAAGCCAATTAATTAGGCTTCCCTTTTAGGCACCAAGCGGGTAGGAGTACAGGAGCCACAATCCTGTGCAATTTGCACTATTTCCAAAGCCTAATTAGCTTAGGTCTGGTTTTGAGGGGCAAACAGAGGGGAGAAATATCGAGGTTCTCAGCTGCTTGCAGGGCCTTTGTACAGGGTTTGTTTCAGTAATGCAGTGAAGCAGCAGAACACGTGCCTCCTGGGACCACTGCCAGCCACCAGTGTGCAAGGGGAGGCAGAAGAGGGAGGCACGGGCTGCCTGTGAGCAAACCCTGCCGAGGGACAGTCATGCCCCATTTTCCAGAGAGAAGCAGCAAAAGCCACTAAGGAGATTTCTCCATCTGCACAGCTATTACATATCAGAGACAATGTCTGTATTTTCAGTAGATATATAAAGCTACTGCGTTTGAGATTTATTTCTGGATGGTAAAAATAGTTTTGTCTCCTTCTGGGCTGAGTGTATTACACTGCTTTCTTGTTTCTGTGATTCAGTAACAGCATCATTCTTTACAGACATAATGTGCATGTTGCTGACATCTTTCCAAAAAATAGATGGCCCAGGGCCACCTTTGGGGAATTCTCTAAACGAAAGAATCGGAAATGATAATCTCATACTGGGTGTTGAAGCACTATCTTTGCATACTGAGAGTGCTAAAAGAGGATCTGGAACAGTCCCTGTGCATGTATTTACACAACAGACTATCACTGTTTTGAGTTGTCAGCCCAGTGGTTCAATAATGTTCACTCTTAAAAGCCTTCAGTGTGCATTTACCTACCAGAGTTTGCATTGTAAAAGGCCTGTAAATAATTGTGCACCTCTACTGGAGAGGATGTTAGTACCCTCTCAGGAGCAGGGGTGAGATTTTGCTTCCTTCAACAGTACCCCCTCCCAGCAATGGGAGAAAAATGGGGCTCTGGAAATTCTCTCTCCTCTGAAATCTGAATGTAGCAGAAAGTATGTGCTGCCACAAGTTATCTCTGTACTTCAGAAATGTTGGAGAACTTTCCCCTTTCTTTCCTCCTTCCAGGAGAAAAGTGCTTCAGACAGCGTGGAAGCATAGGATGGATGGGAGTGCCATGGATTAGTCATATTGAAGGTTCTGTGGAAAGGCTTAGGAAAAATAGTTTCATATTTATACACCCCCCACCCCTGCCCCCCATTCCCTCACCTGTCATGCCATGAGGTAAGGGGAGGGAGCAGAGTTAAGTCTGCACAGCAAAGGCACAGTGACCTCTCCTGGAGGCTCTACCTCTTATGGAACAGCCAGTGTGAGGCCAGTAGTAATGAACTTCCTTTGCCAACCACTTCACCATCTGGGAAATGGCACCTTCCTGGATCTAGTGGACATTCTGCTCCAGCCCTGCCTGGGCTGCAGTTTGGGGTCACTGTCTCTGTGGGGCTGCAAGGGTTCTTACTTGTTGCCTTGTCTTGTCCTTTAAAAAATAAGGAAATGGGCTGTGATAAAGGCCATTTAGCTACCTAACAAATCTGCACTTCTGTGTGAGAGGCAGGGCTTGGTATGGTCCTGGAGATGAAATAGTGAGCTGAAGAGGACATGATAACTGAAGGACAGACAAAAACCAGCCTGCTCAGGCACCTTGATTCTGCTACCTCTATCAGGTCTGGCTTGGATCTGCCCTTCCAAAACCTGCATTAGGAGACAGCTGCTACAAAAGGATGGGGCACATGTAATATATTATTTAACCCAAAATGGTAAGAATTTACATTCATTGTTGTATTTGAAGAATGGTTTGGTGGCTTAAACATAAAGCTGGATCGGAGATTAAGTAGTTTCTTCTCACTGATCTTCCCTCTCCATTTTGTGTATGACCAGGCTAATCTGACAGGCACCGTAATGCTTCCATGGCATTTGCTGGTGAACCATAACTGAAGTCCTCTGAGGCTATGCATGAATGGAGCTTGAGGAGAATAGTCCTTTCTTTTACAGTATAATAAGAACTTAAAATTAGAACTTAGAAATTCACCCATCAGAACCAGTTTGTATCATCTGTGAGAAGTTATTCTGTGCTGCAGGCACTCATCAGTTATGAAGGATAGGCCCAACACGTAAATAAACTAAATCCATCTCATTTTACATGGTTGCTCAAACAGCTATCTTATGATAACTCTCAATCACTACCAAAGTGAATCAGACTCAAACTGTAGGTGTAAAAGAAAGTTTCTCTTTGGATTCTTTGGATCTGCATTGCAGAAATCTGAAATCAGCTTGCAAATAAGCTGCAATGTCATATGATGTAATCCACAGCTCCATTTATACTGATGCATGTCTTGTGTGCTCTGTGCTGCTGTAATTCCTAACTACAGTGGGAGTATCAAAATTTGACTCAGTCTTAGCCTTGATTTTAATGACATTGTTGATTATTTTCACGTGTGCAATGCAGATTAAAAAAGAAACAAAGAAGCAATATGCATTATAGCTCATACTGTCTTCAGTTTGTTCTTTACTGGTACTAGAAATCCCTTCAGTCTGAGGTAGCATAACCAAAACAGAAAAAAACCAAACCAAAACAAAAAAAACCCCAACCAACCAACCAAAAAAACCCGAAAAAAAAAAAAAAAACCCACCCAAAAAACTTGGGGATATTCGAAGGGGAATGAAAGCTATTTCTTGGTCCAAACATCCTCATTTTTGTAGAAATTTAAGTGTATAGAAACGTCAGATAGCAAATATTTTAACCAATCCAACCAGTACAGGACCTCTAGGGAAGGGAGTACCTGTGAAAAGGACAACTGTGGATTAGAGGAGAAGTGCAGGTAATATGCTAGTTATTTGTTACAAAATAAATTAAGCATTGACACAAGAATATTACAGCATATTTTTCTGTTTGAAATGCTGCAGAAGTACATCTCCTTCTTTCTAAAGGGCAACATGAAGTGTTGATCTTATGTTTCTGTCATGAGGTTTAACTCATTAGCATGCAGGTGCACTCTCTGTGTTTCATGCAATACCTGTCTCCTTTCACCATATTTACAGACAATCTAGCAAGTTTGCAGGCCAAATGGCTCCTGAATGTGAGTCCACAAAGCAGTGAACAAGGCAGCACACTGCTTGGGGAGTTCCCAGCACAGCTAGCATCAAGAGTGACATTAAAACCAAAAAATGGCTTGTAATTGTTTGTAACTGACAATCACAGTAATTAATTGTAGGTAATGTTGCAGTTACTCATTATTCTCCCTTTTTCTTGAAATCAACTGTCTTGTTTTTAAGCAACTGATCCATGGTTAATAGTGGTTAGCATTATGCATCCGAGCTCCTGGTTTACTAAACATAATGAATTATTCTGCTTCGTGGGGAGCCAAGCATGCATTTGGTGTGTGAAATGGAAAATCCTTCACAGAGAGCTGCAGGCACAGCAGGGGCTCTTGTGACTCCACTTTGGGACTGAGTGGCAGATGAAACTCCACAGTGAGAGGGAGCCCTGGCCCCTCCAGGTCTGTGGAACTGCCTTTTCCCATGCCCTAAGGACTAGAAGAAGAACCCGAAGCTTTTTTCCTTAAAGGGTCTGGGTTCAGGTCTGGGACAAGTGCACATCTCCCTGGCAGCTGATGGTGTCCCTGTGCCCCAGCTCTCTGTCAGCTGCATGGGTGTAATGTCTGCATTTCATGTTTTTGTTGGTAGAGATATTTACCTAACTCTCAGTCCTGCAAGGGCTGGGTGTCAAGATAATTCTCTGGGCTCTACCTATATTTACAGAAGCTGGGGGAAGAGACGTTTATCTCAGGTAAAAGCAGTGTCTAAGACAGCTGAGACAAATGCCCCCTCCATGTACAAGACTATTTTTCTTTGGAGGGGGCTTAAGTAACTAGCTCAGGCTCCAAGCTGTTTTTCAAATGGCTGGAGTTAGGTGAGGCAATTCCACCTGCTGCATCTGCCTCTTTTGTTAAAATCCCTTAAGCCAGGGGCTGTCATTTGCCACCATGGGCTTTGCTGTATGCTAAAATGGCAAAGTCATCACTGCAGATGGAGCCCCTACACAGTGTCATGTGAAGACTAGATGAAAGGACTACTAGAGCTGCTGTCTGATGTTTAGTACCTGACATCATCTCCTTACACCCATATGAGCAGATGGGCAGCAGAAAACCTCTGCACATTAACCTAGCACAGGTTATCCCATTGGGCTCAGACACAAAATCATGCTTTGGTAGCTTAACATGGTGCTGCATGTCTACCTAGCAGATCTAAATATCAAGGTGCTGATCCCATCCTTACCATTCCTGCGTGCTCCTGAGGAAGGTGTGCACACAACTGAATGCCTCATATTGGCTCACAATAACTTGTTAAGCCACTGGTTTTCTTGTGCCTCAGGCCACAAGCAACCCCCACACTGGGTCTCTTTTCACTAGGGTTTCATGCTAACACTTGGGCATTTATCAAAATCTCCTACTGTAGCCATAAAGATTCTTGCTAAATATGCAACAAGCGTCAGTGTGTAGGATATAGGAAAGGGAGTAGAGTGGTTATTTGAAAAATGTTTAGCATATGTTCGGTGAGTTTTCATGCATGATTTTGCTGGTAAAGTTTATCAGAAAAGTCAATATGTGCATGCTCAGAAAACATAATACTAGTTAAACATTTTGGCAGGTGCATTACAATGAAGCAGAAGATCATTCAAAGTTGACCAGTAAAATTCTGTTGCTCCTGAAGTTAGAAATGCCCTGTCAAACTCCTGGGCTGCTTTATGAACCTCCTGGTCTGCTAAGCTGAAATTCATTACTTTGCTCCCAGATGGCAGGAATTTAATTTGGAAAGAGACACCATGTCTCTCTTCTTTACAATGTGCCCATTTGGCAGCCTTTGAAAACAGGTGAATGAACATTGTTTTAAAATAGAATTTTTGTGCTTGTAAAAAATGCCAGCTTGAGACTAATAGAAACTTAGGTCCTTTGCTTACCTGTGGAATTTGCACAGTGTGAATGCTGGCAGTGATCGCAGCATCAACACAAATATTTTTTAAACTCTCATTAGATGGAAGCCAGAACAGGTACCTCAGGCTGCATCTCCCTTTTCCTCAGCATGGATATTGCAAGGTTAATCCTTTTGTCTCATGAGAAATATCAGGTGATTGCCAAGGGGCCCATGCAGTGCAGCCCTGGCATCCTGCTGGCTGCCTGCTTGCTGGGCACCCCAGGGTCTTTATGCTTAGGTACCAGCACAGCTGGTCCAGATGCTCAGCCCCACATGAGGAGGCCACAGTGACTCTCCCTCCTGTACCCTCCCACTTCCTCTTGGCAATGCCATTCCTTATTCACAGACATCCTACAGCCCATCATCTTTGGTCTCTAAGGAGTTTCAGATCAGATTCAACCCTCATGACTTCTGCTGGTAAGGATTTTGAGGTTTCAGCTTGCCTCTTAAGGCAATCCTGTTAGTTAGGAACAGAAGAAACATGCAGGATGCATCAGGTTGAGAGATGTAAACATGCAAGAAGAATACCCATCTATCTGAAGCAACAAACCAGGCCACTTGTGTGTTCAGTGCTGAATTCTTTTAATCGGTTTCTGACTTCCATTCCCACCTGAGGAGCCTTCTCCCTCCATATAGTGCAGTATGCTGCTTGTTTCTACTCCTGGCTTTCTCTTTTCTCACATTAGTACAGCCAGATATTCTTATCTTTATGACCCCTTTCTCGACTGAGTGTCTAATCAGGATAGACTGTTAGAACATCAGAGGTAAGTGACCCGTTGCTCAACAGTTTCAACAGCAGAGCTAAAAACCTGATTTACCTGAGCTGTCTTCTTGTCCATCATGCTCCTTTTAAAGAGGTTCTGTTACTTCTGCTCCTTTTCCTTCAATGCCACCTGAAATATTTTTCTTCTCCCTTTCCTTAGTGTTCTTATCTGAATGTGGAAGCAAAAGATCAGGAAGAAAACAATCATTCCACACATTCACAAAGGGATCCATAAATGGCTTTCAAACAGATTCTTTCAAACACTGCAAATGCACTTCAGGCCATTAAGCTCTCAGCAAAAAGATTTGTGTTCCTCCCATTTCAATCCCTTGACAGGTCCAATTGCTAGATGTAAAAGTTTTTAATTACATATTTAGAAGTCTTTATAAACTGTTGGGATTACTTAGCAGAAACTCAGCACAGCAAAGGCCATAAGGTCTGTTCAGACAGGAAATCCTTTATAAATAAGCATGCACTGAAATAAAAACAAAATAACCATTACCTCAAGCTATGAATCAATGCTTTCCTTAGAGCTTAAGACCCTGAATCAGTAAACCCTTTAGGAACATCCCTAACCTTAAGTGACCTAATTGACTTCAGTCATATATGTATCATCAGTTTACATCAGTGGGGAATTTCTTTTATGAGCTGAAAAAAAATATTTTTTAAAATTCATTTTTAGAGTCTGGAACTGAGCCCTCAATGCAGTCTGAAAAACTCAGTGCCTAGAAAAGTGCAAAACATAAGTCAGGAAAGCAAGGGTGGGCATAAGTGCTGCCCCCATTTACCAGTGTGAGGCATAAGTACCCAAAGGCTCATTTAGGGCCACACAAGCAGAATAAAGCCAGGAAACAGACACCAGCCTTCCAAGTCCTGCTCTCTATATTTTAATCCTCTGGTGTATATCCTACAGAAGTTCCAACCTACCTCCTTTAGACCTTCTGTTAACATCTCAGTAGGTAGAAGCGACCGCACAGTTGGTTAGGTGACACTTCACCTGCTGGGGATCAGGTAGTACATCTCCCTTCCTTCCTAATATTGATTTAGAAAGTCAAGCATGATATGCTTGTGAAACTGGCATTTTTGGATAATAGTATTTGAATTTAAAAGGGAAAGTAAAATTGTCATAATTTTGGCTAATTAATTCAGATAATTTTACCCAACACAGTATTGATAACCAAGCACATTATGCAGAATAATGCAGCTCATTTCGTATCTCAGGAGTGCAAACAATGAGAAGCAGACTGTCAAACTTTGAGAAATTAAATATAAGTACAACAGAAATAATAAAGAGAAAGAAAACACTGGGTAAGTTTTCCAAAAAGAAAAAAGATATAATTACTTCAGACAAAGGGCAGCAATAACACAGACACTGACAAAATGCAGGAATTTCATGTGCTTATTGACTCAACTGTTCACAAAAACCCCGTAGTTATCTTAGTAAATGCCACATTACACGATAATAATCAAGCTACTGTACTGTACCTCTGAGATATAAAGCACCTTTTACAGGAAATCAGACACTTTTCTGAATAGTTGAGAGAAAAACTTTATGGTTCTTTGATGATATGGATGCATAATTAACTTTTTGCTTTTCTAATATTTAGAGCTGATTTTATACATTTTATGAAACATTCTGGGCTGTTTTTGTTGGCTTTTGGTGAAGTAGCTGTGGAGTTAGGGTGGAAACTTTTAGTGAGCCCAACAAAGGCACATTTGAGGTCTGAATGATAAGCTTGCAATATGAAATGAATGAATAAAATAGAAGTGAGCTTATCTTTGAACCCTTAGTCTCCATTTTTTCCATCCATCCTTACTGTTAGCAAAGTGTCTGTTGGATCAATGATAGTGAACCTCCATTTTAAGCCCAAATGTAGCACCGGGCCCTGGGCGAAGAAACTGATGAATGCTCAGAGGGTGTCAAAATTTGTACCACTTTAGGGTGATGAGAACTGGGGAGAGACAATAGGTCTTCAGGATAAGTGATTCTGTGGCTGTCCTTGGAAGTCATCCCCAGTTCTGTTTTCAAAATATAAATGTCACAATCATGGCAAGATAGCCTTGCTTGATATAGAGTGTACGAGCCTCATCAGCCTGTCTGCCTTGCCCTGCTTTCCAGCTTTGGCTTTTTTTTTTTCTTTTTTCTTTGTTGTTGCTGTTGTTTTAGAGAGAAGGAACAGGTGAGTATTGAAAATATTTTTCCTGAAGATGAGACATTGTCAGTCTGCTTGTAAGGGCCATATTGCCATCCTGGTCACTGCTAGGCTGGGTAATCTTAAATGCCATCCAAATTCAGAATACAAACATCACTTCAAAGATTGAAATTCCTTTACTCCTGTCCTATTGGTGTTTTTTTCTAACAACTGTGATCACATCCATCTGAATTAGGCTAGGAAAAAACCCTCCGAAATTTGAAGAAGCAGAATCCCCTACCTGCAGATGCAAAAGGATGATGTATTAATCTACAGCTGGAATATAAATTGCAGATACCTGAGACTGGCTGTTTCAGTAGTATGTCTGTGATGGATTTTAAATCTATTCCTATATATAAAAAAAACCCCACCATAAATATACCAGTTTACCTGACACTGTGAAGCATAAGAAAATAATGTTTTCTTGGTGCTGTAATTTCCATTACAAATCAGCTGCAAATATTTAAGGAGCTTTATTTGCTGATGTACATTTCTTTCTCGGTTGGTATGACATGAGAGAAGGAAAAGCCAACATCTAATGTCTTTGGGATGGCCAGTGTGATTAAACTTCCTGACTGTGGCTGTACTGTATGTTATGTGAATGTATTGTTTGTGGGTGTATTTCATTTTGGATGTGCTGGTACCAATTAGCCTCTGGTATGATTTATGGTTTATTTTTTTTTTTTCCTCAAAAAGATCCCTCAGTTCAGAAGACTTTTTAAAGTGAAGAGGAGACAGGGAAAAGGTTATTTTTATATATCAAATTTAACATCTCCTGTATCTATGGATAACAGGTTCTGAGGTGAACTGCTGAGTGCGTCACAGTTAGCCTGGCAGAGTTAAGTGTGGAAAGCTGGTCTGAGCACATGCTGTAATGGATTTGACCTCGAAGAGCACTGCAAAGAGAAATTGCAGATAACCATCTGAACTGACTTCAGAAGCCAGTAGCCCTGACTCCCTGGATACCAAGAGAAAAGGGAAGGACTAAATAGATGGAGTGAACAATCAGAAATACAAGGTTGACTGAATGCTTAATATTTGAAGTCTTGACAGTAGAAGAAAACAGAAAAACAATACATTTCCTTGATTGATTACAACCAAGTAAGAAAACTAAAATTCCTTAAAACAGTTTTATAAAAGTAAGATATATATTCAATGGAAGTGAGATGTGAAAGCAATATAGGAACAATAAAGACATGCAGCTGGGAAAATCTTACACTCACCTTAAACTTGCCTTTCCATGGGAAATAACTACTGATTGAGAGTACTAAGGAGAAACTGTGAAGAACAAGACTTACATTCTCCTCAGCAGGTCTGACTTCAAGGCTCCAGAAGGGGCAGAAAAGGGAATAGACCCCAACTTATATTATAGCCACTTCAAGTTTTATTGATTGGACTTTGTGTTTGGTTGCTCTTCATATCACATTTATTAGTAAAAACAGGGATTAGAAAGGAGGATCCTCTGGAACTGGGAACTGCTGTGAGGAAATGCCACTTGTTTTCTCTCTATTATGTTTAAAGGGAGGCAGAAAAGGAAAAAGAGTGTGTGCATATGCTCACTGCCACATCTGTTCTTAAAAACTCTGAGTCAGAGTCAAAATAAATCTTTAAAGGGAATATAGACAGCAGCATATTTAGTTTTGATTTATTAAAATAGTTTTCAGACTGCAGTCTTATTTGTCCTGTGAGAACGGCACTCTCTGGTAATGGGAGCATTGAATTTTCATGTGAAACATTTTAGAGAGCATATTTTTTTTTTCACCTACAAGAGTGTGACAAGAATTTGCTCTTGTATGATGATGTGGAAGTTATAGCTGCTATGCTAAACATGTATTTATGATCACTGCTGGCATGGCTGCTGTGTATTTTGTTTATGTTGTTACAAACCTACTTGTGACACATTATAAAAAATGCATCCTTTTGTGGTAGTCTTGCACTGAGGCAGAGTAAATCATGCATCCAGCATCTGCTCCAGCTTTTCTGATATTGCTCATTTGTTGTTCCTTACCCTGGCAAAGAGAGAGTTTGTGTGATTTTTAGTCCCATACCAGGTAATGTCGAAGGACTCATGAAAGGGTAAAAGTAGATGCCTTAATACAGCTGTCAGAGAGGCAAACCCCAAGCCACACCACGAAGCAGCTACCATCCTTCAATCAGAATAACCTGCTTTCATTAAATGCTAGTTTGGGAATGGTCTAGACATGCTTTAAGTATGTGAGGAATAACACAGTGAACAATTTTAAAATGGGGAAAACAAAAAAACTAAAATAGAAACAAAGCTTCCAAAATGAACAAGAGCTATTCAGCAATGGCAAGAAAGACTCAAGTCTTTAGTTTTCTCTGGTCTTTATTATTAATATCAACAAAAACATGACTACTATCTCAGTGTGCGTGTGCCTTTATCACAGACATCTCTCTGTGATACTTTAGGAAAAAGAATAAAAACAATGTCAAATACTTACACCACTATTTTAAAAGCTCAAGATTGGATTTTTAAAAGACTACATTCATTTATTTTCTCTTTTCAAATCAGCGTTTTTCATTCTTGCCTAATTATCAAGAGTGTTTTTGATTGAGTATAATAATTTGATTTTTATATGCATGTTCTTCATAGGCTTTTTTCTATTTGCCTGTTAATATTCCTACTGACATCAGCAGAGCAAAACCAAACCCTATGGTTTGATATTTAAAGGATATGGGTTTATGCTATGCCTGTAGAGAAAAATGCAACTTTTTTTTTTTTTTTGGTTGGGATTATGCAGACATGGGTTTGTGTGACTGCTGTCTCAGCATTTATTTGCTTTTATACAATAAGAAAAATTTATATGAGAGCAGTTCTAAACTTAATGTATGTTGGATATTTTATTGTCTTCCACTATGGCTGTGATTGCTAGGAATGAATATAAAGCAACTATTATTCAACCCTGAGAAAAAAATGGTGGGAAGGTTAGTGGATATCATTGTAAAGCCAGCATTTGCTACCTGTCATCACAGGTGTTTTTAAGGTTTTTCTCTTAACTCAGAAGATAAATCACACCCATATGTTGTGTTCTTCTGGGCTGTAATTTTTGGTTGATGCTGAACTTTCAATGGTGTTTAAGTACTGACTCTTCAGAAAACAGCTGGTTATGAGGCATTTTGTTTAATTATGCTTTGTTGTTTTGACTCCCCTGTAGTGTTTATCATCCTGAGGAGCGCAGCTGAAGATATAGGTCAATGACCCCTCTATCCATATACTCTGACACACCAATCCACAAGGGATTAGCCACCTAAATGGAAATTTTATTCATGACTTCTTTTGTGTTGCTATTCTGAATGACTTTTTCTAAAAGGCTACAAGAGTAAAAAAACTAAGGTCAGCAAAACTTTGTTTGCCCAAGTACTTTTAGATAATGCTTTCCAGTGTAATATAAGGATGGTTTTCATGCCATGCAGCTCATTTAATTCAGTAGAGAAACTAAGGGGAAGAAAGTAGCACAAGCAAACCACAGAGCAGTTTGCTGAGTGTTCTCAAATTTCTTTTGACACTTCCTGGTGACAGAAAGCCCTGTGCTAAATATGTTTGTGTTGGTCTGCTGTGAAAATTCACTGTTCGATAGCTTCCAGAGTTTCTCATCTCTTACCTACGGTGTGCAAACCTACACCTCTGACCACTGGGCTCCCTTGCAGAGTGTGGGTGGCTCCTGTGTGTCTCAAAGACTTTCAAAGCATTTTTGTGAACTGCTTCCAAGGTGCATCTCTACTTTTAATCTCCTCATGACAGAGAATTGTCAGTGCATTGTGCTGTTTATGAGAGGCGAAGTGAAAAAAATTCCTTAGAACAAAAATAACTGCAGGCTTATAAAACTAAATAATTTTTTGCTTATTTTTGATAGATATGATCTAATAGTAAAGTAGCAAAATTTGGCAAAATAAGAATTCTTTCTTTTCTCTTATGTCACAAAGTTGGCTGTTTCACAGCTGGCCCCATGGACTGGGGTCAAGGACAGAGAGATTAAAATGGAACAAAAGGTAATCTAATTTATTATTCTTGATTTTGCCCAGCTACTTATTTGGCTTATCTCATTTTAACACTGTTGGTGTTCTCCATTGACTGCTTCCTTTGAAAACAGCTTAAGGCTGATTCTTAGACAATGTCGATTTCAAAGGAATAGAGCAGGTTAAATGAAATTTCTATCACAGCATTCTATTAGATATCTGCTAAGAAGAGATCATAGGCAAGATTACTGTAAATTGTTTGGTTATGCAGTCCTTGGGTCCTGTGCTTGTAGCCTAAGGGAGAAATCTGTATTTCTGTATATTCATATTCTACTTACACTTACAACATAATGATACAGTGAAGTGGAGTGATATATTCACAAAAGCTCTTTTATTTTAAGAGGCCTGGAAATCCACACAGATAGCTCAGAGCATTAACTGAATCTACGACTCCATATTTTTTAGGTTAAAGCCAAAGTCCAGAAAAGTCCCTTTTAAGGCATGCATGACTCTGAATTCTGGCACTACTTGGTTTTGCTAATTTTTGTCTTAAAAGACAAACAAAATGGGTTTTCTGTCTAATCTAGGAACATGAATCTGTCAAGACATACCAATAAAGACTGAGTCATGGACAAAAACACTTTGAACAGATGCTGCAGATGTCTGAAAGAGCTGGTGTAACTGCAAACCTCATATCTCTGAAATTCCATTTGCCTGTAGATGCCCTATTGTGTCTCTCAGGTATACATGGAGCTGTGAAATTTGGTGTTCCAGCATGTTGTTGGCTAAACTTAGCTTCTTTCAGCCTCAGTTTACTGCTTATGAATCAGACGTTCACTTTGCTAGAGCATTCAAAAAGAAAGTTGCTTGCTGAAGCTGCACAAAATTCATCCAGAAGTAAAAATTCTGATTAGTTCCCCATGGCTCATGAAGCTATGCAAAAGCTGATTGGGAAGGCATTTTTTCCTTTTGGAAATGGATCATAGAAAAGAAGCCAACTGGATTCCAGGTTGCTCTCCTGAGGCCTCAGACGGCTAGTACTCAGGGCTGTTGGCAGACCTACCTTTCTACCAGCTTCTGCAAGGCAAGTAAAATAACATTTCTACCTCCATATAGCTTTGCCTCATCTGGTCTTCTGCTCCTTCCAAATAAATGAAAGCCACACATATTTTGTTGCCAATTTTTGGAGTGCAGAAAAAGTGCAAGGAGAGGGCATAATTGTACTTCAGGGTGGTATCTCCTTCTAGCATCATAAATCAAAATTATTTAACACTGGATATAACAGCACGTTTGTGGACCTTCTTTCTAAAAGCTCATACTAATTTTTTCCTGGACTTTTTTTCTTTTTCTCTCTTGGCTGAACCTTTCTGCTAGAGTAGAAAATTGAAATTTGGCAGTATAAAAGCTTCAGACAGTGAAGCTGACTTTTGATCCTGTAGGCCTTTTATAGTTTGAGAATGGGAACAAAATTTTTGATTTTTTTTTGACTGTGTGTTTAAATCAAACTTGCTGGACTGCTACTGACCCCATTTGACTGCAGCATTGTGGTGGGGTTTTGCTACCAATCCAATGTAGGGGTCTGGACTCAGTGCAGTGAAGTCTGCTGAGGGTGGGTATCAGCATCTCACCCCGCTGCACACCCCACACAGATCTTATAATGACTGATATACTTTTGTTATCCAAAACCATCAGAGAAAGCTTTCAGTCATTTATGTGCCAGTCAGCAGTGACAGTTACATGTGAGTGGATACCATCCTTCTTTCCCCTATGTAACACTCCAGCAGAGCAATTCTTTCTGTCATTTCATTCTAATGACAGGAAGGCTCTAATTATGAGAAACACCAGGTCGTGGGATCAGTGAGTATTGGTTCCCAGAGAAAGGCTGGATTACTAAAGACATTTCCCGCAGCTCACTAGGTTTTCCTCAAAGTTGCACTTTTTTTTCTGGATGATTCCAGTCATGGCATATTTAATTGCTATTTTGTCTGTTGCAATTTGTTGGGACTTTTTTTCCCCTTTTCTCTGGAGAGCCATTGAACTGAACAACACTTAATACTGAAAATGAATATGAGTACACAGGAGTGTTTTTTGTCTGCATCTGTCATATAAAAATGTTCAAAAGTGGAAACATGCTTTCTTCTAAGCATTAGGAATAGACTTTGCATCCTTATCCTTAACAAATTTAAATAAAATCACGGGAATTCTAGTTGCATTAACAACATACAGTGTGAGTGTAAGAATTTTTCCTTTCAAATAAGTTACTTGCATGTTCAGAGTTTCAGCTCAAATATGGTTATTTAGAAACTAAATCTATTACATATCTATATTCTGGCATATCAGGATAAGACTTATACCCTTTGTTGCATTTCATCCAGGGAAAAAGAGGGCTGGGAAATCACTTGAAAAAATATGACATAAGAAGCGGAGAAAATGGGCTTAGCAGAGATGATGGGGTAAAACCCGGGAGGCATATCACTGAGTCATGCTGTGCCAAAATATAGATTTTAAAATTGTTTCTGTCATCTTAGGAAAACTCACAATGCTTTGTTCTGCATACCCGAAAGCTCTTATAATTTTTGTTCAAAAAAACAGTTGGCTGTCCTTTCCTTGTTCTTTCAGATATTCCTATACATTAAGAAGCTGATATAATTTTGACACATTGCATTTGAAAAATATCCTTTTTCCTCACCTGATGGAAGCCTTTCCTCACCTTCTAAGCCTGAGAACAGCTACCAGAGCCAATTGAAGAGTGTTACAAAATGCATTGGAACTGTATGAAAAAGTTACTATTTGTGAAATTGGACTGATTTCTCCACCTGGTGCTGCCAATTAATTTGCCCAATTTAACCTTTTAAAATGTCATTCTTTGCCCCCTCCTAAGAATACCTAATATGTTTTAAATTAATACATTTTTCCCTCTCTTGAATTCTTAAAAGCTACTGCCTTTTCCATGGCTGCAGGAACTTCTCAGGATGATTGTGAAAAGGAAATGTATTGCAAAAGCAGCTTCCCTCCTGGGAAGTGAATGATAATTTTGCCCCACCTAAAGTCATTGTATTGTAATTAATTTTGTGCTTTTAATCACCTCAAAATATGAAAATGCAAAGCAATGATATTAGAATTATTCAATTTCCAGTTAAAACTGACTAATGTCTCTTCAAGCCATGGCAATTCTGTTGGCATCTTCTGTTAATGCCTACTATGAATTCTTGTCCAGTTTAGAAAAAAACCCCACCTATTACACTGATGTATCTGTAGATCCTGTATTTTTCGCAAGTTATGAATCTTGTATTATGCTGGGACTTTTTTCTTCTTTTCAGAGAAATTTCATTCTTAACTGTGATGTCCATTAGTATTTCATCCAGGGAACTATGAAAAATGATGATATTAAATGCCTTACAAATAGGCTTTTATTCATCCGATTTGCCATAATGCAGAATGACGTGATTAGTAGTGATTTTCAACTGGCTTCTAAGAAGGTGTCATGTATCAGTTTTGTCATGTGAATTAGTTGTTATGGTAATGAGAGCATATCAATTATTCCTTGGAAGGTTGTATTAGATCAATTATATAATTAATCTGTCTTTTTTCTTTACTTATTTGCTTCTCCATTAGTTTCTTGTGCACAAAAATGTTGGTGTTACCATATGCAGTTAGTATTTTTCTGACCAAATTGCACAGATTATTTTGCAAACAATACTCTGTGAGGTATTTTTATGTTTTTATTTCTTATGAAAAAGGGTTAACGTCACTCAGTTTCTAAGTATTTTAATTTTTTTTTAATAAATTGTTTACAACTTGTTACTTTCTTTTAAAACAAATTGGTCAGTAACAGAGTTTTTCTCTGGCACTGTAAAGCACATATGGACTGAAGGTATTTGCTGACAAAAATTTGAGGGTTGTGTCAGAGTCCATGTGTCTCCTGTTCTAAATAGACTCTCTAACCATCAGCTGTCAGGTTGCCTTTCTGATTCCATATCCCACTTATTCCTGCCTGCACAGAGTCAAAACTTGAAGGGGAAATGGAGATCAACTTCTGTCCAGTCTTCATAGCCATGGTTTTCTTCAGACTTTGGTAAGAAGTCCACTCCTCTCCAACTCTGCTGTGTTCAGATCACAGACCCCAGCTCGATCTGGATCCACCCAGGCTACACCAATCTTTAAGACAGATAGATCTGCATATTTCTGAAAGGATGTGTACCTGAGTTATTTATATACACACAGGGAAACTATATCTATGCAAATTATTCCAGGACAAATTATGTCCTGAATTTCCTCCCCAAAGTAGAAAAAAAGCAGCTCAGTTTTCCAAAAATTGAATGATTTGATTAAAACACACTTTTTTATTTTTCAGTAAAATACTGAAAAATCTTTCATAGTTTGATTTACAAAATACTCAACCTTTAATTTGTATTTGTGCTCAAAATAACTGCATTTTTCCTGACATTTAGGCAGTGATATTTTGGACAACCCTACCTGTTAAATGATAATTGTGTTAAATTTTCTGTCACTTATCTACCAAGACAGATAATTGCAACTATGCAACCGATAATGGAGTAGTTGTTCAAAGGTAACATTGTATTTGTTCAGTGGAGATCACTAAGAAAAAGGAAAATATCTTCCAGCTAAGAAAATCCCAACACACTCTTTTAACACAGAAGGGGAAAAAAAAATTATACATTCTAGATCCATTCTCCAATATACTGCCAGCTTTATTTTACTACCAGAGTAAAACATGACTGTGTACACCAAAAGTTGGTATTATCTTGTGAGTCAGGCTGTCACCAAACAAGTGTAGACCCATATTTATGAAGAGCTGAGTTCATCCTCAAACCCAAATGTCTTCCAGGCCCATCAATCATGTGCAAACCTCCACCCATGAATAGATTAAGCCCAACCCCCATGAGGGCCTGGGGCAGCCAAGTGTGGTCAGCACACCAGCTCATCTCAGCTCCTGATCAGCCTGGGCACAGCAGACTTGGCTGTGGTGGCCATCCTGCCCCTCGAGCCACCAGTAGATGGTAAAGCACCTAATGCTCTGAGCCACAGCGACAAACAGGCCCATGGGATGACCTAAAAGTGTGTGGGCTGCAGAGTGTTTGTACTTTAACTTCCTTTATCCTTGATCAGCCAAAAAGTCTGAGCGCTTTTTAAAAGGTGTGAGTGCTCCTGGGTAGCAAAGTGGGAGGTTATGGCACTCATTCCTTCAGGTACCAGGTCTAGAAGAAGCTTAAATCCCCCAAATTACCAGCTAGTAAATGGGGAGATACCAGTCCAGGCTACAACTTAGCAACTTTTTATTCCTAAAGTACTTCAACAATAAGTATATAAACTTAATTATAATGAGCACTTCAGACATTTTGTTTCATACAGTAATCTTAATTTTACAAGAAATGAGATGGCTGTGGAGACCTACCAACATGTGTGATTGTGGCTATTACCACAATTTGGGCTGCCTTTTACCTTGTGAAGCCTGTCACTTCACACAGGTGTAAATGACAGCTGAAAAACAAAACCTTAGAGAAGAGATCATAAATAAAGTTACCTGCACTGCAGTGTTTATATAGCTCTTCAAAATAATAAATTACAGAATACAATGACAGACATCAGTAAGTGGCGCCCTTTACCAGTCCAAATTTGATGATCACTGGTGTCATGGTCCACTCTAAAAACTACCTTTTAAGAAGATTTAATTAGCTTTGGTCTGGCGATCATCCATGACTATTCAACTGTTATTATCTCAATGTCTTTCCCAGTGTGGCATTGTTTAAAATATGTAAAGTTGCTTTACCTCACTAATTTCTTCAATAATGGTGAGATATACTTAATAAATATTTGTCACCTTTACATGATTTCTCATCAGGGCACCATTAGAAAGTGAGTGCCAATAATGCATTTTGAAGTTATAAAATTGAGTGTACAGAGGAATAATGACTCCTATAAAGAATCAGTAGTAGAGCCCAAAATAGCAGCTTCTTACTCAGTATCTGAGCCAGTTTCTGCTGTTATGATTAAGCATAGCTTGAAGGTGGTACTGATGTAGCAATTATATATGTCTCTCAAGGAATGTATAGGCAAACCAAAGGAGT
This sequence comes from Alaudala cheleensis, assembly GCA_013398995.1. Classification (NCBI taxonomy): domain Eukaryota; kingdom Metazoa; phylum Chordata; class Aves; order Passeriformes; family Alaudidae; genus Alaudala; species Alaudala cheleensis. Next base: position 368,198 of record VWYE01008487.1, on the reverse strand, counting down.
GAAAAAAAAATCTTTATGATTGTATCATGGTGTGGTGACAAGGCACCAGAAGCCCCTCAAATTGCTCTATCACTCTCTCCTCAGCAGGACAGGGATAGAAAATGCAGTGAATAAAGCTTGTGGGCTCAGATAAGAACAGGGAAATCACTCAGCAATTACTGTTGCAGACAAGACAGATTTCACTTGAGAAATTAGTTCAATTTATTGCCAATAAATAACAGAGTAGGATGGTGAGAAATTAAGTTAGAACCACCTTACCATGCTCTCTTCCTTTCTTCCTGGGCTCAGCTTCACTCCCACCTCTTCTACCTTCTCTCCCTGAGCAGCACAGTGGAAGGGGGAGTTAGGATTATGATCAATCCATGACTTTTTCTCTGCCCCTCTTTCCTTCTCACACACTTCCCCTGCTCCAACATGAGGCCCTTGCCCAGAAGACAATCCTTCACAAACCTCTCTTTGCTCTAGTTTGGATTGCTTCTCTCTTGCAGCTGCTGCACAGCATTTTTTCACACTTTCTGAAGTACTTTCCCAGACGTACCACCCACACAGATGATGGATTAATCTTTGGCCAGTGTAATTTCCATTTTGGAGCTGACTAAAACTGGCTCTGCCCAACATAGAGCAAGATCCTGGCTCCTCAAAAGAAGCCAGGTGTCTTCTCAAAAGAATCCAGCACTGCAGACTCTCTGCTACTGAAACTTTGCCATGTAAACCAAATACACATACCAAAGAAAAATGTGACCTCTAATGGTTTGCCTGGCTTTTAATTAATTTCATTCTGTGTAGAAAAATTACCAACACCTTCAAAAACTATAGGTAGTCAAAATCATCTTCTTCACTTTAAAGATACTAGTGAAATATCAGTGGAACAAAAATGAATAAATTGGAGCTTTACATATGTGTTTTGACAGTCCTGTGTAAAAAATGCTACAAAATGTTCCTTTCAAAGCTGGAAAACATATGAACTAAAGTGTATTTAAAACTTCTGTGCATTAAAAATTTTTGAGAAAACTTGTCTTTATTCTTATTCTAAATGGGTTAATTATCTTTGAAGCATTGCTACTCTAGCCTTTGACTTAACATTATGTTTCAATTAATTCAAATTATTTTAATGCTCTGGGACAAAGCAGAACATTGAAGCAAATACTGCAGAGAGTTATATGTTGAGATATTTAATGGGCATTTTAGTTACATTAGAATATTTTCCATTTGTGATTTTAGTATTAATTTCATTTTTTTCTGTGTACAGCTTATGCTTCAAATCTTTCTATTTATCTTTCCAGTTCCTCCACAAGATGGTTGCACTGATTCTGAATGTTTCTTCTGGGACAAGGTGACTATTTCCTCAGTAACACATTGCTTAACCCTTTACTATTCTTGCTGCACTTAATCTAGCAGACTTTAGAGCCATGAATCTGAATGCTGAAGTAATTCCCAGTTGGTTTCATTTGTATTGGGAGTATGTATTTTGTGTTGGCTCTTTCTATCTTGGCTGAGGCAGTTTGCACGTGATCCTCATTTGGCTTCACAAACAAGCTTTAACAGACTGGAAAATACTAAGGGATGTTTTGTGACTGGTTGTTAGAGGTATCACAATGCTGAAAAGGGACTCAATGTGGAAGGTATGGTCTAGTAATTGAAGTTTATAGGGTGATATGATACACGTTTAGTGAAAAAAAGATTTTGTAAAGGCTAATTAAATATGTGTCCTAAAAATGTTATAGTATTTAAGTATTCAAAGAGGAAAAGAGTGTTAGTAAGATCATTTGTAAGATCCTTGTTGCAAATTCTTTAGTGGCTCTTCACAATAGAAAGATTTCTAATCTGCACATTGTAATCAATAATTTGTATATGTTACACTGCCTTGATTGTCCTATCTGAAGTCCCAGGAGATTTTTATTCTTGCTTTTCCTCTGATGAGTTATTGACTTTTCAGTCCCAGTTTTATCTAGTAAATATTTGATAGTAGAGCAGCCAAACATTTTCTTTTAAAAAATATTACAGGTTTTAATTTTTTTAAAACCTAAATATGTCAGTATTTACTATTTTGTATGTAATTTGTGGCAGTGTGTTACCACATCAAACATCATCAAAACCTATCCTGAACTTTTCTGCCTTATATTGTTAACCAGCCTTGCTCAGTAGCTGTGTCTGTACACAGAAATTGACATCAGAATTAGAATGATCCTTGCACTTAAACAACTAACTAGCAGCTGGGATCTTCCTTCTAAATTGAGTATATCAGGCCACCAAGATGGTTTGAAGTGTTGTACAAAAAGCCATTGCTTTGTGCCTAAAAACAATGAATTCATGCAAAGTTCTTTTTGCTAGCTGTTTTCTCTATAAAGACTTGTTAGAAAAAATGTGTTTGATTTAACAGCTCTCTGAAGGCCAGATGTATTTTCCTGTCCTTTTATGAAAAACAGTCCAGTCACTTATGAACAGATTCTCCACTTGGGAGGGCGTGCTTGTAATGGCACCCTTCCTTTGAGATTCAATGACTGGCTGGAAGTTCTGAGAGGGAATGCATCTGGAAAGATGCACCCTAAACTACTGTGCCCATTCTTTTGAAGATTGCAAGAATTTGTCCTTTCAGGACACCAGAGTATTGTACTTCTGTCACTGGAGCAATTCCACAACTGAGATAAGAAATGTGACCTAGTGTCAGTACTGTACAAACCTACAGAAACTCTACAAATTCAAATATATCCATGTATTTCTAGTAAATCTCGTTGGACAGAAATCTCTCCACCTGCTTTTTGTAATTCCTTTAGGGGACGTACTTATAATATTGATGAAAAGAAGCACTCACTGTCTATTGTATGATGTATCTGTAAGCAGCTTGTAAGTAGCTTATATAAACACTTAACCTATGGGTGTCCTTAATAATCACTGATTTAGAACTGTAATGCTCTCATGTCTGTTCAATTATAATTAAGACTTGTTTTAAAATAATTGCATGTATCCTCACTTATCTGGGTGTTGTCATGTTCGTATCTTACTGAGGCAAATTTTAGATGCTTTAATATTATAATTTGAAAGGCTGCTATCAGACCTACAATCATGCCTATGCAAATCAAAAATATTTATCAGAGATAAGAATTCAAAATTTAGCTAAAAGAATAAAAAAGCTTAGGTTGAAAAGAGCTCTGATCTAACCTCAATGTAGAGAAATATCAGTGAAAATACACAGTATGGTCTGCACTGAGAAAGTTAAATTCTTCTTCAGAAGCTGATAAGAAAGTCAAATAGTTTTGATATACATTTGAACTTTTGAATAAATATATTTGTGACTCTTAGATGACTTCATTTTCTATGAAGAATCATGCAGCCAATTTGCCAGCAATGAACAGTAACAGAAAACACGTCTGTTTCCAATCCTAATTTTCTGCATATGAATATTTGAACAAGGGGCAGGATACAAAGCCCATTGTAATTACCCAGAAAGACACACACTGACTTCAGCTGCCTTTCTTTTATTGGTTTCTGGAAGTATTAACCTAATTTTCCAGTCTTGGAAAAGAAGTTATGGGCTTTTAAAATTTTATTTAGGATCTGCCTAATTATAACTGATTCAGAAATGTATAGCATGCTCTGAAAATAATTTGATATTTTATTGAACTTAGAGTTCAAAGGTGTATTCTCTTGCATAGGAAAAAAACCAACAAAGAATTCTCTGAATACTTAATTGGCAGAACAGATGCACATTCTCATCATTATAAACCATTCTGTTTATAATGATTTCTATATGTAGAAGCTTGAGACCTGGTTTCTAGAGCCATACTGATCTTTATTTCCTAGCAAATATTGTAAATGTTCTTAGACTTTTGCTTTTGCATTAGTGATTTTTTAATTGCAGATAATTCTTTAGAGGGGATCTGCTTTAATTCCCTTGCATTTTAGAGATTCTTCTTGAAATATGGTCAGACAATATTACTGTACTAATTATCAATGAAATTAGGAGTCTGTTCTATTGAGTGATACAGATCTCTTAAAAAAGACATAGCGAATAATATCCCACTGTCAGCTGTTGGCAGTAAAGTAACTGAAAGCTGTTGTCTTCCTTACTGGTGGCTCCAATCAGTTCTCTGGACTCACCATTACATCTCTCCTTCCAGAGCTGCTGCTTCCAGATGTACAGAGTGACCTTTGTGCAGTAGCTTTTCATGTGGACCAGGTGATGGAACCAAGCTGTTTCAGCCAGTAACTTTGTACATTTTCCTCTTGCAAAAGTGAGAAAACAAGATCTTAAACACTGAGGGAAAAAATGTTCTGTTTGATTGAATTGTTTTTCAAAGCTGGTTAAATTAGCTGCTCCTAGGTTATGCTGGGGCTGGAACAGATTAGGAGTGTATAAAACTTTACATAACAGCAAGAGTTACTTGTCATAAAATGAAGAAGCTGTCACCAGTGCTGACTCTTTTTCTTGCAATGCTTCCTTTTTATATAGTACTAAATCTATTTCCCTGACTCTTTTGTCAGATGAAAAATTGCTATGCCCTTCATTTTCCATGTGCAATTAAATACCTTTCCTTCAAAGCCTTGTCATAACAGATGTAGAAATTATGGCAAACTAGATAAATAGCTAATGAATATCCTTACATCTCACTGGGATTTCCATTCAGCTCTACTAGTGTTGAAAGGATTTCTTGAGCAATCCCACCCAGGAATGGAAAACTCTCAAACACTTATGTTCAAATGGGAAAAAGTTCATAACTGGGAACAGCTAAGGCAGGATGGCTATCCATGAGTTTGTTATGATGGTGTTTTGAGTGGGCATCTGACATCACAAGGGGCAATTTGAAAAGTTCAAAACTTTCTTAAGGCAAACAATTAATATTTGGAATCAAAAATTGCACTTTTCACACCAAACAGCTCTGTTATTCCTTCCCAAGAAGATCAGGAGGAAAAACACCTTCTCTCTTTTCAATGCACACATTTATGAAGAAAAATGCTTTTACATGGACTGCGAATGGAAGAGAAATGGGTTTAAAATCTTCCTACTGGCTTAAACAGAGGCAGACCTCTTGATAGATTACATAGGGTTTAAATAAACTCATCCATTTTTTATTGTGTTCATCTCATAGTTTACATTTTAAGAACTGAGTCCTGCAAACATATTTCATCTTGCTGGATCCCTGAGAATGGGATTTTTATAGCAGTTTTTCTCCATTAGTTTTTTTATGTGATTCTACTCTAAAGAAAATTTAACCTAATGAAATGAAGGCTTTCTAGTCACCTACTCTTGCAGTTGTTTATTTAGTGTTTTTGATTAATTAGGGCTCAAACTTCAAAATCATAAAGAAAAAGTTTTCAGAAATTTTGTCCAACTCCATTAAACCACATAAATCACCATTACTTGTACTTTCTCAGAAGTACACTGCTCTACAAACTGAAGCTCTTTACTCTCTTATCTGCTGAGATGTATAGGTCATTATATAAGCAAATGTATAACACACACACTTCTAAAATGAACTAATATTCTGACATGAGTGTTGTTGACCCCATGCAATACTTACGTTTGAGTCAGCTTGATGGTGTTTCCAGAGATTCTGAGAGGAGATGGGAGCAGAATATAGTTTCTACAGCCTACATTTGTTTACCCTTATATAATCAGTGGTTTCTAGCTATTTTGAAAAAAAAAAGATGTATGGATGTTCTGTGAAAGTTCTAATTACAAAATATTTTTTACAAAAACCAGTCAAAACACACAAAGTTTCTCTTTTGAAGAGTACACCATTCAAGGTGTAATCTTGTAGAGATGTAGACTGTAGTTTTGTGTAAGTCTTTTTACAAGCATTCAGTGCTACTGCATAAAGACAGAATTACAGGAAAGAGCTCCTTTTTAGCCAGGCTTGAATGCTAGGTTGAATCCCTAAAGTTTCTGATCTATCATCACTTGAATTTTTTTTGGACTCGTTCTAGACTGCATATCATTCCCAATCCCTCTGAAGCAACTTTCTTTTTAGTTGCCAACAACCCTTAGGAAGAAGTTTAACATATCTGTAGAATCACAGGATGAGCCAGACATAGAGTTATTACTATAGTTATCACCTCATTCTAAGTTTTTGTAGGGTTTCTACCCTTGCTGCACCAGCAATACTGGCTTCTGCCAGGTAGAGACAAAGCCAAGACTGCCAACATAATCTGGCAAACCCAGATTCTGCACTTCCCACCTGGTACATGGGCCATGCTCAAAAATGAGTAATTGTCTTTTATTCACACTCCCCTTCTGGTTCAGTGTCATAAAGGCAATCTTCCATATAATTTTCCTCTAGCATTAGGAAATGAAATTTTGTTTCCATTCATGATGAGTGCCTGAGAAAACAGAAAGAATCAAGCTCATTTTTCATCATGGTGATTTTGGCAAAGTGGATTCCCTACTGTTCTAGCAATAATATTTCAGACAGGTTAACCCTGGAACTTTCCTACAAAATGCAACAAGCTAAACCTATCAATCAGAAAATGCATAAGAGAAAAAAACCCCAGAGAAAAGAACACATGAAAAAAATCTCTCTGAGACCTCCCTTTTGCTCCAAGAGAGCAAAAAGTGCTATTATGCATTTGCATTAAGGAGACTTATCTGAGGAATGGAGAGCTTCAGGTGTCTGTAACTGTGGTGAAAGGAATTGCCCTTGGCTGGACAACAGGTCCCCACCAAGGCCCTCTATTACTCCTCAGCAAGATGGGGGAAGAAATAAGATAGAAATAAAAACCTGTAGGTTGAGATAAGGCAGTTTAATAAAGTAAAAGCAGAAGGCTACATGTGCACAAAGAAAGAAGAAAAGAAGAAACAAATAAAAAAAATTTCATTCTTTACCTCCCATCAACAAGTGATGTTTGGTCAGGTTTGGGTCAGCTGTCCTGTCTGTCCTCCTCCCAAGACTTTGCCCATCCTCAGTCTGTTGGTGAGGGGGGAATGTTGGAGACACAGCGCTGATACTGTGGAGCACTGCTCAGCAGTAGTGTTACCAAGAAGCAGTTCTTTGTATATGACATTGTACAGTTTTGTCGAGAAGGGAAGAGTTTTAGTAAAGATTAAAAAAAATAGGCATGTGGAAGCCTAAAATGGTAGACACAGACAAATGGGAGACCAAAGCACTGATTTATACATTGACTTCCCTTATTTGTGTCTGACACGATTTTGTTTTTGTGTAAACAGTTACTAATGCATCTTTTTAACAATGAAGTAACCAGTAGCTGTGCCCATGGAATGAAATCAAATACTTGTATTTCCAGACAAGGTAGTGTGCAGAAATCAGTGAAACAGAAATCAGTGAAACAGAAATCAGTTACACTGCAAAAGTTATGTCTACAGTTTCATCTGTAAAATCCCTTAACTAGACACAGATCCTTAACTAGACACACAGTCTAGTATTCAGACTTCTATTTGGCTGTATTCTGTGTCTCAGTCTGTATAACTGATAAAGCAGAAGATGCTCAGATCTCAAGACAGAATGGTGTGCAGTTCTGATCATGACCAAAAACATGATAACTTTCTCCAAAATTACAGAAATGCAATATTGTTTGAGAGGGCTTTCAGATTAAACCCTGGACAGGATGAGACATATAAAAATATAATGCCCAGCTTCACTACACTGATCAGGCATCGGGGTACTTGTTATCTGGTGACTTTGCATATCTCTGTTTGCTGCTTCTTATACCTAAATAGATTTTTCTCCTCTTCCTTTCTCTCTCATGCTGCTTTGGGGGAAATTTCAACTGTCCAGATGCAATGCACAACTGTGCACATAGAACACTGTGTTTCATTTCAAGCAATCAGTTTTGCTTTGGCTTTAGAGTGTTTGGATTAAATCTGAATTTAAGGTTCAACTTCAAATCCAACCTTTTTATCCTTTCTTGATTGGTTTAGTTTATGTTCTTGCTTAGCAGCAGGAGATTAATTCAGATGTCTGCTCCTACTCAAGTAAAGGTTCAGCTCAGCCCTGTTTTTGCTCTTCTTTCTTCACTCCCTTGAGTCTACATTTATATTCCAAAGCTGTTTTAGGCAGAGAATTCTGTGAAGCTCTTCTATCAGTCTAAGGGTAAATGAGCCTGAAAATAAATCTTTCAGCAGATATAGGAAGTTCTGTTATCGAGTTGGACTCCATACAAGTAACAGCGCTCTTTTTCTACACATTCATTTAATAATGGTTTTGCAATGATAAGTTTTACTATTAACATACAAAGCTTTATGAAGTTTTAAAAGGTTTTAATTTTACTGATAAAATGGAAATGAACAGTTATATCTTTTCAACATGAAAATTGAAGACTCCCAGAAAATCTTGGTAGTTGTTTCTTGAGGGAAGAATGCCCCATTCTTTGACTTTTATGTGTCACTGCACACTCATTTTCATGTGTAGTTTATGTATGATTTCTGTTTAGGTTCAGCAGCACTCACAGAGAAGTAGGTAGGTATTCTGGAAGGGAAGAAGGTTTCTTATAATGTGAAAAGTCCTGTTGTCTAAGGGGAGGTTGAGACAACTCAGTTTGTTTAAAAGAGAGAAGGCTAAGGGAAGATCTAGTTATTGTCTTCAACTAATGAGATCCGAGCACAGAACCAGGATTCTTTCCTACAGCAAAATGGAAAGAGGCAACTCTCACAAGCTGCAGGAAGGGAAACTCCTACTAGATACATGGAAGTAATAAAAAATTTTGTGCTCAAGCACTGGAATGGGTTCCCCAGGGGGATTTTGGTTATTTGCATTCTGGAATTGCTCAGAGCTTGTCTTGAGGTACCTGCTCTACCAATAGTTTTGGTCCTATAACTGGGACTAGGTGGTATTAGGACCACTGTTAGAACAAGTGTTTCTTTCAAACCAAAGCAAGATAGAGCAAGGATGACAGAAACCTTATCCACTTTACTGGTAGGTAGTGTTCCACCCCACAGTAATATCAGGAAAGGACCACCTCTGCTCTGGGCTCTGGTTCATTTAGAGCTGGCAGGATGTCCAGCACCTGACATCTGTTCCCTGCTGTTGGAAGGAAACTTCTGCTTGAAAAAATGCTACAGAGACCTGAGAGTCAGTCCCAGCTGCAGAGTGAGATACCTGAACTTTGGTATTTAGAGTGTGGGTTTACTTTTTTGTTTGGTACCTCACCACCTGTCACAGCCAGCTAACTCATTTTCCTAAATCTAGGTATCTATCCCCTTCCAAGAACCCTTGCTGGTGTCTAGATTCTGCTCCAGGAGTGGTCACCTGTGGAACCTGTGTCACATCTGTCAACTTTGTTTTAATGCAATGTTAATATAAAATTGTTGCATAATGACCAGTTCCTGCGACTGTGTTTCCAAGAATTTGATATATGTATTTGTCTAGGAAAGGTTTTCTTTGTTTTACCATCTGTAGATGGTAAGTCTCTATGCTGGAACACAGACATATTCCTGAGAAGAGAGCTGAAGAGCACTCTGAATCCCTCAGGCTTTGGATTTAGCCCTTAGTCTGCATCAGTTCCATATGCTAGTGGGGTTTATAGCAGGAGGAGAGAATTAATGCATTTCCACCTCCCCAGGTGTCTTTCAGATTGTTCCTGTTTAGATGAGTTTGCAGCTTTGCTTCAGCTGCAACAGACACATGGGACAAAATCTAGGCTTACTGGTATTTTTCATTTTGATAAAAAACTGAAAGCAAATGTTTTCTTTCTTAAACCACAAGATAAATTGCCTGGCATCCTGCTTATATAACCTGTGCATGCCATGCTATAGCTAAATTGTGTTTCTTTAAAAGTAACTGTATCTGAAAGTATAATTCTCCAAAAACCACACAAGGTTTTTTTTTCTACAAGTCTAAAAGTTTAGTAAGAAAAAAGAATGATATGTACTGGGAGATGTTAGTGTTATGTCTCCAAGATCTTTGACTCCAGAGGAGCAGACTAATCTTATTTCAAATTGTTTAAACAGCAGCATTAACATTGATTGCAGAAGTAGCCTTAGAAGGAGCCTTTAGTCCTTCCTTCCAGCCAAAATAAAGTAGCATACTACTAAATGATGATATCTACCTAGGCAAGACAAAAGAAACAATGGGTAAAATATTTCAGAATGCTTAAGAAAATGTTTTATTTTCACAAAGTATAGAGAGGTCGGTATGACAATGTGTTCTAGATGCCATTTCACAGAGGGGAAGAGTTTCCATTTACACCTTTTCATCCATTTGGCATCTCAGAAATTGTATAAAACATTCAATGCATTATGCATTGGCATAAAATAGTTACAATCTGAGATCAAAGATACCGCCCACATTAGAAAAAAAAAAAAAGGCTTAAAAATCTCTTTGAATCACCCATAAATGTACAAAAATGGCCAGATTTCCTGTGAATAACCTTTCTTGTGAATTTTCAAGTTTTTCCTTCTCAGGGTAATGACACTGTAAGAAAAGCATGTTTTGCTGTACATGTCAATTCTGCACTTTGAGCCAGGTTGAGTACCAAGTGTGACCAGAGGAGCAGTGCGTGAAAGGACTCTTGTTTCATGACTGCATAAAGATTCAAATTATTCCATTTAATTGAACAACACAAAATTGTAGTGTTGGTCAGGTACTTATAAGACTTATAATTCTGAGACTTAAAGAACATCAGGCAACACTGGGTCAGCAGGATTACCCAGTAACTCAGTGGTCAGCAGCAATAGTTACAGGATGCTCCTCAACCAGTCACAAGGATTTTGTAAGAGTTTATACTGCAAAATATTAGTGAAAAAATATTACATCAGTCTAGTCAGACAAGGGATCCCTTTTGTCCTCAAAGCACTACAGAGCAGAGTCATGAAGAACAAAAGTAACAAAAAGGTAGTTTAGCTTAGATGTGTGACAATCCAGGACGTGCTGTCATTCATGCCACTTGTAGAGTATATGTTGAAGAGTTCTCCAGGAGGAAAATAAAAAGTAGTTGTTTAGCTCCTGTTGCAGTGTGCGATGTGCAGTGAAGCAAAATATGGGGAGAAAGCACCAAAGTATATTCACACAAAAAGCCTAACTAGATTTTATTAAGTTCAACTGTCTTGAAGAAAGAAATAATGAATATTTTCAGAAAATTCCTGTGGGAAAATCATCTGCCTAAATGCTTGCACTATGGTTGTCATATTTGAAACTGAAGAGATTATAATCTGTCCCTGGAAGAACTTCTTGAAACACCAGAGACTTAAACAGTGGGACTCTTCTCAGTGGTTTCTTCATCCTAGAAGCAGACTCCTTCCTGCCTTTCTTCTTGGCCTCATGCATTTCTAGACCTAGCTGTACAATGATCCAATTGCAGTAGGAAGATGGTCATTGCTTTAGTCAAGGTTATATATCCTGATGCACCTCCTTCAAGCCATCAATATGAAGTTTTGAAAATTTTTTTCCTTTGGCTTAGTTTTCATGAAGAGGTGAACAGACTTTTTTATAGAGGAGAAATTATGCCATTTTAAATATGGTTTTGTGTTAGATATTAATTAATTAAAAAAAATCCAACCAAACAACAAAACCAAACCCAAACTATAATGCACTGTGCTTTACTGTATTGTCTGAATGCACAAATAACTTCTGAAAGGCAAAGAAAAAACATCAGAATTCAGATATTTTTACATGACTATTATAATAATCAGTATATCTATGTTTGCTAAGCAGTAACATACACTGCCTGCTTCAAATATGAATAATAAGAGTAGAAGATAAGGTTCTGAGGTGTGTTAGGAGGTAAGATTCCAGCTGCATTTTATACTAATGTTTTCTAAACTATTTCAGAATAACTTACAGAAGAGGCAGGTTTTTTATCATTGCAAATTTCCTTCAAACTCTCTCACTCAGTTTTGAAAGACAATAAATTAGATTTATGTATTTTTTCTCACCAAGAGAAGGTTATGATCAACTTTTGATCTTCAGTAGTTCAGGAGCATTTAGTTGCTTCTCACACATTGCTTTTTCTGAGAAGTTCAGAGGAAATGTAACATTCTAAAGATGCTCATTAGCTCTAGTTTAACATGTTTAACAAGACCTATGAGGAAAAGGTTTCAAAAGAGAATGTAAAAGCTTGGGAAGGATTCTATATTCTAGATTACAGACATTATAAAATTGATAGGATAGTTTGGCATATAACTGCTTCTCGAACTGACAAATTTGATTGATAAATAGCTTTGTGTGGAGATAGACACAAACATTTAAGAACATACATATTTTTCTCATACAGGAAAAACATGAAAACAACAAAATTTATCCTGAGAACTGTCCAAATTATATTCTGTGGACCTACTTGTATTTAGGCAGTGAAATGATAAACGGAAAGCTGATGGTAGGGAATTCTGGAGAGAAAATGTTTGGAACAGTTTGATATAAAAATTGATGTGAGAATTTTAGTATGTCATGTTTCTTAACTGTATAGAGGCATTTTACCAACCTATTCACTGCATTTATTTATTCTGCTGCATGAACTGAGTTCAGCCATTTGTAATATGACAATGTTTAGAAGAGAATTGGTTTCTTATTTTTCTTATTTAACATTACTGGTTAATAGCATTTCATAAGGTATATTTACACACCCACACACACAGGCCTTTTCCCCTTCCTCTTAAGAAACTACATGAAAGGGTAGCAGACACGGATCTAGCTAACTCCTTTGAGGATGCTTCAGGAGTAGTTTGTGTAGCATTTTGTGCAGGAATCTGCCAAGGTGATTTCTATGGTAACCTCTATTTGCATTCTTTCAAATGATGGTAAATTCTGACACATTCCATTAAATATTGATAGCAGTGTTTCATCTGCTAGGAACCCACATGGGAATATTTAACTTTATCTATTGTCTGAGACTATTCTTTTGTATCAGCAAGCTTTATACAGTTAAAATGTTAATTAGATTTTTATAACCATTTTTATAATTCTGCTCTTCATCTAGATTGCTCCAAACACATTTATTTACAATTCCAAAATGGTTCCATTAATATTCCACAGCATTTTACTCAGAGATTAGCTTAATAGCAAACCTCACAAATGTACTTAAAGGCTTCTGAAACACCTACAGAATCATAATACTACAAATTTTTTTGGCTAATGGCCAAGTGATTTGTAAGATCAAATTTTAAGGAAAAGAGACAAGCCTGAAAGAGAAAATGGCATAATTAGTTTCAAAATTGCATTGGTTTCTCAAACATGAAACAGTAGTGAAACTGTTTCTATAAAAGAGTTTTTTATTGGTGGGGTAAAGGAGGCTAAGAAAAATGGAAAAGTAGAGTGCAGGTAATTTTATCTTCATGAGTGACATATGAAATATCTCCAAGGAATTAAAAAAAACTCCCAATCCTCTGGAAAAATAACCTTGCATCACACTAAGGATTATATGTTCATTTTATATTAAACAGTGTTTGGGGATCTGCCTAGTGACTTGTTTTCTTATGAAGAAATTAGCAAACATGAATTTGTGGCAGAGGCTCTGAACCACTGCTGTTTTGCGTTTCGCATCGCTGCTTGCACATTTGAATAGTAAATACACGCTGGATTTAAGGCACCACTAGGTAAAGAGGGCACCACTGCTGCTCACCAGTGTGCAGCTGAACAAAGAGCCAGCATCTGAACAAGTGGTAACAACACAAGTTTAAATTGCCATGACCTTTTGTTATTTGATCTGCTGGCCTACAGGTGGAAAGGGTTGCACAGTAATGGGGAACTTCTGACCCACTTTGCACTTTTGAGCAGGTTCTGTGCTGTGAGGTAATTACAGGAGATGCTTTTAGAAAATTGGTCCTAATACCAAGGTTTTCTGGGTTCCATTAAGGTCTGGGATCAGAAAACCTTGTGCTGAGACAGAAAATTGAAAATATTTGATACTAAGACTGTCTTTGTGAAGAGAAACAGCACTTACATGATTCAAAGCAGCAAAACTACATTTCTTTTGAATTGTGTACTTGCATATCCTACCCCAGACCATCTCAATTACAGATGCACAGCTAGTGGGAATTAATATATTTGTAGATCTCATACAAACCATGGAATGCATAGATCATGCTATCTTTAATATCTAATTCATTCTCACTAAGAATTCCTAACCTCTATCTAATTTGATGCTACATCCTTCACCCTTGTTTTTTTTTCCCCAAGACTAACTTCCTGCTGAGATAATTTTGGAATCTGTTGAAAAGTCAATGGTGTGATATTACAACCTTACACGGTGCATTCAGAAAAATCCTTGGAAGTTGTGAAGTGCTATATACAGTTCTCTCTGGGGTCTAGAGGCTACCTTCAGTTCTCTTTTATGAAAATCCAACTGTAGTTCTTTTATGATAGTGCCCAGCTGTTCAGGGCAAAGATAGAACATGTCTCTTTGCTTCTAAGACTCTTTAGGGATAATATAATGGAAAAGTAGGGAGATAAAGGGAGTGGCACAGAGGTAGAGGAAGTGAGGTAGGAAAGGAAAAGAGGGAAATCTAGAGGTAAAGGGAAATATAAGGAAGAGAAAAAATATTAATACAGGCTTGTGCTGCCAAAGTTGATTAATGCAAACGGAGTGGCAAGCTTCCAGAGAGAATCCAGGTTAAGTATTTTAAACTCTACAACAAGGCTCAGTATCAGATCTTCAAAGTCCTGTGGACTGGAGCCAATTAAGTGTTATGGGCACATGGTCCTGGAATAACTGGGAAGGTAATGCTAAATAAGCCTTTGAACCATGCTCCATACTCTGTAAGGTTATTGCAGTAGGAATTACACCAAACTCAAGATGATTTCATTCTACACATAACTCAAGTAAACAACCTCTGCTCTGTAGAGCATAGCAGAGACTGCCCAAGCTCTGAACAGGAGCTAGCATGGTCCAGCAGAACCAGGGCTGTGCTGCTGCTGTATCCTGGAGGATGGGGGTGCACAAAGAGTATCTACCTGGTTCTGATGTGCTGAGCTCACACAGAGTAATATTATCTTCCTCAGCAGCAATGAGTCTGTGCCCTGTCACAGAGCTGACCCAGGGCTTTGTAACTTTGAGCTCAATATTAAAGAATATAAAAATGAGTCTGAACACAAAATATAGCAAATCCAGTTTTGTTGGTGCTGCAGCTGCATTAATGAAATTTGATGTATCTTAGCTGGACATGTACCATTTACCTCTACTGCAGCATCTTTCCCTTGCAGCTCAGCAAGTGGCACCTGAACTCTGAGCAGTGCTCACCATGATGGGCAGGATGTGCTTTTTGGCTAACTAGCTAATCAAAATGAGGGGCAGGTAAGGGTGCCTTGCACATTTCCTCAGTCTTCAGGTCCTTAGCTAGTCATTCCTCAATCCTTATGGATAACTGACATGCAGTACAACCATTTTGTTAATGAAATAGACTTACTATCCTAGAACCAGACCCTAACCCTTTGAAGTAATTAAGAAAAATTCTATTAATTTCAATAGAGACAGAATTTACTTGCCTTTTCAAAAGTAGACAAAAATTGTTTTAATTCTATACTCTCACAGGAATGAAAGGACTCTGGCAGTTCAGAACTCAGTGAATGCAAAAAAAAAATTATGTATATATCTTATAATCAAGACCTGAAATTTAGTGGCTCTGTGAAATCAAGTTGGTAGGCATAAACAACATTTGTTTAGTGGGATTTGGTAAAAAAACACTGCCATGAAAGCAGAGTATAAAGTTGACACATTTTTAATCTAAAAATTTTAGAAGCAAAGTTTTTCTAGCATATAATTATAGAATTAAGCTATAAGTACTTCATTTATTCCCCTCTACAGGAAAGGTGCTTGGGTGTTCCCACATAAACCTGAATATGTTAATCCATTGAACTCTGTGTTGTAGGGGCTTTCCCCCATCCCCAATGAATCATGACTGTGACCATCATTTCGGCCAGCAGATGTCAAAATTGCAAAAATAGTCTCATTGCTGGATCCAGGGACAGTGAGATCTTTCCTTATCCTTCCTTTCTCTTTCTTTTCCCTTTCACATTTTCTTAAGTGCTATTGCTACGGATAAGAACAACCAAAATGGCCACATCCATCCTTTCCATTGCATCCAAATAGTTCTGAAATACAGCAATATAGATACATATATATTTATTAACACCAATCATTCAGTGTTATTTCACTCTAATCTACCTTCAAATGATCTATTAACAAGAACCTGAGTTGTCCTCACCTTCAGAGAGAGATCATAGAACTAAGGAAGATCATTCTTTAGGTAGCTACAAGTACTAGAGCATAATCAGGCTGAATCATTTTGAAGTGATGAAGCTCTGTCCCTCATGTTAAGTTTTCCACTGTGGTAACTGAATGAACATAAGCTGTGCTGGTTGTACCAAATGCAGAATGGGAATATGTACCAAGCTTATAGCTGGTGTGACAATTCCATCTGCTCTGGGTTTATGTCCCAAAGCCACATAAGGACAAGACCGGTAACAGACATTAGCTCCCTTTCATGTAGGGAAAACCTGAGTATGTGAGCCAGAGGTAAGACACAGAAAATTCAGTCACATTTCTACTAGAGAAAGGACTTCTCTTTAGATATAGCTTAAAATAACTCAAAATTTAACCCTGAAATCAAGCATATTTATCCATGCATGCACCTGCACACATGCATGCTAGGTTGCCTTGCCACAGACAGACAGATTTCAGACACTTTAGGGTTTCTGAGACCTCCCTCATAAGAGTGCTTTCTAGAGCATGCAGTTAAGGAAGACCCGTGTTGCTCTGGCTGGAGGATAAGCAGGGTCACCTACAATGCCTAACATGATTCTTGACAGCTGTTTGTGCAACTGAACCATGTTCAAGATGTCTAGCTTGGAGAATTCCCTTCTGAAGTCCTTTCCATTATCAGCCAAAACACAGACTTCTCAGGCAAAAAAATTCACAAGATGTTTGAGAAGTGGACTTTTCTATGCTCTCTTGGAGGAGTTGTCAGGGTAATGAGATCCCAAGAACAGGCAATTAGACACCATTTTGTTCACCTGAGCAAAATATTTTGCACTGCGAAGATAGTAAGGGGAATTCACAAAGCAGTGGGAGAAAGGAGGTTGAAGGTATCTGTGTTAAGAATCATCATGTGTTCCTGGTGGGCTTGTTAAAAGTTTACCATTTTGTCTATCATTTTAATGAATAATAATTTTTTTAGAATCAACAGAAAACATTTACATGAACTAACTCAGACTTCCAAATGCTTTGAAACGTCTGACTCCCTTTTGGGATGAAGCAGAGGGAGAGAGAGTGAAGAAATGGAGAGAAAGAGCAGTGGAGGTAAGGAAGAATTGTCGAAAAGCAGAACTGCCACCAAAAGAATAAACATTTTTGCCTTGAGCAGGAGATCTGCACTGAAGGCAGCTATTCATTCATGACCCCTGTTGTCCTCAAAGTAAAATCAAATATTTGTACAGCTCTGCTCCAGCTGGGGGGCTGAAAGATTCATATAGTAAAGATACTCCATCCTTCCCTTACTCTCTCCCTCAACCCCCAACTGATTAGAGATGGAACTTAGAAAGCAAAATTAACAGCTCTGCTTCCCAAACAGCTCTGGTTACTAATGAGAAGGGTAAGGAACTGTATGACCGACTTACTGCTTCTCTACACAGATCTCACTGACTGGGAAGATGTTAACTCCTAAAAGGATGGACACCCTGAGCTACAAAGGAAAATTTCACACATGGCTTTGAAAAGTGGTCTGACTGAATTATGGTCCCTAACCACTCCAGTAACACTGAGTGAGATACCTGTGGTATTTCCCTCCCTCCCTCCCTCCCTTTTCTTCGCAGTCCCATGGCATTATGACAGAGGACTGTAGTCTACATAACTTTCATGCTATTGCCATTAGATACCCATATATATATGACTATATTTGCCTCCCAAAATATCTCATCTTCTGAGATGTGGTATTTAGAAAGCCCGCCTCCTGAGAGCAGTTTGAACTTAACAGAGAGATAAAGAGATAAATGGCATTAAAAAAGAAAAAGCTAAGAAGATTTTAGAGCATATTAGGCTCTGGTCTTTATAAATTCAATTAGAAAAACTTAAGATGTGCATTTTCCCCTTTGTGTAAACCAAGATGTCACTGAAATGTAGTTATAAAACCTTAAAAAATTTCCCACAGGAATTGTGTTTTAATTTTAAGACAAGTAGTTGAATCTGAGATTCAGCCTTGTGGAAGTGCAAACAGTATTGACTATATGTTAGATGAAAGGAAAGGGTGTTTAATTGACATGGGCAGACAACAGAACTCCTTGATCAAATCCTTAACCTTTAGCTACTTGAAAATGAGGCTAATGAAATATTGTTACAAAAAGAGAATTGGCTATGAAAAAATAAAAAAAAAAGATCTTAAGCCGAAATAAATAAAGACCTGAGAATACTGTTAAAACAATTTTAAACAACTTTCAAGAAATGTTAAGATTACATCCTTTCCAGTAAAAACCATTACTTGAACTTCAAGCCCTCTTTTTTGTGTAATTACTAGAGAGATGAGATTTCAGTGAATATCCAGGTTTGGTCAAAACTTCTGAAAGTGTTGGAGAAAAGTATATTATTTTCAAGGTAAAGATGTAGAGCAAGACAGTTACTTCGAGCTCTCAAAATAAAAGGTTGTTTTAGCTGGGCTCAGGTTCTGGGAAAAAGCCATGACACTAGTTAACTGACCTGGCCTGAGGTTTCAGCAATCCTGATTTTGCTTGTTTTTTGGTTTTGGTCACGCTATTTATCCCTCTTGCCTGAGAAACCAGAAAAATCACTGGTATTCTGATCCTATTTCTTGTCCACAGGTGTTTAAAGTCAGTGTATTTCTCAATGACTGGAGGTATGAAGCTATGCATTTTAACTACTTTTCTGAAAACAGATTAAAAAAAAATTTTTTTAACACGGGTGTTTTCTGAGGACAAGGTTTCCACGTGAGAATGTGTTTCTGAACTGCCTGACCTGGCTTTTAACAGCCCAAAGAGGAACATCCCCTGCATTTCTTCTCATTGTACTGAAGCCTTCATCTGTCATTGCATATTTTTAATATCCTTTAAGGAACTTAACAGCACCTTTGTCCTTTGGCAGCCAGTAGATTGATTCATATATGAATGCCACATGTTTCTGTATTCTAGATATATATTTCAGTCCCTACTACCCAAAAACAGAACTGTAGAACTGAAAGACGGCACATGCAAAGTTACACCTAGAGAAGTGGAGCCACACAGAGAGACACATATTAATTTCTGAGAGGCCTTATTTATGCCATGTCTCATGGCATAAATAAGGCCAGAATGAGATTCTGCAATATATTTTGAAACTGGCCTCATTTACCTGCTTTTGTTATAGAACATTGTGCACCAGGCTGTAACTGTGAATGATTTCTGCAATGCACCAGGGCAGTGTGTTAATTCTGTACAGTTAGTTAAATTCTGGGAAAGAAGTCAAATTATGAAAATGTTATTTTCTCCCATGAAGAGCAAAAACCAGCTCCATCCACGATGGGTACTTAGTGTCACTTAGGGATACTATCCACTTTTTGTTGAGTTCCCTGCTCAGGCTGTCTTTTCTTTTAGCTAACCTCAAAGATGACCTGTTTTCTCTTTCTTGCTTTATGACACTTATACAAGCTGAATAGAAAATCAAAAGCAAGAAAGGTGTTTTTATCAAGGCACTGCTGTTTTTCAACTTTTCTCTTGTTTTTCTTCTGCAAACAGCAAGGTGCCAAAAAAGCATCATTTGATAGACACTAAAACATGAAGAGCAGACATCTCATCTACATTTTTACAAAGAGTAAACAAGTGGGACATTTATGTAAAGTGGGTATTAAACTTCCCACTCCTTTCCCTCTCTCCACACACATTCTTTACTACTGTAGTTCTGTAAGGGAGGAAAGGTTACACCGTTTTTTGGGTTTTGTTGCGTTTTTTTCCCCCCCGCCCTCCTGTATTCCTGATATTTGTTATATAAACAGTTAACTCTTTGGGAGTCTGAGTTTCTATAATTTTCTTCTACTTTGGTGGAAAAGTTTCTGGGCTTTCTTTCTTGAGAAAGTGTATTGCAGGTGACATTGAAGAAATGTGGCAGCTCTTATCTTAGTGCTGCCTGTCAGTTCCCTGTGTCTGGAGCTCAAGTGAGCTATAGACTGTTTTATAGTGGCCTTACCTTGTGACACATGCTTTGCACTGCATGTGTCACCCAAGCCATCATCCACCTCTTCCACTCTTTAACTTTGCGCTTGGGAGTATTTATGCAGAGTTTCCATCAGTTCTGAATCCTTGTTACTGTTATTTCTCTGATCCACCTATGCAGGAAGTGTTACCCTACTCCCAGCAGCGTATTCATGGACATGCAGAGGAGAGGGCAGAGGTAAAAATCAGTCTTGCATTGTATAAAATGGAAAAAATCCTTCTACAGAATATGATATAAATGTAACTTCTTTTGCTTTTTTTTTTTTCCTAATAAGTCCATGTGGTGCATGCTTGAGAGAGTCTGAGCCAGGAAGTGGAAAAAGTTTCTGCAGACATGGCAGGTACATTTGGTGCTGTAGAGGTGGCATGACAGGGCTCTATTACAGTAAATAATACAATTCCAGAAATAACCTGTGCAGAACATATTGCTTCTGCTGCACATGTCAAGAAATGGACTTTGATCGATGTTTTTGCAACACAAAACCACATACTAAAACTTTTTAATTATGATGACAGTGTAAAAGTGTAGGTGGTGCTCACTGGCAGTGTTCATAACCTTTGTAATTAACAAATGGACAGTGCAGATTAATTTTGCATGCTCTTCATGTTTCACAATTCTTTCTAGTTGCTGCCATCAGCACGTATGGAAGCAATAAGGCACGAGAGAGGGCCTGGTTTTCATCACCTCTGGGGTGTTAACAGGCATCCTCGAGGGGAGTGATTATCTCACGATAACTACACCACCTGGAGCTACCATATTGCTCCTATGAAAATTCATTAATGTAAGAGAAAAACATGTACTTTTGTGCTAGAGGATGGAGTTAGGAGTTCAGAATGCTAAAGAGCTTTATCAGGAGCTCTAGTTTGCCTCTATTCAATTCCATATGAGAGTATTCACTAGGCTACTGTACACCTTTCTGAGTTTTGTAAACTAGACTATTGCTTTAGCAATACTTTTGCAGCAGCCTAGTATGAGTCAACAATTAAAAAGGGGTGGCACAACCATCAGAGAACAGAAAGTCACATACCTCAGATTGCCTTCTCAAGGGGAGTATCTCGGAAGACATTTTACATACAGTTTTCCTGAATAAAAAGCACGAGAAATCAAATGGGATAGGAGTGTCTATAAATTTAAATTTTAAATGGACTAATTTCTGTTCGGCAATGCATTTAGAGTATATTTAATTTGAATTTATCAGAAAAGTATGGAATGAAGTACATGGGAATACAATAACTCATTGTCTGCTGTTCTCTACGATAATGTACGAAACTCTTATCTAATGACTTTGATGTTAATGGAGTCTTACACTCTGCCTGACCTCTTCAGCACTGGATGGATGTGTATGTGATTTTTCTGTCTATCAGGTTTGTGCTTCACTCTCAAATTTCCTGCGAATCTTTTATTTTTGCTTCTGCTTAGTTTCCTCTTTAGTAAGAGGGCAGATTTTATTTAAATTAAGAGTTTTAATTCTATACTTGTCGGAATAATTTCATGGATTTTAAAATCAGTAAATTTGGAAGAAACTGGTAAATTACTGATGTTGTGATTATCTACTTCCATCTCAGGTGTATTTCTTGCTCTTTCATAGAAGTTTATCCATTTAATGAAATTTGGCTTGCCTGTCACCCAGAAACGATGGGTGATGCATAGAAAGCATCCTTACAAACCTCCTTTTGCTTACTAATTTTTTTTCATCTGTGATTAGCATCTGTAGCATGTCATGGATGTAAAAGGCTTTGGTGGGAAACCATATAGACAATCAAGAGAATGTGGCCCAGGGAGTGTTAATTGGTTACAATGGCACAGAAGGCTTTAATTTACATCTGTCTCCTGCTCACCATATGTTTATTGTGGTTAGTAGCCCACACAGAAGCTAAGGTGAGCTCATCCTTGGGGCCAGGGAGAACTTGAGGATCATTTGCTTGTACAGTACCTCTTAGACTCTTGGAGTCCAGCTTTAGTACCTAAAGCTGGGAAGGCAACTTACGTTTGTTTCTCATGAGTGTACAAGGCAATGTGAAATGTCAGCTTCCCTGTTTGGACCCAAAGTATCTGAGCTCTACAAAATACTGGGTGTTAGTCCTGCTCTTGCTGGACTTGCTCATGCTTATGGCACCACTGAAAAGGTATCTATTCTGTTATATCATAACCATGGGGCAGGAGAACAATATATTGTTTCTTACACAGCAGCAGCAGTTCTTACACTGCACACAGTGGTGGCCCAGACAGATTCCTTTCTGTGGCGCAGGGAATGGCTGGAACAGAAAGCTCTTCTACTAAGGTCACTTAGACTTGGGTTTTCTAAGTGGACATGTGGTTTTATCAATGATGATGAAATTACAATATACAAAGAACTTTATGACATTCTGTGAGTTTAGGAAACCACAACAGAGAGGAGTCAAAAACATCCTTGCAACACTTTTTTTGGTTCCCCAGGTAGTTGCAGAAAAAGTCTTGTGAAGATACATTTTGCAGATTTCTGGTACTACAAGAATTTGCTGTGATATTTTCTGTGGCTGTTAACACCTAATGCAAAAGAAAATGACTGTATAACTGCTCAAGCTTGCACTTAAGAGCATGGCTGTCATTTATAACATTTGGCATGTGCAAGTTAAAAGTCTTGTTTTTATGGCTTGATCTAGTTTGCCATTGTGGCTTCAAAAAATAGCTACATAAGACACATCACCAGAGAAGGCCCTCTGGGTGTTTGTTTTACCCTAGACAGAATCTGGGTGCATCAGCAATTCCTTGTCTCTTGCTGACCCCACCAGCTGCTGGAATGGAAATTTAATCAAAAGTAAATGCTGTTAAAGATCTTCATGCAACTTTACTATTATGTTCAGGATTGGAAAAAGGACTGTACTAGAGACATAAGAGCTCCTGTAAGATTGGTACTGACAGGGGTTAAATGAGCCTGCAGTGCTCTGTAGGGAGCCAGGCGTCAGCAGGGACCTGTCCATCTGTTTGATTTCTAAAGCCTGCTGTAGAGCAGTTGTTCCTTATGATTGATGTCCAAAGGAATAATTTCCTATAAATTCCAGAAGCTAATATGCAGGAGACTTGGCTTTTCTTCTCTCTTCCAAGATATCTAATGACAAACTCTTTTAGATTGCCATGGAGTACCATCACTTCGTGTTGGTCCTTTTTTCCTATAACATCCAGCTCCTGACTGCACAGGGAACTGTGCAGCCTGGAAATATGTCATTAGCTGATGCCTAAGGCATACTGTAAAAGTAGTTAGTATCCAGTAACCAAATGTGATAAATTACTAATGCCAGTCAATCAACATGGGTCTGTTGTTTCACTCTATTGCTTGTTAACTGGTTTTTTGTGTGTCTAAAATGGTCTAGACCTGCAAATTGTGTCACCTTAAAATACTATATAGACAAAAGAAGTCAAATAATTTACTGCATGACATGTTTGTCCTTCCCAGATTTTTAGCCTGACTGATGCTATTAGTTTCTGGAATTTTTTTTTTCCTTTTTTAAGAAGTGTTCAGGCTTTCCCTGTGAAATACTATTTTGTTCAAAATCTGGCGCTTGCAGCTTTCACATGCTAGATTTTATGGTTCATGAGTTCTGCCGTGTGAGTTTTTCTCACTGTGTATCGTAGCTCATGGTGAGCTTCACAGATCTGGAACAGCTCTGCTTTTGATGGATGTTAGTACATTTTCTCAGTGGCTGCCTTTTATTAGTTTCAAAAGATAACAGTCTGTGTAGCTGCACACCCAGGTATTTGTGTGTGTGAAGGGCACCAGGGGAAAAATGTGAAATCTCCTGCTCTTTGCCAGATTTTGCCCTTCAGAATATTTACATCTGCTTGGTATGGTATTTAGCATAATAGTGAAACTGTAGGAAGCTAGAAATTCCTCCCTGATAGGATAGGAACTGCTGAGATTGAGTTCATTCATACTTTCTGAACCTCCAAGTCCCTCTCTGCTCAAAAAAAAAAAAAAAAAAATTCAAGCCCAAAGAGTTTAGATTAATAATTTTAAGGAAAATTACCACTTACTCCAATGGAAATTCTGAATTCTTTTTTTATGCCTGAACATAGGTTGTTTGGATACTGGAGGAGCCCTTTCAGACAGCTAAACCATGTTTGCTGCATATGTGTATTTCTAGATCAGCCCAAAGTAGGAGTAGCACAAGGGTATAGTTCTTGAGACTGAAGGCTGTACATAAAGTACAGACATTTAATGTGTTTAGAAGCCATTTAATGCGTACAAGAGCATTGCTGCATATTCTTGAGCACCATCTGCTGGCATTTTCTCATTTAACCAGTATTTGCATAATTGGAAGCATCTCTCTTTAAAGAATGTTCCTGAAAGAGGCAGGAGCTGAAGCCCTCAGGAAAATAAAGTCTGTTTCTTATGCATGCTTGGAAAGAGGCCATGTAGACAAGGTCTGGAAATGGCTTTGGAAAAGACTAGCAAGATGTTGCATGGAAAAGCCTTAAATGCAGCATAAAGATTTGTACTGTGATGGGCAATGCCTGGAGTAAGGATTTTGGCGTTGTCCATCTCTTTTTATTCTGCAGCAGGTGTGATATCAACTATCATCTCTTGCTAAAGTGCTCCCAAACCAAGGAAAGGGATGGTAAGGGGTTTTCTATGAGTTATTCAGCAGTCAAAATGTCAGATTTCTTTAAGAATCTCCTGAGAAAATTATCAGAGAAACATGAGGAGGAGGGCAGTAGAGATGAAGGAGGGAGTGTTAACATTAATCTATTTTGGCTTTTTGATGCATGGATGCTCAATATCCACATGTCCTCTTTTGAGACTTAGGAACTCAATACAATCTCCAAAACATATCTGAAGAGATTGTCCATAGTATAGTCAGTAATAAGATATTTAAACACATGTGAAATAGCTTTAAAATACTTATTCCAGGTGCAGATACCTGTGTAGACACCTGTGAAGTCTTCAAAACACTTCCAATAATTTGGCTGTTTAGAATCACCAGATAGCAATGTTGACTAGTGTCTATGTGGCCCACCAGTGACTTTAGTTTAGTCTCATTTCATGAGTGTGGTAGTCCTACAACAAAATAACAACAAAACTTATTTCTATATTACATAACACTAAGCTGCTGCTATATGTTTGTGCATTTAATTTTTTTAGCACCTTTAATGTCTCCAAATGTTATGAATGTTATTCTCAGTCTTGTGGTAGTATAAGGACTCCTTTGTGGCACCTGCTGTATTTTGTACTTAGGATTTATGGCAGTGAAAGGAAAACAAAGAAGGAAACAAAACACTGTGAATGCTGTTTCTTGCACAAGGAAGGGAATTTTTATTGAGGTTCTCTAGAGTTCAGTGGAGTGTCAGACACCTACTCTATCTCTTAATGGTTTTTTGCACAGGTACAGAATGTAGCTATTAGAATTTTCAAAGGTACCAACAACTACAAGATCTTAAGCAATCATAGCTCAAAATTTTTTTTTCAGACTTCTCTGAAGAAGTTAATTTCTGGTAGAATAGATGTACATGAGGAAAAAATATTACACAGTCACTATGCAAAATACCAAACCCATAACAATAATTTTAGACCCATGATTCTTTTTGATGCAGTTCCTTATTTCAACTTCAAGGGGCATCTACCTCTTCTCAGGTGTTCAGTGTTTTTACTGGAAGCAGGATGAGTACTGATATTCAATACCATTGGGTATTCAAATGATAATGCAACTCTATTCAGACCCATTTAAAAAGAATATTTATTGAACTAAAAGAATAGTAAAAAAAATATGTACCATATTCTTATTTATACAGCTATGGCATATGCAAGTTTAGCGGCCTGTTACAAGATGTGTGCTTGTGCTTTTCATCAGCCTGATGCAGCTAGACCTAGCAATGTGTTTTCCATTTACAAAGAGGATAGAATAGCCCGTTAAATCTAAGCTTTTTAACGTTACCTTCAACATAAAATGTTTAAAACTCCCCAACATTAATAAGTACATTCAGAATAGTGCATTTTCTATCAGAAACAAAATTACAACTGAAATTTAGCCTGATTCCCATCTCCAAATTCTACATTTTTTTTTTCAGTCAGTTGCTTTACTTTCCAGTGTAACATGTCACCATAAGGAACTGTGGCAGTCCAACTAGTGATTAAGTTTGAGCTAAATCTTTAATTTGAATTCAAATCCCTCACACAGCTCTTGGATTTTGTATCTTTCTCAGTGAATAATATTTTCCTTAGTTCTGAGAGGAAAGTACTTTTACATTATTATTTCTGTGTATGGAGAAGTGTGGAAGGATACAAGCTGCATCAGTATTGTTTATAATCATTATCACTGGTAAGTAAGGAATATTAAGCTCTGACATCTTTAGCCTACAGATAAAACTGCTTTCACAAACCAATTTATAATGTCTTGTCCTGGGAGTTTTATGTAGAGATGGAAGAGATGTTAGCATAATAAAATAAAAGGGAAGGTAGATTAATGGTCTTGTTACTCCTGAACTTCTCAGTTGTACTATGCATTTATTGTCTTCTTCAGTCATTTTTTCTAACCAGCGTAGAACTGTGGAGTACTGTGTGTTTGTTTACCAATTTTCTTGTTGCTGAAGGTGCACCAACAGTTTGTTACAAACGAGGGTTTTCTCTGAGGAAAAGGAAGACTTTTCCAAGTGTTTTTGATGGATGATACCTGTTTATGTGGATATCATCAACCCCTGTGTACCCAATGCAAAGTTAAGAAAGTGCTTTGAATTAATGAGCTTAAAACCGAACCAACCAAACAAAAAACAGAGGTAAAAGGACTGAGATTTCCATCAAAAAATTACCATTAATTTGTTGTGAGACAAAACTAATATAAAAACTAAAACTAAAACCCATCTGGAAAGGTGTCTTTTTGCAAATGCCAAAATGAGGGCTGTGTGCC
The DNA here is from genome assembly GCA_013398995.1 of Alaudala cheleensis. Classification (NCBI taxonomy): domain Eukaryota; kingdom Metazoa; phylum Chordata; class Aves; order Passeriformes; family Alaudidae; genus Alaudala; species Alaudala cheleensis. Next base: position 341,244 of record VWYE01008487.1, on the reverse strand, counting down.
ACATCACTTCCTCTTAAGCAGATAAAATAAAGGTTAAGCTGGACTCAGGGGGACCAGGCCCTGTGCTGACCCAAGGCCACTGGCATATAGGTGCCCTGTAAGACTGCTCAGACTGAGACTTTTCACAGGTAAACCAATGGGTCCAGAATCTACTTTTTCTTCTTATCTGAAGTGTATGGCTTATAACCTTAGGTCAGCTTCAAAGACATTTTGTCAGCACTGCACAGGTTCTCTGCTGCCATTTCAGGTAAGGAAGTAAAACTTTTTCCTGACTTGACAATCTTCAGACTTACTAACCTTCCAGTTTTCTTTCATTAGAGAGGAGATCTAGAAAGATTGGATGTTTTCTTGCCAGTATAAAAGCTGCCTCCATTGTTGCAAACAAAAGAATTAAAGAAAATTAAACAACCTAATGCTACACGAAAAAGGAAAAAAAAAAGAAAGTAAAGAAGAAAGACATTAAAACCTAGGACATTGTGGCAACTAATACTGTTGAGTATTGCCAGCACTATAAAACAAGCCTTAAAGCAGTTAAAAGTTAAATTACCTAACTCAAGACTGCTGTGGCCTGATTGAAAATGATTGGAATTAATGAGAAGGCTCATGTTGTGTGCCTGCATTACGGGAGGCAAAGACCAGACTGGAACACAGGCTTATGTTGTTTAAACTTGTCACATATTTTGTTGCTCACACAGCTGACTATTCCCCTCAGCACAGTGCCCAAAACAGATCCATATGACCAAAAAGAAGACAGTATTTAAGCCAGGTGCTGTAGACTAGTTGCGTCTACCTTACCCAGCAGTTAGTCCAAGGGCTTCCCCGATTCCATGTGGGGCCCTGTGTGGTCCTAAAGCACAATTTTTAACTTGTAGGGTTTTTTGGCAGATTATTTTTCAGATCAAAGTGTGCCAAATACATGTGTGCAGCTATGTCTTCACCTCATGGAAGTGACTGTGCATGTTGCATTCACTGAGTGGTAGCAAAGTCACAGCTGGCAACTTCCTGCTGCACCTGTGAAAAAAGTGCCAGTTTTAGCAGGACATGGACATGGCAGCAGAGTGGTCCACATAAGTTCTTCACCACCTCTGTACTCAATGCTGAAGAGAAACTAATATAACTTCATAATATGCAGACTTCTTTTTGGCACTTGTGCAATATCATGTTTCTAGATTGGCTTACATTATTTTCTTATGAATAGCAAGTGTGGGAGGTAGCCTGGGAGCTGGGGGCACTGTGGAACCAAAGGAGGGTAGCTGCTGTGGGGTGCCAGGTGACCCTTAGTTTCTGGAGAATGGAGATGCCAGCCTCTGTGCTGGTGGAGCTCCCAAGCAACTTGTAAACTGGAAAAGAGCATCCCAGAGCCTAAAGTAAGCTTGGTTAGTGAGATGAAAGGCTAGAAATGGGGAAGAGACAGACACCTGTCCACATTCATGATACCCAAAACCTGCCACCTCTCTGAGTTCTTCTGGGTCTTTCCTGGTCCCCATCCTCAAGTCCTAGACCTGTTGCTCAACTGTCTTGACACCTTTCTATTTCTCCCGCAGCGCTACTGCCACATCCATTGCAAAATCAAATTTCCTGCCCTTCTTCCTCCATACACCATGAAAAAAGGGAAATTACATTTTTTGTCTGTAGTCTTGCAATAAAATTCATCTATACATATTCTGTTGAAGAGTGCTGAGTGTCTCTGGAAAAAAAATCCCCATCTACCTTATAGCTAAGGACAAAGACAGTTGTGAGCAGGGTATAGGTATGGTAGGGCTTGGACAGAGGGAGATTTGGGCTGGCAAGGAGCTTTAAAAGAAGGTTCTTGTCATGACAACAGCCTGTTTCTGCGTCCTGATCTGTCAGATCAGGGTCTTATCACTGAACCTTATCTTGAATCTGAATGGCAAATTCTTGTCCCAAACAAACCCTGCTGAGAACAGACTGGTACTTATGATCTCTGGCCCTTTCCCCAGATAATACATTCTGTATTTCACTAAAAGCAAGTTGCAAGTGAGTGAAATGTGTTTCAGGAAATCAATGTCTTTTTGAGGAAGAAAACTAACTTTTCTAGCTACTCTGCCCTCGTCTGGAGCTGGAAAAGACCTCAAAGATTGTCGAGTCACACAGCCCACACTGTCAAGTCCACCACTAAAACATGTTTCTAATGCCAAATCTATGCCTTTAAATACCTCCAGGTATAAGTGACTCAACTAGTATCCCTTGGAAGCCTCTTCCAGTGCTTGACAACCTTTTCAATAAAAAAACTTTTTCTTAAAAATGCATGATCACACTCCTCTTCTGCTCTCCCACAGCCTTGCTGGGTGCTGGCATACTTTATGGAATTCCTCTCACGTTGTTGGGGAGGCAGTGAGGAGTAACAAAGCCCCTTCAGGTGCAGTGAGGCACTTTTCCATGATCTTTGTTCAAGGCTTCATTTTAAAATTCATTGTGGATTGATCTGGGAGCACACTTTTCATGACTTAATGGGTGGAATTATTTGCTTCTGAGTTTAACAGTTCTCTAAAGCCACCAGTGCCCTTTAGGATACAAATGGAATGTTGCTGGTAGATTTGTTTCATTGGATGCCTTTAGAAATCCTCCCTCTAGCCCCAACAATAACTTACTAAGAGAGAGGGATGGGAACTGTGTTTACGCTGCTGCTGGTTAGTACAAAACCTTCCTATCAAAGACACATTATCTAGGATTTAGTGGGTCATTGGTAGCAAGGTAACCATCAGAAAATGCTACAGTTTGGCATCACAAAAGTAGCCTCAATCTATGAAGCTTAATCTTGCATGCTGTGATTCATAGGTACACCATTAAAAAAAAAAAGTGGCTCTGCAACAGTGAAGTAAGTTCAAGGCTGCTGCAAATGGGGGAAGAATAATCTCAGTGGATGAGAGAAAAGCAATGAACATGTATCAAGGAAAATTCAGGCTGGATTTGAGAAAAACCTTTTAAATGGTAGAAGTAGTGAAGCGCTGCAATAGATTTTCCGGGGTGGATATGGATCTACAGAACTGGAAATCTTTAGGAACTGATGAGACAAAAATATATGAGATAGGACATCACTGAAGCTGAACTTGCCATGGCATAGGACAAGCTAGATGACCCCCTGAATTTCCTTTAGATTATTTTTATCTAAAAGTTTAGTTTTTATTGCATGGCTCTTGACATTTTATGCTTTGCTTGTAGTACTGCATTCTGGAAAGAAGGACTGTAGCTGTCACTTCACACTGCAATTCTGAAGTTGAGTTCTAAAATGTGGCTAATCAAAAAGAAATAAAGTAAGTCCAAAGGAGGAAACAGGGTAATTTTGAGCCACACCTATGTTTGTGATTACATTTACCGACAAAACTAGAGAAGTCCAAAATATAGGGTAGAGGAACTTTTCTCTGGTGAGTGTTACATACTGTCATGAAACTTGTGTTCCGGTAAGAATTAAATTTTGCTAGAGGCAGAGATTTTTAAAGGCTTCCCAATGCGTGAAAAACATGGAGGCTGTTGTCTATGCATATTTATTTATCCCTTTTTAACCAGAAAAACACTTTTACAGTCATTACAGTAGTGCTTTAGAGAGTTTAATATAATTGTGATTCTGTAGGCAGGCGAAAAAAATTGTGTTTTGGAGGTGGAGATCCCAAAGGAAACTGAGTTCTGGCTCCAGCTACATTTTCTTGCTAGAATCCTGCTTTTTAGATAAATGTCAGACAGGAGTTCGAAGCTGAAAATAGAAGCAGATGATGAAAATAATTCTAATCGCTAAAGCAAGATACAGAAACAGCAGAATAGGAAAGTGGTCCTAGGTGGAGCTAATAAATCCATGTCTGACAGCCAGATACATTGGAGTGTACAAGTTATATGCTTTTATCCAGGGAGATTTTTTGAGCAAGATTGAGGTTTTAATGTGATTGCATTCTTGTGACAATTAGAAGGAGCTGCATTATTCGTTGCAGGGAGAGGGCGCTGAGGAAAGGTCGTTGAGTGCTCAGTCTTCTACACTGCACTTGAATCATCTTCGGTAGCAAATTGCATGCTCCATTTTAAACAAGGAAATAGAGGCAAATCACAATAGCTGAGAAAGAATGGAAGCATGCACAGGCTCTTCTGGGTGTAGATGAACACTGAATGTCATGCTAAGAGAATGGCTAAAAGACAGTAAGAAATAAAAATTACATGTCCTATTTACATTTCTTTGTGTATTTTAAAACAGTTGTTCTACTTTTACGTTATTGTTTAAATACATGGATATTTAAGCCACAGAAATAAAAAAAGACAAGAAATGCAACCCTTCCTTCCCCTATACCCTCCATTTCAGCGATTAAAGTAGTGAGGATTCTTTGATATTTTAAATTCTAGTTCCTTTGTTGTGATTTTTATGGTTGCTTTGAAGGTTACTTTGTTGCTTTTTTGTATTTTCTTTCCTAATAGTTTTATCAAGAGATGCTTTTATTACAGCTAAAGCACTTAAAGGAAATACATTATTTAAATGTGAAATGGAAAGAGACAAAATGTGAGACTACTGTGCATTTTTCTTTGCCATTCACAGACATAATAGAACAACTCAGAAGAAAAAAAAATCAAAAAAGCAGGAAACTACATACTCTCTTCACTTATCTGCTAGTCACATCCAGATGTGGTCCTTCCACCTTTAACTAACACCAGCTTTGTTTCCAGAATACAAACAAGTAAGTAGCTTACATCTGTGTATTGTGAAGGAAAAAAAGCAAGGCGCTGATTTAAAAAAATGGCTGAACAAACCTACTGCTTCTGACAGTAAAAAAGGGTCTTTCTTTCTAACTGCTTCCATGCATTTATACTATGCTAACCATTCTCAACCCAATGCATTTTATTATAATAATAATTGTTCTTTATTGCAGTAACATGTAAGGATTCCAAATAGGGTTCAAGACCCTATTATTCTAGGCACCATCCATGTGCATAATAAAACCATCTCTGCTGTAAAGAGCTTACGATCTTGACATATGACAAGGCATAACAGTAAAAGAGAACAAACAATTGCAGGGGAGGGGTGGAAGAGAAGCTATCAAGAAAGCCAATACACAGGGTGTGCTAAGTAGCAGTGTCTGAACACTAACTGATTAGCTATTGTCAAGGGCTTTGTATAATCTGTAGAAATAGTTTTTCACTGTGCCTTCTATATCACTTAGTTTCCAGTTTATAAAATGCAAATGTGGTCCTTACATCTCTTGAATAAACTGCTGGGGGGAGTGGGGAAAGGAAAACTGAAAGACAGAAATTATATTGTATCTCTAAATGGTAAGACATAAGGATGTGGGAGCTTGGTGCCAACCATACCCGATACCTGTATCCAAGAACAAGAAGGGAAATTTCACTACTTTAGTCTTTAAAACGTCAAAATGAAAGTGGGATCACTTTTGATGTTAATGCCTTTACCATACATCTGTTGCAGATATGGGAAAACAAGGCATCTGTGCAGTTTGTGGGTGAAGTATCTTATTTTTCCCCTTTTTAAGGAGTTTTTAAATAGTGAACATAGTAATTTGGATGCATGGTCAAAAGAAGTTGAAAATAGCTTTTTTTACTGAAATGCAGAGATCGAGATCTCAATTTTCTCTTCCTATTCTTGAATTACATGATCATAACACCCCTTCCCAGAATAGAATTTATATGGATTTCCTATAATACACATGGGTGCTAGCATCCTGTAAATTTTCTGCTAGTCAATTATTATGTGAGTATATAAATGAGAATGGATTACCACAGAAGATGTGAAAGTAGAAATAAAGATAGCTGCATTTTTTTTTTCTGTCTCAGCAAAACCTTAAGAGAAACTGTAAGTATTGGCAGTTCCTCAGTTTGAGCTTTTAAATGTAATGTTTCGGAGTATTATTATTTGCTTCTTTGAAGTGAAAAAGGAGTTGTGGAAAAAAACACACATGATAAACAAAGTACATTAATATGCCAAAAAAGATGTCATTTAATAATATTTCTTCAGGATGTGCATAGAGAATAAGATTATGAATTCCTGGCTAGGCCAGGAGGAACTGTGCTCAGTGGAGAAATTCTGTGATGTCCTTGCAAGTTGATCATGTTCTTGATGGTTCAGACAGCTCCCCAAACTTTCCTGTAGTTTTCTGTTTTGCCCAGGCAGCACTGCCTGTTCCTCATTGGCACATGTGCATTTTGTCATCACCCCTATGAGCGACGCTGTCAAGAGTCCTTTCATCACACAAAGCTGTTCACTGGTGGTAGAAGTGCTGGGGGTGCCTCACACAGACTGTCAGAGAGTTATCTCAGATGCCTAATGCTGGACTGTTCTGAGGATCTGTTGGCTGTGGGCTGGGAGCACCGGGCTGGGAGCTGTGACTGCAGTTGCCTCTTGGGGGCCAGGATATTCCTGTGAGCTGCCTTGAATGCAAGAAGATTGAAGATGCTAAAGGGCCTGCAGAGCTGAGGAGACAGTATGGCTCCCAGGGGGACATGTCTGTGGTGGTGGCAGCAGTGAACAAGGCTCGTAGATCCAGTTTTTAATGGGCAGTCATGGGCTGAGCCACTTTCAGGAGAGCATTGGTTGAATTTAGGCAGTTAGTCTCCTAACTAGCCTGGAGGTGGGCTTCTCCAGAGAGACATTCAGAGCAGACTCATGTACTTTCTCGCAATCTAAATTTTGTGTAGGCAGTATAAAGTTATTACAGCCATGTCTCTGGAGAATGATCTCACTGTAAGTGGATCCCACAACATTGTCATCTTGTTTTGTTAATAGAGTTAGCATAAAATTTTACTATATGTTGGTCTAAAAGTTACAATAAAACAATGTTTGCAAGTAGCTTTTTCCTTTGGGCGATGAGCAGGGTTGTGGCTGTGTAACTAATTGTGCTGTGCATCCATTCTCCACAGGAGGATATCAGAAAATGGCCTTCTCAGTAACTATTCTAGTAACTATTGCTATCAACAAGTTTTGCCCCAGTCCAAGATAGCTGTCACCTCCAGAAATCAGTGATTATTGTGGAGTGCTTTTCTCTTTCCACTGAGTTCCAATAGCTCTTTGGCAGCTTAATCCAGATGTCCCTTAGATGGGTAAAATAAACTGTGATGAATCCCACCTTGGTGCTACCTCCTTTAAAAGGATGTGAGGAGTAATCAGCAGAAACTCTGTGGCAAAGCATCACTCCTTTAGAAGAACTTTTCTGAAAAAGCTTTAGCTGGAAAACTGAAATGCCTGGTGTCTCCATCTCTCTGGCTTAATGTGCTAAAAGCATTAAATATATGAGTCTTTTGCTCTTTTCCTATACTTTCCTCCTGGTTAAATCAGGTGCTGCCTTCTTTGACATGATGGCTTTGATGTATTGTTAAGAGTTGTTATTTACAGATGACACTGGGAGCCTGGGGTACCAAATCCAGCAGGGCACTACACTAGGCAGGGGCTTGTCTTAGAGGTAGGTACTGCAATGGTGACTCTAGCTACCATTTTCTCAGATTTAACCTTTCATACACAACTGTTTTGCTAAGGAATTTAAAGTTGCTCTTTTCTGTTTTCTGTATCAAACGTGCACACACACACACACACACACACACGTATACACAGTTGTGTACATGTAATCTGGATATGTGCATGCACATGTGCTTTTTTTTGCCCTGAATCTCTGAAACAAACAAATATCCTTTTCCTGCTCAGCTGAATTGTGTTCCAATTTTGCCACTATTTACAAGGTGGATTTTAAGAATTTAGCAGAAAAAATAAAACCTGTAGGAAAAAAAAGCTAACTTTCAATGCAGTCAGTGTCAATTAAAAGGGAGCCTCAGATGCAAATGCCACATCAGCACCAATTTTGTCACTAAGAACTTTAAGATCAGAAGCAATTACCTTCAATAGCACCTTGTTTTTATGTGTCTACCCTTCATAGCCTTGGCTAGTAACTCGGCCTACACCATAATTTACACTGACATCTAATTTCAGTGGATCTGCAAGCAATCTAACTGAAGATGGAGATACTGAGAGTGAGGAGTCCTGCTTTATCACCGCAGACATAAAGATTCATTATTTTTTGCCAATTCAGAAAGTGAGACTTATGGGAATGAAGCTTCTTGTCATGCGTGTGTGTGCCTGTTTTGCATATCTCATTACTTGAATTATTTCCTGGTTTAGGCAAATGATTGCTGCCTTTAACTAGATGATTAAACACTCTAACAGCTCACAAAGGAAAAAAAAACAGGCAAGTGCTACTAGCATTCAGTAGATTTACCATTTTCAAGCGTCTCTGCAAAATGAGAGCAAAAGAAAAAGAGTGCATTCATTGCTAATCATATTCTTTGAAGTATAGTAGAGACCTGGCAATTTTATATTGTGCATGAAAGTAACAGTATTAGACTAAGATTATTTTAAGAAACACTTGTATCATTTTCTAACTGACAGAGAGGGCAAGCCTGCCAGCCATGCAGGTTGATGTTTCCTCGTGAAACAATGAAAGAGCCCCACAATGATGTGATTAATGACTTGCATCCATTTTCTCTGATCCTCAAACTTGAATATAGAAAGCAGAGCTGATCTCTACGCTATTATCCAGCCTTCTATTCAGACCAGGCTAATACCAGCACAACTTCTTTTGTGATGCTTGTTCCCCAAGCCAAGAAATTTGCATATCACAGAGAATAAGGTTATGTAACCCAGTTGTTGATTTTGATGGTGCAAAGAACTGTCAGGGTTGTTTTTGTCACAAAGAGTCTGGCTTTTAAGTAGGTGTTAAAAAACATGTATTCTTGCTTGTTATTTTACATGATGCAAAACTGCTCATTGTTGTAAATACATAATTAGTAAGAGAAATGTTTTTGAGTTGTATGTCAGCATGTACCTTTTCAATTAGTGTTATGCAGATGGTGAAACAAGACAATTGTTACTAAAGGCAGCTCTTGCTTCTCTGTTTGAAAATGCAATTGCCCTTACAGCTCTCTCTTTGAGATTGTTGTAGGTCACTTTCTTACAAACTCTTGCAGAACAGTTGTAAATGCCATAAATCAAAAGTTTAGGTGACTTATACTTTTGGTTCCTGCTCTTAAGGTCTGCCAGAGAAAGTGACCCATTTCAAATTGGACCAAAAGACAAAGAGCCTGAACACTGAAGGACACTTGAGTCTGACAAGCATTGCATAAGAACCATGATGCTGGGGGCAGTGTACTTGCTCAGCACATGACTTACCACTTTTGTCCACTTGCACATGGAATTATTACCATAACAGGAGGCACTAAAGAAGAAAAAACCTGCAGTGAAAAGGGAAAAGAAACACAGGAGGGAGAAGTTCTTACTCATGCCTCTTGCAAAAGTATTGGATGTAGGTTCTTAAAATATAAACCAAACTGATGAAGGGACAAAAAAAGGACAGTTTTACTGCTTTAGTTTTTTGCCATTTTTCCATGATGGGAATGCAGGTTTTCTGAATTATAACCTGTGTTATGGGAGTTACAGCAAACAAACAAATAAATACCAATGCAGATAAATATACAAAATGGACTCAGTCAGATTCCTGAGCTCCCAGTACTTAATCTTCTACTGTAACACAGCTGAATTGGCAGAAGTGGAAATGCATTTGGAAAGTTCAAGCATTTTTAATCCTGCTGCATAAATTGAGCTATTAATTCTAAATTACGGGGAAAAAGCACTGTTTTATCAGAAGCAACATTAGCACTCCCCTACAGAAAACATTCCATCTAGTGTCATTTAAGTGGCTCTTATTAATTTAGTCAAAGGAGCAATAAAATTAACTTAAACACCAACACCTAGATGCCCACACAAAGGGCATTTGGAACCAAAATCTTTTTGATCTTTCTAGATGCCTTTTGTTACTCTAGGTGTTATCCTATATTTCAGGGCAAATGCTGTAAGTATGGAAACATAAATGGTGTCAGGCCTAACTGAACCTTTCCTATGTACAGACCACAGAATTATTTTTACCTTCCTGGAGGGCTGGGAAGTCAGTCACAACCATCTAATGCTCTCATGGGGATGGCTTGCACCTGGAGAGTAGGCAAAACTCATCCCTCCTCTGCCCTGCACCTCCACAGTACCCACCCATGGAGATGTTCCAAATGGTCTCACTTCCCTCATCAGACTTCATTAACCAGGTCCAAAAGCTCCAGTCTTCTTTGGTGGAAGCCTCTTCTAGATACAAGGCAGCCTTCTCGGAGCTGAAGTTATTGAGGCAGAACAGAGACCAATGACCATTTCACCTTCCTTGATTGATTTTCTCAGCAGTTACAGAAATGAAGGTCCTGAGAGCTCTGAAGGATAGCAAGGTCTTTACATCATTCTTTGGTGAACCGTCAGTCTTTCCCCTTGCTTTTTAGCTCTCCATTGACTTCTAATAACCTTTCTGAGACACCAATTTATTCCATTAGAACAGGAACTTTCCACATGAGAATTTCACAGTACTTGGGGTACAAGTTAAAGATAAGTTTATACTACTGGTTTCAGATGATATAGACATAGAGGAAACCTCCTTGAGTCTTTCAGACAACCAGACTTAATCTACTTACTTCCAGAAATTCTTCCTGTTCAAGATTTTGAAATTGGAAACTTCATTAAAAATGTATTTTTTGTGCATATTTCAACATAATTTAAGGCAGCTGTGATAACTTCTTTCAATAGCATTTTGTGTGATTAGCTCTTCACTGCTGACCCAAAGGTGACCCATCACTTTTGCCTTCAAAACTTTCTGTTAAAGAAAACTAGTCAAATGCAATATGCAGAAACATCTGGGCCTTTTTTTTTTTCTCCTAGATATAAGTCCAGGTATATTCTACTCACTATAGTAATAAAATGAAATCTTCATCTGAATATAAATCTGATGCAGGGGTTTTAGAAAGATCTGGCATGATACCAGTCTTTCCTTAAAATAATTTTTGGTATAAACTAGTTCCACTTTATCTGCGCTATTGCTTCATATCTTTTTTCTTTACTCTCTGTCACACTGCTAATGTACAGTGCAACTACACTGCCTTTATGTTTATTTATGGTTTTCTGAAGAAAGCCTCTACCTGCTTCCCATCAGGATTGCTATTGCTCTATTTTTCTTTTATAGCTGTTACAGCAGTTTAATGTCCTGTACTATTCTCCGCTTTCTTGTCCAGGCTTTTTGCATTAATTTAGGAACATTATTTCTCTCAGAAATCATCCCATTTCCTACATGAATTAAATTCAGTAACTTCTATAAGCTGCATTGACTTATATGTTAATTTATTTTTATATAATAGCTTTTTTTGGTGTGTGTGTGTGTTTCATTTTGTGGGGGGATTTTTTTATTCTCCAGCCTTCTGTGCCTTCTTATCCATTGTTATAGTCTTGTTTACCTGGCTTTTCTTGTCTCTGTGTACTCAAAACAGATGTGAATCACGTCCCAATGATATTTTTAATTTCCATGTTTTCTCATAATACCTGCCTACACTCAGGTTGTAGAATCTTGGTGCACCAAGTATTTAATAGAAGTCAATCTGATTAAAAGGTGCAGAGTTACCTTTTCTGTTGCAAATTCCCTGACAGACCTTTAGGACTCAGACCCTTCTAGCATTTATGCAATGTTGCATGCCCAAAACCCTCTGGAAAGGATGATCATTGTTTAGCCACTTTCTAGTGTTGGTCTGTGAATAAGATCTTCCATGCAACTCAAGCATCTTTAGCACTACCTTGCTGGAATAGGCAGTGACCTGGTTTTAATAATCAGATGTGAGATATGTCTCACTTGCCGGTTCCCCGTGTTTACCTCTATAGCCAATAAATGGTAAGATACAATAAATATGTGTGAAATACAAATATTATTTAGTCAATATATTTAGAGAAAAAAATACATACATAAAAGAAAATCTGTATGTTATGTCATCTCTAAAAGGTTTCCTTCTTTCTTTCTTTGATCAAACAAGCTGTGAAGATGCTTAGATGGACTTGCACTCACAAGGATTTATTCCACAAATTATTTCTCCAACAATATTATGTTCACCAAAGAGAACCCTTATTCTGAAGATGCATATTACCTGATATGTCATCAATGCCCCATGAGTTTCTCTTTAGATTCAGACATTCAGAATGTCAATTCATATCTGAAGAATTCATGTGAATTCTAACTTGGCTTGGGTCCCTGTCTGAATAAACTGCTGAAATTGATTTATTGAGCTAACTAATTTTCATAAAGATTTATGCTCTTTGGCTCTAATTTCTAAAGCCAGTGATTATCTAGGTTTTAGGCTGACTATCCTAGTTCATAGCTAATCACAAATATACAAATTACTAGGAAAATGCTCCTTTCTCCTAAGTGAGTGGGAATCAACAGGCAAATAAATCTTCACCATCATCATCATCATCAGCAGCAGGTCCCCAAATTATATTTCTAACAATCCTCAAAATTCTCCTTACCCTTTTTTTGCTCATCCCTGTCCTTTTCTAGAAAATAAAGATTTCTCTGAAGCAACTTCAGACCTCGTTTCTTTTAATAACCACCCCAAACATATACTTTAAATATTTTGTCCAGAAGGGATATTTGGAGCTCATTTAGTCCTGCACAAAATAATATCAGTTTCAGAACTTGATCAGAACCATTTTGAAGCAATTGTGAAAATTTCCAAGCATGTAGATCCTGAAAACTGTCTGGGAACTTGTTCCAGAGCTTGGTCACTCTCATCACGAACATGCTACACCTGGCAACCGTTTAAAGAGAAGTCTGGTTCTATCTTTGTAGCTCGCTTTTAGGTACTTGAAGGCAGCAACCCGAGCTATCTCCTCCTTCCCCATCATTGCTTTCTTTTCTCCAGATTGAAAAAATAATTTCCTTTTGGTCTCTGCATGTCACATACTGCAGTCTTTCTAGTAATCAGCTGGCAGGATCCAAAGCTGGAGGCTGTTTTGGATGGAGCTTCACAAGAGCAAAACAAAAGGAGATAACCACTCATCCCTTCTGGACACTTTTGCTGCCCAGAATGCTGTTATTCTTTACTGCCATTAGGGTGCACTGCTGCCCCATGCTCAATTTTCTGTCCACCACGCCCTTTGGCAGAGCTGATTTCTAACCAGTCACCTCCAGCTTGGGGTTAATGTCATCCCAGGCTCAGGACTCTGTCTTTGCCTTTGCTTTCCTTCACCTTCATGGGTCAGCTCTTCGTCCATCTGTCAAAGTCCCCTGCTTCCCCTCCAGTGTATGAACTGCTCCCCTCTGTTTGGTGTTGTTCATAACAAGATGTTCCTATCCCAAATGTATTTGGTAGTATCAGTCCTTGTACTGAGCAATGAGGAGAGTCAGTTTTAATCATATGCCTGTTAGATTCTGAACTGTTGATTGTAATACTTCGAGTGCAATGGTCCAGCCAATGTTTCCCTCTCCTTGAAGTCTGCCCTTCCATTCAGAATGCCTACAAGAGTGCTGTGGGAGACGGTGTCCACAGCCTTGCTAAAGTCAAGGTAAGAGACACAGACTGCTTTCCCTTTGTCTGCAGAGCCAGTGCCATCATGGAAGGCAATCAAGATTAATTAGGATAATTAAGGATAATTATAGATAACGGATAATTATAGAATTTCTCCTACCTTCCATCAACTTCAGAGACACATTTTATATCCTTACTTTTGTGGCTACAGTGCAATTCCAGATTTTCTGTCTGCACTGGTGACAGACTTATTAATTTCTCCTTCTAATTAGTCCCCGGTTGCATTAGACTCCCTTCATGCATCCCAGGTAGTCTCTTCCTGCATCATCACTTCTTTTCCCTTGAAAACTCTGTATGTCACCAGCATTTCTCTTTGGGCTTCAGTCCCTAACTATGTCTGTCTTCTGTTCTTCTCTTGAGAGCCCAGTTATTTCATTAGTGGTGCTGCAGCTTCTGCTGGGCTTTTCATTACACTTCAGCACTTCAAAGCTTTTTACATAGAAATACATTCATAACTTGGTTGTATTTACCTTTGATTAGATTACTGGCACAAATATTGTTATCTGTGAACTTTGCATGGAGCTATGCACTAGCTTAATCATAGCTATTAGATACTTCAAAAATACACTTTGATTTACACAGAGTAGAACAAGATGTACATACCTTACTGATAGGTAGGCTAACATTTAAAATTTGTGCACAAATTTAATATGCAAAAGGTGGGACTGCACATAAGTTGAAATGCTCAATAGATTTGTAGTAGGGAAAAATGGATATCTACATCTGCAATTTCAGTTGGTGGATGCACATTTATATGCAAAAGCTGCAGATGTGGGCTTTAAAAGAAAATAGTAACCTGCTGTATATCTTGGAGTTTTGTCAGGCTGTGATTTGCACCTAGGTAATTGTCTTATGCTGCAAACCTGAAGGATCATTTTAAAAGCTTTTAGATGGTGACCACAGCAGTATTTAGGTGTAAAAGAGGTTGTTGTAGTAAATTAATCTTGTCTAAAAAATAGCGGAAGAAAATCTGTATGGTGTTCAGTTAAAAGCACAATGACTTTATCAGTTTTCTTGGCTCAGAATTTTGGCTGTAACTCTTCTGGCTCACACAGTTGCAAAAGAAAAAAAGATACATACTCCCCTACCACTCTATCCCTTACCCAGAACCAGGAAATTATGTTTTAGAAGAAGCCATTTAAAGGATGACCAATTTCACTGCAAGCATCTGGGTCTCCAGCAGTTCAGCATGACTCTTGCTGCAATGACATCTGCAAGTGTGTATCGTTGCTGCAGTGTTGCCTCCTAGTGTTCCCTGTAATTCCACATCAGGAGCCACCTTGCTTACTGCCTGCTGCGTTCCATGCTGTATTCCAGTGCTCACTGCCATAATGGACATGTTATGCTCACCAAATCAGTATGCCTGGGAAGATAGGTAGACACTTCTCTCTGTGTGCCTGCAAATGCAAACTGCTCAGACTTACGTGGTTTTATCCATACAAGAATGCATAATTGAGAGAAGTGAAGAGATTTTGACTGATAAGTATAAAAATATTTCTTGAGACACAAATACATCGTGGTATGTATAGCATTCTCATTGTCCAGTCTATTACTTTTGAAATAGATACCTTTTTTTTCCCCTGACTTATGACTTGTTTCAGCAAAATAGTCTTTTTCCCTATGTAAGAGGATTATGATAAATGGATAGAAAGTGCTGCACTTACGTCATGAGTTACTTTCCAAGTAACTTGGTACTCTCTTTGAGCATTTTTGTTCTTGGAGCTGACAGCATCTGAAGTGCGGGTGGCAGAGATCCTACTGTGGGTACCTAGAATTTCATTCTCTCTACTTAAGACAGGATCTATGGGACCTAAGTGTTGGTGCCTGTACCAGGAGAAAGGCATTCCAGTCCCTGTTGTTTATGTGTATCTGACAGAGCTGTTGCATTGCAGCCTCATTCTAAACAATTCCTGTGCAGGGCCAGAAATGACGTCCACCCATCCCACTGAATGCCAAAACTAGACATGCAATAAATGGAACAGACTGAAAACAGCTAAAAGACAGCTAAATACAGCTAAAAGGCAGAAAGGTTCTTATGGAAGTGTTGCCAAGCTGAAACTCTACAAGGTATAATGGAATACAGATAGTTTTCTGTATTTTAAAGGACACATTAAAATGTAGTTTGGAAAGGAATCTTACAATTAGAGAATTCTAGCAGACCAATTGTACAAAGACCTTTAATTTTAGAGCTTTTTCCATACACACAATCCTGCCTTCTTTTTTTTACCAGACTAAATACAATTTTTTCCATAAATAAAGACCCCTTTATTTTGATTTAAATTGAACTTTTACAACCCTAACTAACCAAATTCCATTTTGTCACTTTATTTTTCACTTTCTCCCGTGCTTTTAAACCAAAGAAAGACTGAATGATAGATTTAATTTTTTTTTTAAGAAAACTCACCTGGAACAGGCTTAGTCTGAGCAAGAATGTTAATCAGAACAAACTGGTTTGCTTCAAAGTTATGAGCGTCTCAAAGCAGGGTTATATGCTGGGAAATACTGAACAAGTTTAACAGTAGGTTTGTTTCCAGTACTGCTTGGTGCATCTAGTTAAAACTGGGAGAGGAAGAGAAATAGCTGAAAACCCAACCAGCCAAACTTCAACAGTGTCAGTCTTACACTTTCAACACACCATGCCCACTTTTCTTGTCACTATTGTCACTGCTTTTTCTGCTGATGCTAGCAAATCACAGGATTCCGATTCAGAAGAAATAATGATGTAGCTGTTCATCAAAGAAAATGAGGAATTGGTTATTTATAAGAAATGAGAAGGCAAATCTGAAGGAAGTTCAAGGGTCCCTCTGACTTTTAATCTGTAGCAGTATGTAACCAGTCCGAAAAGGGTCAATGTCCAAGAGGAATTCTTGTAAGTCAGGGTATTTCTCTGATATTGGATAATTAGGCCAAGATCCTTCAGAATACTTTGCTAGATGTATTTGAAAGACAGAGAGGTAGGAACAACAACACTGAGAGCACCTGTGACTATTCTCAAACTAACCAAATCTGCATTTTAGCATGTTAGCCTAAACTGTTGATCTAACCAAAAGTGAAAAACAGAAGTCTGAGAAGAAAACTCTGCAAAAAATAGTGGAAATATGATGAACACATGAATAGAAAAACTGTCATTGATGTAACCAGATACAAGGAAAGTCATGTTTTCTTTTTTTGGTAACAGAATTTTGTACAGGATCACCAAGGCCTTTTTTTATTGTTGGAGAGACAAAATTCAGGAGTAATTTAGACTTAAATCAAATTTATCTCAAATTTACACTGAAAACTCAGGTCAGGTAGCAAAACAGAAGAAAACATTTATTTTCCTTTTGGATTCTTGATTTAGTTAATGACTTGACCAAAAAATCCACTTTAGTATACAGGAACACCAGTTGAATTGAATTTTACAAATCAGTTTCAAATGGTACCTCTGAAACCTTACCAAATAAACTGGCACTTGCAAACAATTGGGAGGACTTGTGTTTTGAAAATACAGACTTGTGTAGTAAGGGCAGCGCTCATGCTGAGGACTTTGACCTTCTGATTTGAGCTAATTTTCACATGAGAGACATTGTAGTGCTTCAATGGATGGCTGCATTTTGCTTGACTGGACCTTTGATTACTGAAAAGCTCACCCTAAAACATACTGCCATTATTAATGGGCATTCTTCTATTGATAAAGAGAAACATTTATTTATACTAGCTATACTATAGTTGAAGTAGGATGGGAAGAGTTATGCTTTATTCACCTTTAGAAATGAGAGATACTGAGAGTCTGGGGGAGGAGTGACTTACACAACCAGTCTCTTTCAGTGTTCTTAAACAAGAAAGTAATGTTTACAGAAACAGCTACTCTGGCTTTTGCAGTTCCACAAAGTGAGGAGAGAAATAAAATACTGGTTCTATTAGGATGTGAGCAATAGGTATTACCTATTTGCAATCTTTTGGGCTTTTCTAGTTAATAGGATTTATGCTTCCTTCTTTGCAAGATTTATGTTTCTCTTATGCTAAGAGATACCGTATTTCAGTGCTGTGAGACCTAGAATGATGTCTTACTGCAGCCATGAATCTATGCAGATGACTGCGAGAGGAGAAACATAGAGACAGTTAATTCATTTTGAAACCTATGTATAATTTTACATATCAGCCTGAATCTGTACCTATTCAATAGTATCATTTGCATTTGCCATTTCATACATGTGCTCCATTATGTTGGCATTTAGATTGATTTACATGGCTGCAGCCACATGAACAGATTTTTTTTTGAATTTCAGGCTCTCTGTGGGTTTTTCAGTATCTGTTTGCTTTGATTCTTTTTATTACAATGGTTAAGAGATGAAGCTGAAAAAGAAAGAAAGAAGTCTTGAATGTACTTAGGACCTGATATGAAATTGTACTCAGGGACACATTCTATTTCCATAATCCACAATAGAAAAAGACAAATTATAAATGACACTACTCCAGCTCACAGAAAGCATGTAAGATTAATAAAAGTAGGATTGCTGATGAACTGGATCACTCCCTGAATGATGATATAAAAAGTCTCAACAAATGCTGGTTTTATTTATTAAAAATGTTAAGGGGCCTGATGTTGGTGTTTGGACTTTTCTGTTGAATGCATTTTAATGATTCAAATTCTGCTGCAAGCTGATTCAAAATAGCACTGTAGTTATAAAATTAACTTCTTCATAGCATTACTATTGAGAATTAGGCTTAATTTGCCAAGATAAAAAAGTCACAAATGTTGATGCATCATTACCTGAAGTGTAATGCACACTTAGTTTTTATGTGGAAGAATAGCTTTAAAGAGACAATTTGAGAAGTTGGATGAAACCACACCAGTAATAAATATGGATTGTTTGCAGTTGAAATTGGTTTTAAATTGCCTCCTTCAGTTTTCTTTTTTTTTTTTTTTACAGACAAAAATGTTGCTGTTTTTAAGGAACAAGCACCATGCAGTATTGCCAATCAAAATATAGAAAAGAAAGAGGAAAAATAAAATTTATCTTNGAAGGCGACCCTTTTTTCTAACATATTACCTGTCTAGTTTTTGATTTTTCTATAAAAATTTTTTAAACTTTTTTTTCAAAGCAGAAATGCCACTAAGTTACTGGAACATTTTGACCTATCCATCTGATTTCATATTTTAATGGCAGTAATTCACCTGAAAATATCATTCTCTTAACACCCTGAAGTTAATGAATTTGCAGTCTACTTACCTTGGAAAATGGGAATTATTTGAAATGACAAAAAACCCCCAATGACCTGTATTTAATAAATTGAAAAAAGGTTTGGCAGCTTTCAACCCTTATTTTCTGTGGTCAAAAGTGCATCTGATCTTGTCCAAAATCTAAAAAAAAAACAAACCCATGACCACACAAGGTAATAAAGGCACTAGTACTCAATGGAATCCACTGGATTCTTGAAAGATGAAAAAATATGATCTTATTAAACATTTATCCTGCTATGTGGAGTCCTAATCTTAAATGCAACAGGTAGCTTAAAGAGTAAAACTGAGCCAGAGATCATTTGCAGAGAACAATGAGCCACGTTTACTGTTTTAGATTTTTTCAACTCTGTGAATAAATGGATATTTTCAGGCCCTCTCACTTGCAGCTCTAGTTTCATTTCTGTGCTCAGTGGAGACTTTTGTTGTGAGAAGACCACTTTGGTCTTAAAAGCAGTCCCCTGTGCAGTTCAATGAAACTGTGAAGCATCTGTGAGGTTCCTGATCTTTCACCTAATCAAATCTTAACTGTAGCCATAAACCTCTAAAACCCCCACAATATTATGTAAATTATTATATCCTTCTGGAACAAATCCTTACTCTGAACTAAAAGATCTATATGCATCGTTTCATTGGATGAAACTCTTCCTTCATTTTACATTCACATCTTGTGCCAATTTGATCTTCTTTAGCTGCTGTCTTTCCAAACCATACTTGCAATACCAAAACTAGCCTGGACAGAAACCATGGATTTGTTTTTCTTCTTTTAAGCACAACCTTTCAATCTCCACTGGCAGAGCTTTTGCACCCAGCAGGCTGCAGCTCTGTGACTTCTGCTTTCTCTGATGAAAGTTACTATACATAAATATCACCCCAGAGAACCAGTTCCCTGGAAAACAGAAAATAAAATGTTTTTTTTTTTTTTCTGGAACCAACTTTCCTCCTTCCAAAGGCAGAACTGGCAACAGGAGACATCAGTAAGAGAGTTGTTAAGTTCCTGTGCTCAAAGATCGTTATTCTGAATACTAGAATCTCCTCTATGGAACATATTAAAATATAAACCATTTCCTTTCCAGAAATTATCTTCTTCCTTACCCAGAGCATTCTTGAATATTTAAAACAGTGTTTTTATTTGCATCTCTCCACAGCCCAAAATCTAAGCCCTAATCAACATAAAAAAAAAAAAAAAANAACATAAAAAAAAAAAAAAAAAGAAAAAAAAAAGAAAAAAAAGAAGGGCCATTTTTTGACTTCTGAAGCCTTCATTCTAGACTGGTATAATTTACAAGTTCTAATACTGAAACTGGCTCCTCATGATTTGCTGTTTTTATTCGGAGTTTCCATCTCACTAAGGAATAAATCTGTGTCCACATGCTCATGAGTTTCACACAATCTTAAATAAATCTAATTTAATTTGTCCAGTCCAGGATATTAGCCATAGTTATGACCCCATTCCTAAGTTTTCAAATAGAACAGAGAGATGGGCAGGGAAACAAAAAAAAAGAAAGAGAAAAAAGATGAAATTATCTTTTTTGGCCACAGTAGAACAAATTGTCTCAGTGAATCCTGGAGGACAAAGAAACATGAATTTATATTAATGGCTTCAGGCCCTGGTCCCAAGAAAGTTAGCATGAACCACAGTTCTAGTCATATGCTAATAGGTTTGACATGTTTACAAGAACAGAGCCAAACAACAAAAACTTCCAATCTGAAAAGAAGCTTTCTTCTGGATTGGCTGCCTGAAACCTTCTGCCATGCAGTGTTCTGTAAACATCAGCAGAATCAATTTCCTGGGTTTATGTTTCATGGTGGCAGACCCAAATATAAGGAAAAGCAAACCAGAAACTCTTGATTTACAATTCAGGTATTGGAGAATGCCTAAGTAAAATCCCCTTTCTATGCTTTGTTCTTTGAAACTTAAACAGAACTCAAGAAAAAGAGAACAAGAGGGTTCATCTCTACTTCATCAAAAGAAAATGGAAATAGTTTCTCAAAAAAGATGGCTGAACCTCCCAGGATCTACCAAAAAGACTGAATTGTAAGAGGAAAAAGTTGTAAGAACAATTTCAGAATATATATATTTATAGGACTAGAGGGGAATTTTCTGGCACTAATGTTTATCATAGGCCAGAGAAGGTCCATTCACTCTTTTTTCTGCCTACCAGTGTTAGAGTTAAAAAATATCCCCAAGACACGAGCTACAAAAAATTGAGCAATTCTTTACATCTGGCATGGAGCCTCATCCTAGGTCACAGAATTCTCATAAACTGTGCATCTGAAAATAACAGGATATTAGAGAAACTGTTGTCCTTGGTTACCCTTGTTGGACTAGAAGAAAATATTAGCCATACTCTCGAATGGCTTCCAGGAATTCTGCCACAAACCTGCAGTCCCTGTTTTCCTGTGCTCAAAATCATACTGCATACTAAAAAAATATATGAATTAAAGTGCCTTGGGTTTTAGTCTAGGCATGAACCTAGATAAAGGAATATTTCAGACACTATTTCAAGGTGATGTTTATTCATTATATGGCCACTGCTAAGCTTAGCATACTCCACAGATTTCTGCTTTTCTCCCTTCTTTTTTTAGAGCAAGCCAGAGTCATGGGGGAAAGAACAGGGAAAGAAAATTGTCACACAGACTTCAGTAATCATAAGTGTAGCTTCAGACTCCAGCCTAGACCAAACCAAAAACTAGAGACTTCAGTAAAAATATGAAGTGATCTTTCCCCCTGACTTAGAGGTGCAGGATTTCAGGCTGATGCAGAGTAGTGCTTCTCTGTTAACCTAGCACTAGACATTCACTAGCAGCTGTGTTCCTGTTCCCAATATTCCATCTGCAATTTTAAACTTTCCTGTTATGCTGTGCTTAAGGATGAAGATACTCAACTCTTGGGAAGTGAATTAAATAGGAATTACTTTTTTCTTGTAGCACTAGGTCATATTTTATGTTCCTGAGCCTTGAAAGCTCCAGTAATAGAGTAGGTACTTCATTCCCTCTCCTTTCTAATCCTAACCCCAACTATAAATTTAGTAAAGGGAGCCATCTTGGGAAAAATCACTCACACTGACTCACCTTTTACCTTAAGTTTACAGAAGTTCTATACAAGGAAGAAAATGAAATAGGAGCTATTTTCCTGCTCTGACATCTTTTATCAATTTGCATCACTGCCAAGTTTAGGGGGGGAAAGAAACTTAGAAGTCACTGCCTTCTTCCTGAATCATTCTTTGCCACCTCTAAGCAAGTCCTGCAGAATCAGCAGGTTCCTGCTGTCCGTGACCCTGAGCATAAGACTTAAATCAGGGTTTAACAGTAAATCAGAGTAAACTACCCCTCTCTGCCTTGACTGAGGGGCTTTAGTCAGCAGTAACTGTAGTTTCTAACTGACTGTTCTGCTTAACCAAAACCCAAAGGCTCCCAAACTTGCACATCAGCTGTAAGTTTGTGAAATAATGGCCCTAGTATCTGATATAAGGGAGTTTTAATATTAATCCATAACAAATCAATGTCTTTCTCTAGTTTTAACCCAGCCCTTACCCTGCCTTTAAGGGTAATGCTTAGTCAATGTTTTTATTAGATTAGATAAAAAACACAGAAAACATTCTGCCTTCCAGAATCATCATTCATCAATGACTGATTAACTTTGTGGGATTCAGAATTTCTCAAGGCCTTCTCTGTAATCTTAATTTAGGCTTAATTAAAGATCCTTAGCTCAGGTGTCATAACATTAGAAATTACTCTTAATTTATAAAAGCAGCATTTTATAATAGTATCCAGCAGTCTGGTAGATACAGAACTTATTTCTAGAACTGGAGCACTAATACACAGGTTAGCATTAGTGAAGGGACTGAGAAAAACTCTTTCTTCTGTCTCCACAATTCATTCTACTTCAGAACAAGCACCTAGGCATGTTTGGCAGAGGAATGCTCTTTGGTTATTGTCTTCCACAACTTCCACAGTCTTAAGAAAAACCCTGGGAACAATCTCTTGACAGGAAAAAAACATGAATTTCTTCATACTCAGCTTTCCACAAAGTGTAAGTCATACAAGAGAGGAATATAATATTTTTCTGAAGTTCACTATGTTGATCTAGAGGAAGGATAGGCTTCAGACATCTTAGTCTAACATTCAGATTAAAGCAAAAAAGTCACACAAATTGCAGTTAGGAGTGTAATTCTCCTGGATTTGAATTATTTTTTTGCCATAGAAATACCTTTGGTGTGAAACAGCACAATGCAATCAATGACAATGCAACCATGCCGACACCACATTGAGTGCACTACGTGCCCTGTTCAGTGTCAACAGAGATCTTCAGCTGCCATCTGTGAGCCAGGAGCCCTCTTTCAGCCTGTATTCTGGCTCCCTCTTCTGAGCTGAGAAGCAGGTTCTGGCTTCTGCTGTCCTGACTTGCTGGCTGTACTGCTGAGTGGGCCAGACTTTGCCCTGCCTGACAATTGCTGGGCTGCCAGAGAGCCCATTCTTCAGCCCCTGGGGGACAGCTCTGGTCTTACTGTCCCCTGACACTCTGTGCTCAGCAATCATGATCTTAATTCCAATTCCTTCTCATCTCATCCTTGTTTGAGGTCAGTGAAGTGTCCAAGTAGATAAAAATTTAAGGTCTCCTGCCAGTTATGAAGCTTTGTCTGCAAGCCAAACACTTTAATCCCTTTAACCTAGACCACAGACCTTTTTTTTTTTCTTGAAGCAGCCTTTGCTGAAGTTCAGCAGGCCTTGAGAACAGATCTTATTTGGATTATAAACTATATAACCTCCTCACTGTAAGTGCAAGTGGAGTTTTACTCCTAATGGTAACCCAATAAGTGAGTGCTGAGTGAAACAAATGGTAATTTTCTGCTGAAGCTTGTCTTCATGCAGATTGAGGGAACCTGAAGGAGTTCTGCAAGGAGGTCTCTAAGTCTGCGCTGCTCCTTTGCCTGACCTCCCTCTGCACTGTGCCCTCAGTTAACAGGAACCTAGTCTGAGAAAAACCCCAGAAGAGTTATTTTCTTTCCTCATTTGCCTAGTTCACGTTTCTCAATGTAGTATTAACTGTGCACAATCCACTTTATATGACCCTGTGTTTAATCACAGCACAAACTTCAAGCTAATAATATACCTTAACGCTAATAGTTAATCATAATAGCTAATAATAAGTTTGAAAAACTGAGGAGTGTGTGATCCAAGTCTCAATTTTGATATGTGTAACTGTGTAACATTGTCTCAATTTTATTGGAAACAAAAAATGGACCTTTTTTTGACAATGTATCTGTTCTGCAAGGTAACAAAAGCAAAAGCCTAGTCAGAAGTGAAATCATTGAGTCAATAATAGCAGTAGCTCAGGAGAAAAATACTTGCCTGAAGGAAAGATATAAAATTCTGAGAGAAATCATAGAGAGCAGAAGAATGGCAATTTAGCAAGATCAAGGATCATTTTGCTATAGGCAGTAACTTGACCCTATACTTGCCATCTGGCTGATGACTGCTGGTCAGCAAAGAGCCATTGGTGCCTGCTGCTGGACTGTGATTATTACCTCTAGTTCCAATTATTTTCCATGTATAGATGATAACTCTCTTGTATTCATTAGTTTTGTGTAATCATGCTTACAAATCCCCGTTAAAGGTGCTCAAATACAAGTGGTCTTCTAAAGAAAGAGTTATAAGTCTCCTAAAGAGTAATCAACACCAACTGTAAGAAAAATCCATAACAGAATATATTGTAAGTCATTTCTCTCTGTAGTATCTGGACCAGTCTTCTGTTAAAAAGGGCTTTCAAGAACTCAAAATAAAGCCTTTCTGTCTATAAAATTTATGCTTATGAGAGCTTGTAGTTTAAATGAGGGACATAGCTGTCCTGTTTGGCATTAGAGAAAAATAATGACTAGTCTTCTTTTCTGGAATTTAACACTTCCCTATCTCAGAAATATTGCATGGGCAAGTAACAAACAAGGATCTTCAGCCCCTGAATTCCTAATCCTAATCCTAGAAGCAGCTCTTTGTTGATCTTTAGGACATTGCAAGATCCAGCATTAGGTATTTCAATTCTCAGAGTAGTGGTATAGAGTAAGTCACTGTCATGGGATTCACAGATAGGTCACAGGACTGCTTCTTTGGTACAGCAAACAGAAGGTGACATCACAGGACTTCTGATTTGGCATCAAGTGCTTGTGCTCATCCATCTGATCTCTAACACTGCAGACTTTAGCCCTTATCCAGACCACAGCCTAACCTGTTTAACTTCAGCTTGGCACTCAGCTGAGAACTAAGCCTTCCCTCCATTCAGTGTCACAGCAAGTGACTCTCCTGAACCTCTGAAAAGCTGAGTGCTTTGGAACGGGGTTACTGCTTCTGTGAGAGCAGACAGGGTTGTTTACAGACAAAACCTGTCAATTTTGAAGTTAGGTGGTAAATTCTAGTCCAACTGTTGGCCTATTACTGACAGTAAAAATGAAGAATACCTGATTAGTTTTGAATTTCATGCCTCTCGAAACCCGTTTTACATTTCTTTTGTAGATCTTTTGGGTTTGTCACATCAAACAGTGACATGAAAGCCTTGTCACATCAGTCAAACTTGCAAAATTCAAAATGGAGAAGCATCTCTCCTCTCCTTTCATCCGATCAGCGGCATTAAGCTCTTCATGAGACAACTGCACATGTTGGACTAATATGATGCTATCCTGACTTTTATTGTGATTTCAACAAATCACAACTTAAAAAAAATCTATTATTTGTACAGAGTATAGCTGAGTCTGATATTTTCAGGAGTTTTTTACACTAACAAAAGTAATTTCCCATTTATAAGTTACACATGCTGGACTAAAGAAGGTAATTCAGTGGCACTGCACAGAGTGCAAATTGAGTGCCACTGCAATTCCAACACTTTCCCTGGGCTATAGATATTGTTACACTGTTTATGGTATTTTATTTGAGAAAGGGGTTTGGAATAAGAATAGTCCAGGATGAAAAATGTGTATTTTCTACCATTAGGCTCTCAAAGGTTGACACGGATACAGCCATACAATATACTGTAGTTACTGTGATTTTTATATGTGATTACTTCATTTTATATTCCTATTGATTTCCAGTTCAGAAATGTCTGAGCAAACGTATTTTATTTGCACAGTTGTTAGGGACACAAAAAATTTTAGCATATCAATTACTATTCTGGTCTAAACAAATGTAGTTGTTTGTAAATAGATTTGTTTCCCATTTTTTCTATTTTTTAAAGAGAAATTTAAGACCTCATAACTAAAGGGTGCAAGTATTCAGATGTGACTCCAGTGACTTGTTATCCATCATAAACAGTAAATAGATGAAGTGAGCATTTAATGAACATCTTGAATTCTTTAGTGGTTAGAGACTTTATTGAGAGATATGGAGCAATAATTCAAAGTGACTGAAACATGAATTAATCTTATTGTTCCTTGACAATAGAATGAAAATCTTTTTAGGGCAAGAACCATCTTTTTGTTCTCTGCTAGTACAGCATCTAGTGCAATGACAGGTACTCACTTAGGACTCTGAGGTGCTTTTAAATTATAAATGGTAATCATAATAATCTTCCAATAGATGTAGTAGATTTAATAAACCATTCTCAATGCAAACTCTAATTTAGAGATGTCATTATTGCATACACTTTGAAAAGTCTATTGAGGGAATGTGGAGTGACTAAGTCTAGGAAAAATCTGAACATTTAATTAAATTTTGTTGGCTTCTCATTCTTGACAGTGATTGCTATGGCAATGCAGTGTCTAAGAAGAGGGTGGCATATCCCCCAAAAGAGACACAACAATGAATTCTGTGTATCAGTAAAGGGTTCTTTGCGAGAGTTAATCAACACAGCTGTGAGGAATGGAGAGTTCCCTTTCACTGAAATAGGGCCCACTTCTGAGAGTGTGGTTGAGTCACTTCTGTAAGTGCATTAATTCTATAATGACTTTCCTACATCATGGACATTAGACACTGCAATATTAATGAATTTTGATAAATAGTGGGAAAACCAGTACTAAAAAATTAAAACCTTAGCTCTTTGGTTGAAAAATTAATTCCTTGAGAAACAAATAGGAATAGATATATGCCACTGAATATATAAAAGACTGAATGCTTATGTATGTATAAAAAAATTACATATACACATGAGATAGTCTATCATTCATTCTGTCTCATAATCTCCAGTTCTAAAAGACCTAGAACAAGGGTGATTATCTGAAACTGATTTATAATTTTTTTTTTTAATTACAAAGGCTACTTCAGAACATAAGCTCTGATAAAATCAAATGGTGGTTTGAATTGAAAGAAACCTTTAAAGATCATCCAGTCCAACCCCTCTGCCATAGGCAGGGCCATCTTCCACTAGACCGGGTTGCTCCAAGTCCCACCCATCCTGGTCTTGAACAATTCCAGGGATGAGGCATCCACAGCTACTCTGGACAACTATGTCAGTATCTCACTACTGTCAGCCTAAAACATTACTTCCTAATAATACCCAATCTAAACTTTTCAATTTAAAACCATTGCCCCTTTCTGTCAGTAAAGATCTTGATAAAAAGTTCTTTGTCTTTTAAACCTCTTTTAGGTATTGGAGAGTTGCTATACATTCTCCTCAAGAGCTTTCTTTTCTGTGTGCTGAACTGCTGAGCCTTCTCCACTCTGAACATTCCCAACTCCCTCAGCCTTTCCTTGCAGAAGAGATGCTTAATTATCTTTGTTGACAGTCTCTTCATCATATTTGTCCACCAGGGCCACCAGGTCCTTCTCTGCCAGCCTTCTTTCCACCTAATTGAGCAAACACTTCAGTAACACTGAGTCAGATTCTAAGCAGTACAAGACACACCTTGTAATAATATTGCTAGAAGCTCACTGGTGCTGCTGCCAAAACCCAAGCATGTAAAAAAATACAGCTTTCTGAATTTTAATGATTACTCCATGTTATGAAGAGGATCATACATTTGAAATGGTAATAATTTAACCTGTGGCCCTGAAACTAATCCCAAACTGTGTCTACCCACCAACCCACAGCTGGCAAAAATAAAATGACAACGTAGAATTGTGGTATTTAATCACAGATTTGGCTTATAAATATGATGCCGTATTTCAGTTCTTTTCACAGCCCTTGGTTAATAGAAACATTTGTGAGAAATGACTTCTATTTGTCGTGGCCAGCCAGATGGCTGTGTAACTTTTTCCTGGATGTGGTCTGGTTGTAAGAAGTAGCTATTTTTGTCCAAAAAAACAAAATCATTTTCTGTGTAGGGTGAACATCCACATAGTAAAAATCAGAAGGCTTTATTTAGGGTGCCAGCACTTAGTCACTTCAGTGATCTCACTGGATGTAATAGCAACGTGTAAAATGTACTGCATGAAGAAGGGGTTCCATCTGAAAAAAAAGGAGAAACACGTTCACAGGTGGAAAACCTCACATTGTTCTTTCCTTCATGGAAGGAGCATGGATAGAAATTTAAGAATCTTGTTTTACTTAGCCAGTGTAGGCAATGTAGACAGAGGTAAGCAAAAAACCAAACCAGTGATCAAATATTAGACCATAATTAGCAACTTAAGAAGTAGAGTTAGTTGAAAGAAATGACCGAGCAAGGAAAAGGTAATGCTTCACTGCAGGGAAGGATTTAGTGGTCCAGAAAACCACTTCAGTAACCTTTTTTCTTCACATTAAAGGAAATACAAATAATTAAGTTTACAATTTTCACTCAGTTGTTTACCTTTCTGAAGTTTAATATTTGCTAAAATAAAAGGAAAAAACCACTGAATCAGGATAAAAGAGGGAAAAAGGGGAACATCTTTGGAGATTTAACAGATCTTTCAAAACATTGCTTGTAAACAGGACACAGCACACAGCAGAAATTGAAGTAACACAGGCATCCCCATCATTTCCTATTATTTGACCTCTGTTTTCGTACTGCTTTTAAATATTCTTAAAAGTAAAGCACAAAAATTCCCTAAGAGTCACCTCTGAGTAATTTTCCAGCACTATTATGCAAATCCTGGTTTCTGCTCATTGCAGTTTGTATTTGTGATATATGCAGGCTGAAGAACATCAGCGCTGAGTCATCTGCTTGAGAGTCCCACACTACAAATGTGACGGATTGTAACATTTTGCAAAGCACAAAAGGTAATTGAGTGGAGTCAATTAGGAAAGTAGGAGGGCTTAGTGAAGAAGAGGTGAGTGATCTGTAAACTACTCTCACATCTTTTTTGGCTACAATTTTCAGAACAGCTTAGTAGGCCATCTAGCCTTAAAATTTAAGGGTAATTGGAAGCAGCTACTTTGAAAATTCTGGCTTTTACACTTATGAAAAAATTGAAGGTCTGTTATTGTGGAGGGAGGAATGTTATTTTCAGAGCAATGTAGCTTGTAAACAAATGCATTCCTTAGAAATGCGAGATGGTTTAAATGCTGTTAAAAACAGAATGTTACTCTATTCAGAATTTATTGAATGCAGAGTCATTCATTCCAATAGCAGCTATACTTGCCAGTTAAAAGCAATACTTCTTGCCTCATTAACATGTATTTAGAAAGCAGCTCCTTATTATAAGTTACTTCTCTTTTGTTAGGTCACTGCTGTTGCTGGTTTCTTTACTCTCCTGACCGAAATAATATGCCAGTTGCTTAAGCAGTCCTAGTTTTCCTCAGCATGTTTGTTTTTGCAGGGACTGGAGCTGGAGTCAATGATCCATACGAACCCTTTCCTTCTCAGCATATTCTGTGATTCCGTGAATTAATTGAGGAGACATGGCTGGGATCACCAAGAGAAAATGACTGACTGAGCTCTCCAGAACTTTCCTTAAGGATTTCCTTAGCATGTTCTAAGTAGAGAAAAAGACATGTGACATGATACATTCATCTTACATTTTAGAGGTATTGCTTCATACCAGCTGATTTTCTAAGTTATTATTTTGAAAGCTACTGTTTTAGCACTGTCTTTATCATAACACCTCAAATAATACTTCAATACTTTTAAGAGGTAGTTGCAGAAAACCTTAGGTGATCTAGCTGACAAGTTAACAAAAACCAACAAAAGAGCCATAGTGGATAGCCACTATTGGTTATTAGTAAACAGTACTTTTAAAATCTTAATGAAGACACAAAATGCCACAGGACTCTGCTGCCCAAAGAACAAGTTATCTGGCAAGGAGCCCTATGGGAGGTGAATTGAGGAAACTAACATTCTTTAGGCTGAAATAAATAAGTAATTTTATTTCATGCACTAAGTACATCCCTTTTGAATTTACTTAAAGAAAATATTTAAGACATGAATATGCCACTACTTTACTCTTTATGTATGGAAAGCTTACTTGGTTCTTTGCTACAAAGCATGCAAAATAATGTGGAAAATGGCATCTTAATACCTCACTTCAGAAAAGTGCTAAAGTTATAATAATTGTGAGCATAGAAATAGTCTGCACTAATGACATTACACATATTACTCATCTTGAAAACTGGAAAAAACAATCCCTAATTCTGAGTGCAGTCAGTCCTGGCACAACAGAATTTTTAGCACTCTTCAGAAAGTATTATGTGCAAACTGAAAATCACAGTGCTTGCATGAGGGAAAAGCAGCTCAGAACAAAAAAGCCTTGCTGCACTTATTTATCAATAATAATATCCTCATTGAAAAATTCATATGCCAATTCTGATAGTGGTTTTACAGGTTAAGTTTATTGTTAAATAAGATTAGATCTAAGAATAATAATCAGTCTATGCATGAGAATTATTAGGGTGTGAAATTGTATGTTTGTGAATAAAATTTTGCTGTATTCTATGTTGCTCTGGGTTGAATTTTATTTCATAAATAGCTACCAAAAGATAATTAAGCTGGGTTTTGTTCCTCTTATATATTTCAGCATTTAGTTCTTGATAATTTTAATGCCTGAATGGTAAAACCTTTTTCTGTATTATTATTAGTATAATTGTTGCCACTGTTACTAGAACTGCTACTATTACTATTATTTCCCCTTGAGTATTTATTCTTTTTGTTATATATATATATACATATACAAAAAAAGTATATATAACTTGACATCCACTCTATTAAAATGGTTTTAGATGTAATTCTTTTACATAGTGACAGAGTACAAAAGCCAAGTATTTAAAGATAGCTATTTTATAAGATTTTCAAAATTTCAACAGAGAACCCTTGAAATTCATTTCAGGCTGTTTTACAATTCCCATCACATTCAACCAGAAAAAAAGGACTCTGTAAATGTAAATTACTTTCTGCCAAATCTATATCATTGTGTCCTTGACTGCTTTTACAAATCTGTGCTAAAGTACAATAGGTGCGTATTCTCTGACTTTTCTGGGTAAAGATGGAAACCTAACAGTTCAAATGGGCAAAAATTATCAATCTTTGTACAGGGTGAACTTGCACTGCTATTAATTGAAGTTTGTTCTATACACAGACTGAAGGATTTAATCTCCTATATTAAATATTCATTAATAGAAGTATATATTTTTCCTTAAAATTTCTCATTAATGTGAGAGAAGAGGAGGAGACATAATGTAAAACACCAGCTTCTGATTGAAGTCAAAGTACTAGATAAGAAGCTAGGCACTGGATTTCTGTGTAAGCCAGTATTTGAAAAAAAAAAAAAAGAAAATCATGTCTCAGACAAAATCTTGAATTGGAAATAGATAGTGGATTTCTATGGTAGTTCTGCAGTGGCATATTACTTTACACGTGCTTAAGAAGACACAGTTCAAAATTACCTCAGAAAATTATAAAACACAGTCCTCTATAATCTTCTTTTCTTATATTTTCTTGCAGTGATAATATGATCTGCTGTAGTCTTATTTTAGACTAAATCACTGCTTGTGCACCAGTTCCCATAGTACTTTTGCTTTGTGAGACATATCACTACAGTTTGTCAAAGAACCCATTTCCATTACTCCTTCTAGCCCCCACTATTGCAAGCCCAAAGGAAATGAAGCTGATGAGAAATTATTGCCAGGTGGGTGCTCAGCTGGATTTGTTCTTGGCCAATCTTGTTCTGCTTTTTTTGCTAATGACTTGGATAGCAGAAAAGATGGCACTTTAAGTGTTATGTCTGGCATCAGACTGGGAGGATTACCACTGTGTTTCAAGGGCTGGTTCAGATTTCATTTACCCCTTTACAAAAGACAAGTAGAAAGCTGCACTTGATCAAGGCTAAATCAAATGCACAAATGGGGAAGGACTGGCTAAGCCAATATTAGGGCAAAGGGTTTCTCACTAACTGTGTACAAGTCAATGCCATGGACTTAGAGTGTTACCTTTGTCTCAAACCTTCTTCATTGCTTGTTGAATAAAGCCTACATACCTCAAGATCTGATGATTATTCAGTCTGCACAATTGCTTCATGCAAAGAAACCTGAAGGTAATTCTAAAGTTAAGGCAATGTATCAGAGTAATAATAAGGTGAACAGATGTGCTTATCTTTTTGTTTTTCATCACATCCTAACTGTACCTTTCATTTGAATGAGCTTACTAGTATTTTGTCTGCAAATTGTTTTTTTGGTACCAAACCCAGGATAAATACAGATTAATTTTGACTGTATCTACTGTAGTATATCCAGTGTACGCTGTATTTTTTCTAGGCACTGAAGTCTACTCTTGTGCATTTAAAATCCCTTATGCCAGTGTAGCTCCAATTAAAGTAAGAATGAGTGCCTGGTCTGTCTCACGCTGTGGAACTGCATGGGAAGATAAGGTAATATGGGAACAAATTCTCCCTGTGACTATGCCAGGGAGATGGCATGGCTGTGTATTTGTACTGATAACTGTGTCCAGGTGTTCAGCAGTACTCATGGTTCTTGCTTCATTTAGAGGAGGACACTGCTCCTAAAGTGCATCCCACAAGCAATGGGAAACATAGCTAGGGTTTATTGAGTACTCACAGAAGATTGCCAGGCCCTTGTGGTTTNAAGAATATTTTTTCCACTGTTTGGAAAACAGTCTTAAAGGAAGATGTGAGCAAAATCCATCGGAGTGCAGGGGAGAGCCCAAAGACAGCACAGGGATTTAAAAGATATGATCTATGTGGAAAGTGTGAAATAAGAGTATTTGTTCAGTCTAGGAAAGAGGAGGCTGAGTCATGAAATTATATTTTTGTGTTTAAGAGCTGTTCTAAAAAGATAGTGAGCAATTGTTCTCTGTCTGCTGAGCAAGGACAAGATGGAATTTACTCCATTTGGATCAAGGATCATTTTAACTGACTACTGGGAAACAATTGCTATTAGGATATACTCAAGTCCATTTACAGAGTACCTTCTTACCCCCTGGCTTTAAGAATTATAAGCAAACAGCTCTCTCAGACTTCAGTGATTTGGCCTCATTGAACATTGCTGATTTTTGTCTTGGCCTCCCTTCTGAACAGTTGTATGTCTACAACTCAATGCTAGAAATCACATCCATTTCCATTCAGGAAATAGGGAGCTTCTTCCTCTCCCACCTTCCCCTCTCCCTCACCCTTATGTTGCTGTATGAGAAATCCATGTGGAATTAGTGGCTTTCATGTCATAAGAGACATTTATTCTCTGCAAATTGCAACAGATTGAGAGGAACCCTACTTCAGTCGTAGCACAGTCTGTGCGTAGCAAGAGCAGGGCCTGTATCGCCGGATAAATTCAGCTGATTTGCAGTTTAGACAGGGAGAGTAATATTGGCAGTTTGTTGCTGCTAATTCAGAAAGCATTAAACTTTTTGCAGCCCGACACTGCACAAGGTAAATTTCAGTCTAAAATACTTTCCAGAAAGGCTCTGTTGCTTGAGGTTTAACTGGACACCAGGGTCTGTAAGCGTAGTGGATGGTGTGTGATTCTTTGAATCAGTTGAAGAGAGCCAGGCTTTCAATTGTCTCACTGTAACCAATAGGATCCATAATTTATTTTCAATTATGTCATGCTGCTGAGTTTTATGCCTTCAGGTTGCTGGTTTTAACAGCCAAATATTGTTTTGTTTAGTAGGAACTTTGCTCAAATTTTGCTTTTGTGGACGCATGGAAGATGACGACAGTCCGTACTAGGTTTTCACACGTGTGATAGGGCTTTGTTCATTGGGGCATGACATTCACAGGAAGAATTGTTATACTAAACTTTTGCAAAACTTCAGCAAAAGTTACTGATATTTCCAGTACTGTAACAAAATAGCAAACCAAGATTTTCTACAGTTTCTGGCCAAAGATGCTACATTCTTTATAATTAGCCTGTGTCATTCTGGCTAACAAGTTTCTCTTTCCAGACCTTTACATTTTGAAAGGATGGAAAATGGCTTTGCTTTGACCTTATCAAACCACGGGTGATCTCTGCAACAGGTTGCTGCACTGATCATCTGCACTGGCTTGTGCTTGGAAAGGCTGCAGAAAAAGAGAATCTCTGCAGTAAAATCTTCCCTCTTTGCTGTCCCTCTTTGTTATTGTTTTTGTTCAGACGGACTTCCACTCTGATACCAGGTTAATTGGGTGAGGTACTGTTCATTCTGAGACAACTCACTGCTCTGCTGCATTATCAAGCCCCTGTTTTGAGTGATAGTTTTCTGCTGTTCAAAATGCTCTCTAACAAGCTCTATCCTTTAATACACATCCCTAGTTTAAAGGTTGGGAGGAAATTCAAAAGACTAACATTCTTCATAAAGTGCAGAAAATCTGAGCTACCCATAGGAAAGCACTGTATATCAATTATGGAAAATGTTAAAAGAGAAAAACTGAAACTGCAGAGCTGTAAANACTCTAAGATGAGAGGCTGGCAATGCTAATTGCCAAGTGAGAGGAAAAAAATTTTCTTTTTAAGATACTAGTCAGATAGAATGCTATTAGTTTTTTAAGATAATAGTCAGAACCATCCTAAAAATAAAATGAGGATATGAGAATGGACATCACCTTGGACTTGTTACAGAAAAATTTAAATCACTATTGAAAAGTAGGTAAACCTAGGTNCTGTCTGCTGAGCAAGGACAAGATAGAATTTACTCCATTTGGATCAAGGATCATTTTAACTGACTACTGGGAAACAATTGCTATTAGGATATACTCAAGTCCATTTACAGAGTACCTTCTTACCCCCTGGCTTTAAGAATTATAAGCAAACAGCTCTCTCAGACTTCAGTGATTTGGCCTCATTGAACATTGCTGATTTTTGTCTTGGCCTCCCTTCTGAACAGTTGTATGTCTACAACTCAATGCTAGAAATCACATCCATTTCCATTCAGGAAATAGGGAGCTTCTTCCTCTCCCACCTTCCCCTCTCCCTCACCCTTATGTTGCTGTATGAGAAATCCATGTGGAATTAGTGGCTTTCATGTCATAAGAGACATTTATTCTCTGCAAATTGCAACAGATTGAGAGGAACCCTACTTCAGTCGTAGCACAGTCTGTGCGTAGCAAGAGCAGGGCCTGTATCGCCGGATAAATTCAGCTGATTTGCAGTTTAGACAGGGAGAGTAATATTGGCAGTTTGTTGCTGCTAATTCAGAAGGCATTAAACTTTTTGCAGCCCGACACTGCACAAGGTAAATTTCAGTCTAAAATACTTTCCAGAAAGGCTCTGTTGCTTGAGGTTTAACTGGACACCAGGGTCTGTAAGCGTAGTGGATGGTGTGTGATTCTTTGAATCAGTTGAAGAGAGCCAGGCTTTCAATTGTCTCACTGTAACCAATAGGATCCATAATTTATTTTCAATTATGTCATGCTGCTGAGTTTTATGCCTTCAGGTTGCTGGTTTTAACAGCCAAATATTGTTTTGTTTAGTAGGAACTTTGCTCAAATTTTGCTTTTGTGGACGCATGGAAGATGACGACAGTCCGTACTAGGTTTTCACACGTGTGATAGGGCTTTGTTCATTGGGGCATGACATTCACAGGAAGAATTGTTATACTAAACTTTTGCAAAACTTCAGCAAAAGTTACTGATATTTCCAGTACTGTAACAAAATAGCAAACCAAGATTTTCTACAGTTTCTGGCCAAAGATGCTACATTCTTTATAATTAGCCTGTGTCATTCTGGCTAACAAGTTTCTCTTTCCAGACCTTTACATTTTGAAAGGATGGAAAATGGCTTTGCTTTGACCTTATCAAACCACGGGTGATCTCTGCAACAGGTTGCTGCACTGATCATCTGCACTGGCTTGTGCTTGGAAAGGCTGCAGAAAAAGAGAATCTCTGCAGTAAAATCTTCCCTCTTTGCTGTCCCTCTTTGTTATTGTTTTTGTTCAGACGGACTTCCACTCTGATACCAGGTTAATTGGGTGAGGTACTGTTCATTCTGAGACAACTCACTGCTCTGCTGCATTATCAAGCCCCTGTTTTGAGTGATAGTTTTCTGCTGTTCAAAATGCTCTCTAACAAGCTCTATCCTTTAATACACATCCCTAGTTTAAAGGTTGGGAGGAAATTCAAAAGACTAACATTCTTCATAAAGTGCAGAAAATCTGAGCTACCAATAGGAAAGCAATGCATATCAATTATAGAAAATGTTAAAAGAGAAAAACTGAAACTGCAGAGCTGTAAATACTTAGAGAAGACCACTGATCTCATCTACTGTTATGGTTCTTTAATGAGTCAGTACATAGTGTTAAATTAGACATTTCTGCCTACATGATCTCATCAGGTTTTGGGAAGCCATCCAGATGACATCATTAAAACACAGCGGTCCTTATCTGGCCTGAAGGTTAAATTCTTCAATCACCTAAAATAGTTTTGTGTCCTTGGACATGATGTAAACCTTTGAGGTAAAAGTTACTGGATATAGCTTTGTCATCTCCAGTGCTCAGCTCCTACTGGAGTGGATGGTTGGAAGAGAAGGACTCTTCAATGGATCATTCTCTCCCATGCTTTTCTGAACAGTATACTTTCAGTTCAACCTCAGCTTAAAGCAACATTTCCTCCACATTTCCTCAGGGGGAGACCTGTTTCCTTGGTCTTATTTGATCCAGTAACTTACAGTATAAACTGGTCCCCAAGTCTCTAGAACTAACACAACAGATAATAAACAATCTGGCCAACTTTTTCCTTGGTCCCAGTTATGATACATTTTTGCACACACCTGGCTTTTAAAGTATTGAAACCAAGCTAATTTGTGTCTCATAAGGTATTATTCATATGGTCATCTGAGCATTGCTGGCCTTGCAAGAATCTGCTCTCCAAAATGTCGTAATATTCCCTCCATTATCTGTGAAGTCCAACCGTTTCAAACAAAACAAATTTTTATCCACCTGCCAAGCTCTGATGTCCCTTTTGGCGCTATCTGTAACCCTCATCAGACTCTTAGATCCACCTCTGACATATCCAGCAATTTCTCATGTAATGTGAATACTTTTCCATGTCCTGTTCATCCAGCTTCACCTCAGGGAAGGACAAGGCCAACTACCTAGTCTTTTTTCTTCCAGACTAATGTGGACATAGTGAGTATTTTACATGTCCTTTGCAGTCAATATGACATCCTTTTTTTTTTTCTTTTTCCAGATGAAATCAGGGAGAAAATGAATGGGACAAGAAGGAAATGAAAGGAAAAGAAGAGCTATTTACATATGTGCGTGTTTGTGTGTGTGTATTCAAGGGGAAGATGTTGGTAACCTTACCATATTTTACAGGGTTAAGCATAAAAGGAGAGAAAAAAGAAAAAAAAGCAAAGTCTTGGAATGTAACAGAACAGAACTATCATCTAATAATGTTCTCATTAGTAAAACGTTGGTAAAAGTTTTTCTATACCTCACAAGATTTTAAATTCTACCTATTTCAGTATGCTAGACTCAATATTGGAACACTGAATTGACTGGGACTTTCAGTAAGAAAACCACATTAGTAGGGGACCTTGTTCTGTGTTAAATTCTTATGAAATGCACATTAGGAACTCCTTGACTATACTGATTTAGCTTGTTCATCCACAGAAGCCTTTTTCCAGCACAAGGTAGAACAATGACACAGCACAGGTGGGTTGATCCCTGCAGGAATATGCTGCATAGAAGCTAATATACATCTGGGAGTTGCAAATGGTTTAAATAGCTGTTTTTCTCAAATCAGAACTCTTTCAAGCTACAATATTCATACAGGTAAGCATAAGCATGATTATCTCAGGGAGAGTACTCAGGTGTGGGGTTCAATCTTGGTCATCTTGTGGTATCACAAATGAGTGTGATAAGGCCTCTTAAATAATCATTGGCAAAGTAATTTGCAAAACCAGGTTTATTATAAAAGCAACAGCATGACAAAGTTTCTCAGATCATAGTGCAGGCTGGAGTGGGGAGGTGGGATGCACCACCACTCATGAAAGATGTCCACTACCAGTTCAGTGAAAAGTGTAATCAAATATGTTATCTTTGACAACTAAGCTCTATCTATTTCTTTATTAGCCTCTCTTATAATCTTTTTTCCTGAATATAGGATACCTGAAAAAAGGGCAAGTCTTAGAATACACAATGATAATATTTTCTATTAACAGAACATTTATATTGCTAAAACATATTCATCCTCAGTTTGAAAACACATGATGATATTATGATATATAAAAGTGCTCTAACTGCTTATGTTCTACTCAACCACAGAAACCATATCATAAGTCTGCATTGTCCCTGGACACAGCTCATTATGTTCTAGAAATACTGTCTGAAAAATTTAAGTCATCCAAGTCTCTATCCACTTGCTATAAAACTCTGAAAGGCAAAAAATTCTTAGGTGAGAAGGGACCACCCTGCACCATGGGCAGGGACACCTTGTACTGTCCCTGATGGGACCTTGTACTGGCTCAGACAGCCATCCAAGCTGGCCAGGAACACCTCCAGAGATGGGACAGCCACAGCTGCTCTGGGCAACCTGTACCAGTGCCTCATCATCCTCAAAGTCAAGAATTTCTTCCTAATGCCAATTCTGAACAGCTTATCTGTCCTTGCATGTGATGGCTGTGTACCTTCTAGTCTAATGTGAACAGTGTGACTTCTACTGCTTGTTCATTGATACCTTCTTAATGTAAGGATTTATCTGTTTTGAGGAGCAGCAGGAATACTTGCAAATAGCTAATTTTATAATCAGAATTCTTAAATTATATATCAATAATTTAAGAATAATATTTTACCTGTTAAAGAAGAAGTGACTCTCTTTATGAAAATAGACACTGGTTCAAAGGAAAATATTTTTATAAGTAAAACTAACTTATGCAGCTGAAATATTTTGTTACATAAATGCCACAATGTACTTAACTATGAAAATCACAGAGGGAAATTATAACCTTATAAGTTGTTGACCATTTTTTTATAACTTTGTTGTAGTTTTTCCTACAAGAAGATTTTAAGCATTAATAAATAGATTGAGGGAACTCACATTAGCCAAAGTTCCTACTAGAAATTGAAAAGAAAACAGATGTTTGTACATAAAGCTTTCTTTTTCTTTTCTTTTAACTTCAGTTCACTCTAATTTACTGGACAGAGATTGAAGATAACCTTACCTGTCTGGTTATGCATCAAATAACCAAAAAAATCCAACTAAAGTCAGAGGAAACAATCTAAAAGTTCAGCAGCACTTCTTTTGAAAAACAAGCTGTTTTGCCCTGCTTTTTTTTTTTTTTTGTCAAACTGAATAAAGAAAGACTTGCTTTTAGAGGATTGGCAATATAGAAATAACTAGTGGTATAATTCTGTATCAGTTTTTTAACGTATGATTTGAAAAGCTTGGTATTAACCAAGAAACAGATTCCCCCAGCACAGTAAGTAAACTTCAGTGTTATGAATCATATAAGAACATATGAAGGAACAGAGATAAATAATTTCCCCCTCCTTTCATCATCCTGTCAGCACAGAAAGCCTTCTTGTAGTAAGAGGGAATCTATTCTGTAGATTGGGATGAGGGACGTACGAGGAGTATACCTGTTCATACTCCAGTAAATAAGGTGCTATAGCAGCTGGATGTAGTTGCTTTATATTCTCCAACGACTTTCCAGCATGCACTGGATTCATTTAACTGGGTTCAGGGAAGATCTTAGCCTTCAAGTTTACTTTAGGGACACCTTGCAATGGAACATGCACAATTGCAATTTTCATACCTACAAATGCATAAGGACTATAAATTGGTTAAGATAACACATGGAAAGTGTTCTTTTATGTTTTAAAGCTCAAGAACTCCCAAATTAGCAGAGGGAAAAGCAGACTGTTGTATGGTACTTGCTTGTTATTCCTTACACAAAGAATCCTCCAGCTCAATATTTGTTCACACTCATTTGCTCATGATATAAAGGAAAACACATGCCATTTGCCCACAAGCAGATATTTTCAGATCAAAGGCTTTTTCCTGTTAACCACATTCATATCTCTTTCCAAGTCACCGTATCTCATAACATATAGGCACCTTTCATATCCATGAGAATTTCAGTGATTATAAAAAAGCTAATATGAAAGAAAAGGAGGGATGCACTTCCACAGATAAGGCAGCTTTACTTGAATTTGGAAGCAAGGAACAATTGAAATTATGCATTTGCAAAAAGAAATTTGGCAAGATACTTCTTGCAGACAAATTCCTATAGCTCTGCAGGAATTTGAGAGAAGCTCTTGGGAAAAGAGGTTTTCCCAGTCTCTGAGGACTCACCCCAAAGTGCTCTTCTTTACCTTTTCTGAGGGCAAGATTGCTGTGAAAGTGGCTGTTTTACAGTCTAAAATAACAAATCTGGTATTGCACTCTAAAGTAAGAGATCAAAAGGAGAACTACAGAGGTTTGATAGACTTTCATGCCTGGCTTCATAGCGTGCCAGTGCGGCTGATGTTTCAGTTGGTAGAGGGGTTCCAAAAGAGAGCTCAAAAATATTTTCACCTCAAGAGAAAATTGTTGATTAAATTCTTGATCATGACTCTTTTGGGTGATGTCAAACATGTGGCAGAAAAGTTAGGCTAGGATGTAGCATTAAATTTCTAATGATTTGGACAACGTAATGCTTGGGGTAAAGATCAGTATGAATTCTAACTAATGCACTGCTGTGCCTCACTGTGCAGCAGGCATAACGTTCATAAAATTTAATTTGTAACATTTTATGCTCTGCTTATTCCAGTTTTTTCTCTCCTTTTCCCACAATTAGTAGATTTTTTTTGAAAGGAACACATGATGTTCTTATGCACTAAAAATGCCTACCATCCCATCTGGGTAAGCTGATGTTCTGTGGCATTTTGGAGCAATCTGTAACAAACAAGAGACAAATAAGGTCAACAGAAAATATCATACTTTATGAGAAATTAATCATTATTGCTTTAGTGTCTTGTCTGTCTATTATGCCAAACTTTGTATGACCCAATGAATTCGTAATATTTCGCAGTGTTAGAAGTTTTGTAAAAAGAAACTGAGTATGTGGTTTTAGTCTTTTCCAGGTTTTGATGATAATTAATATAAAATAGCTGCAGAAGTATAAACTGGAAAATGATCATTAGATTCATGGAATGAACAGTCATGGACTGAGGAAAATTAGTAAAACAAAAAGGGTTTACTGAAGTGCAAACAAAAAAGTTTATTGTACTAGCCTTTCCAGCTTGCTCAAAGAGTCTGTTTTCATGGGAAATTTTCCCATGTGATGGAACTCATGCTGTTTAGCTGTGCTTAAATATTTCTAAGAACACACAGTTGTTCTAGGAGCAAATGTCTTGGCCTTGTCCATGAATTGTCAGAATGAATGACTTTTATGTGGCTCCAGTGACCTAAGGGAGAGGCTGAGGAATTAGAGACACTGGGCATGCATGAGACTGACTGTCACTACCTCTTCTGCTGCTTTTGTCACCTCTGGAAGCTTCTGCCATGCCCTTGCACAGGTGCTGCAAGTTTCCAGAGCAACAAGAAGGAAGATGCTTTATCTGAGATGAAGGCAGCAGAAGTGGGCTCAGGTGCCAGTAAGTGGGGCAAGCAAGGACTAACACATGCCCTGAAGAAGCGGTGGTGATGATGATGATGACAAAGTACATATGTATGAATTAATGAAGAAAGGATAGGCAGAATGAGGTGAAGCTGGAGGCCAAAACCCACCTAACACAATTTCTGCTGCAGGTAGGCAGCTGTAGCAAAGCACTGTATTTGTGACTGCAGGCTGCTTAGACGAAACACTGTGAATCTTTCTGAGGTCTTGAAAAATTAGTTACATGTATTAAACTTATTTAAAGTTCCTCAAAACTGTCCTCTTCCCCTGGGCTGCAGGGAGTCTCTAAGTTACTTCTCAGAACTGTGTCAGGAAATGTACTTTTAAATGTTGGAAAATATGACAGATAATTCTTTAAAACATTTTCTGCTTATTTAATTCCTGGTTCACCCACCTTAGCCACAAAACAAAGATTGTAATTTTTAAAATTTTCCTCTAATACACACAGAGATGATGTTTTAATAATATTGATTAGTATGAATTGATTTAGGGCTTTAGCCGAAGGCTGTTTTTTTTTTTTTAATCATTTGTTTTTATCACAATAAAAGGCTCTGTAAACCCCCTCCCTAAATTATCCAACTATCATATGATGAGAGAAATACCATTTATTTGCAAACTATTTTCTCAGGAAAAGAAATAATTCTAAGTACAATAAACAATTTCTTCAGGGTACAGATTAATTTTTTGTTCTATAATTCCCCATGTGTGGGATACTATACTTAGGTTTTTCTGGATACAATGTGTTGCTAGTATGTGTACACAAAAGTCTTAAAATCAGTTTGGAAAGTGAAGGATTCTTGTGTGAAACAGAAGCTTGCTAATCATTAATTAGCACTGCTAAAGTTAGAAAGTGCTAAAGCTCCTGTCAGAATCAGACTCATTGTTGCCAGCTCTTGTGGTTTTAAAGCAATAAGAGCCTTTCCTTGAAGGCCTGCCATAAGTTCAGTGAATGCACTAGAATTTCAACTTACATTGAAAAAATTGCAAATTTAGATGTCTTGTTAAGCAAAGAAGCTTGAAAATATGAATTATATATAATCTAGTAAGAAATGAAAATAGCTCATGATCATTAATACAATCTCTTCATTTCTGAATATTAGACAGGCAAACATTCTCAGTTGTTGAAGGAAAACTTTTGTTTAGTGTGACAGGACTTCAGCGTTCTACTTGTGCCAAATTTGATTTCCTGTTGATTGGTGGTTTTGCTGCCACTGTCATTGTCATCACTTAGTTTCATGTGACAATGCAGAGCGGCGCAGAGTCCCCAGGCAGTGCAAAGGAGAGCCACTTTATGGCAAAACCCAGGCCTTTTAAAGCAGTTAGCAGATTATCAGTTTGCATTGTTTTAAGGGACAACAAACCCAAGCCAACCAACCACCACACACCATGATCTGGACATGCAGCAGTCATGCAGCACATCTCCCATGTCTCTCTACCCCTGTTCCAGCTGAGTCACTCCCCCACAGATCCCCTCTACTTTGCTGAAGGAGCAGGCCTGAGCCATGATTTTACAAGGGTAAATTTTATAAGGCTTTACCTGTATGCAAGAGTTTTAACTCACTGTTAACTACAAATACAAGATAGCAGTCTATGTTTTTCAGGTACAGAACTTGTTTTCACTGGGAACTTGCCAAGGCAGTGTGTCAGACTAATACTATTATAGATTGTCAAGCATAGTTCATAACGTGAATACATGGGATGTACATATCTTCCCTTTTTTTTTTTCCTTTGCAATCAGTGGAAAAAATAATTTGTATTGATCAGATGATTTCTTCAATTTATTAAAAGTATGCAAAAAGAAACCAAACCAAAAACAAAGGCATTAGAGGGGAGAATGTCAGAGAACTTGGGAACACCAATAGGGAAATATCTTCTCTTTTTTCCCTATCACTGGTCTCCTTTTCTTCAGAGCCATTGTGAAACTGGAGTCCACCACAGCATTCTGCCTAACAATGTTGTGAAGCTGATTCCTCTACATTTTCTGTGAATTTTATCAACATTCTCATTCCAAGAATAGCAGGCTCTTGTGCTCATTTCTACTTGTGAAAACAAGGGTCAGCCTTTGTTGACTTAATTTCCTTTGTGCAGCACTTTGCAAATGAGATGTGCCACCAAGGTGTAGTGTTTCTAGAGTGGATCTCTGCTCAAAGCCTTCTAACCCTCCTCTACATTCAAATTGGCACTGTGAGACTTGAACATAATCTGTCTGCAGAGATACTGTCCATCTATTCAAAGCCTCATTCAACCCTGTTACATGGGTGTGAGTGTCATAATACAGTGCTTGGGAATGTTAAAGAACTTCCTCTTTTTCTGGTCAGCTACATATAATTTGGAGGACCACACCCATCACTGTCCCTCAAGGGCCTGTTGTATGGCTTATGGTTTTCAAGTTCAGCAGGACTCATCTACGTACTGCATTCTAGCAGGAACCATCATATGATGCAGGATGTGTGATTTTCAAATGAGTGGAGGTTGAAATACTGAGTTGCTATTTCACTCAGAAGCATTTCTGTTTGGAAAGTCTAAAGAAATTGTTTTTTATTGAAATCAATTTAGCCATGAAAAGCCAAAAAAGAGATTTCCCTGGATGCTTAAGTGGAATAGGTATGCCATATTAAGTATGATTTAAATATATTTGTCTGTACATATTGGAATAGACTACAGCAATCTATCAATACAAAAGCAATAAAGTAAAAATCCTGAGCAGAGTTATGGTTTCATATTTTAGTGCAGTGCTATTGTTTTTTCAGTGATTATTTTTTATTACCAATATACCTATGTGCTCTGCTCATGGACAGGGAAAAGGCTATGCAGGCATTAACAGAAGGATTCTTGTTCTCCAAAGACTTTACAGTGTAATTGTAAGTCAGCTCTGTGCATTCAGCATACTCAGTCAGGGAAGCTGAGAGACACCCCTGCCATATTGCTCCAGTGGAAAGGTGATCTCCTCTAGGAATAGTGGTGGAAAAATCCTGTTTTGATAAACTGTATTTATACTATTTTATATACAGTGCTGCTCCTTAGTAGCTGGATCTCATTTCTGTTTGCTTCCAAAGGCTGCTGAGGTGTGAAGGCAACCACTTAGGTGGGCTGGTCACAGGGAATGCTGGGCAATTGTCAGTTCATGTGTTGGCAGGATTGATTTAAGAAGTGGGAAGTTGGAATGCCTCAGTGGGGCTTACCAGCAATAACCAGTCTTTGATAATGGTTGTCTTAAGTTAGTGGTCACTGGAGTGAATTTGGAGATTCTTGTTCAAATAGTAATGTTATCACAAGAGAAAAGTTTTATGC
Organism: Alaudala cheleensis; assembly: GCA_013398995.1. Classification (NCBI taxonomy): domain Eukaryota; kingdom Metazoa; phylum Chordata; class Aves; order Passeriformes; family Alaudidae; genus Alaudala; species Alaudala cheleensis. The sequence goes on along the minus strand of VWYE01008487.1, from coordinate 296,440 downwards.
ATTCCAAAGGCAAGGTATTGAGATGCTTTGGTAAAGATTTAAATATGTTTTTATGTAGGTAGCTTGAATATTTTACCTTTAGATTTTCTGTACCTGAAAACAACCAGAATTACCCATGACACTGAGTACATGTGAGATACTGACTTTTGTGCTTGATTGTCAAAATGTGTGGGAGGGTAGACTTCAAACATTTTTATTTGTTTTTATTGGCTTCAAAATACTGGAAGAGTGTGTTTTATCTTTTAAATATATTAATTGCCCTCCATAATATGATGCAGCATTGGGTGATAAAAGTTTTTTCCTTCAGACTCTGTGATCCAAACAGCTCTTAATTTTTTTTGGGTGCCTTTTGGCCCATCTTCTTAAGCTGATAAAATGTAGAGAGAAAAGTGGATAAAACAATACAATTTACTGTAGATGGGAACCTTCTCAGCTACAGAACCTGTAGCTGGTCTCAAAAATGGGTTTGTTTTGCTCAGCTTGATCAAGGCATAAATCAGAGAGGAGAATTCTTCTCACTGAACATTTTAAAGACAGATAAAGATGCAGATGGGTTCAGTAAAATACAAGACTGAATCTAAATGGGAAATGAAATATAGATAAAAGTGTCTTGCTTCATACAGTTTTAATATTAATACCAACATCTCTTGGATGAAAAAGACCAATATTTTTTGGTTGTGACATTTTCCACAGGTACAAAACAAGCAGATTTCCTAGGGATATTTCTGAACTTGATGGAAAAAAACCCAAAACCTATTTTGTAAATGGTGGTATGATTTTAGATTCAGTCCAGAATGATACATTAAGTCCCATTACCTGCCTACATTTTGGTTTAAAAAATAAAGGAACAACTTTTAATGGATTTGAAAGTAGATATACAGCATTCTGATTCTGCAATAACAGTTGAGTAAACTTACTTGTTTTTGTTGCTTATGTAAAAAAAATCTTCAGAATCCAACATTCTATACAGATGGAGACTATGAATTATCTCTTTGCCCTAGATAGCAAATGCACAATTTCTAATGGAATTGGATAGCATTAATAATATATACATTTTCCACCATCTGGTAAAATAGTCTTGTGGGAAACTTTTTTAACAGAAAAAAAGGTCTGATTTGTAAAACCTGACTGAAGATCAGATGTTCTGGGTGTTTGATCTTAAAATGAACAGTAGATGGCTTCAGAGAACGTTCCCCCCCAGTGATGGATAAAGCTCCAGATAAAGATGGAGGGCACAGCCACAGACCATACAGAATGGCCACAAAGAGTTGGTGTGGAAAAGTCAGATTTTTTGTTTTTTTGTTTATGTTTTTGTTTGTTTATTTTTTCCTAATACACTGGTAGTAGGAAAAAAATTAAAAGTAGGACTGTTTGACTAAAATTCACTACCTTATTTCAGATCTAGTAACATTTAAAGCACAACTGTACTGGATTACACTGCTGAGTTCTGCTGAGCCTAGTGTCTCCCATGAGAGAGAATCTTGTATGACAAGGGTAGAAAAGAGGTTTCTGAAGAGGGTGAGTGTTTGTTGAACCTTACCTTCAAAAGCCTTTTCAACTCCCATTGATTTGTATCCACTGCGTTGTGGTAATATCATCTGATGAACCTTCCTGCAAATCTGCCTCTGATGCTGGATTCCATCACATTACAGCAATGAACTCATAGTTCAGGTACACATTTCAAGTAAAGTAATTTTTAATCACTCAATTTTATGAGAATCATGACATCATAAGCTGTCATATCTAAGTCATGATGACATAGAACCTGTGACTGTTTCTGATCCTGAAGTTGAGCAGTTTTCTGAGTGTTTTTCAATTGTTCAGTGGCTTTGTTCTTTCTCCTCACCTTCTCTGTGCTTTTCTAGTTCTGCTGCCTCTTTTTTAAGATAGTGTGATGAGTAGGTTTGCACAATGCTCCAGTGGCACTTTATGGTTTTCTCCTTTGCTCTTGTTTAAGACAGAAAACCACAAGTGTTGTATTGTCTGCTACCTTAAAGCAGTTAAAGTGGTTAAACCCCACAGCACAGCACGACTAAACTGAATTATGCTAGAGATGGTCTTAAATAGAATATTTTTAGGAGTGAAGACATACCTTGTCCCAGATCTCCAATTTAGTATTTGGATAGGCAGGCATCTTTTAATTTTGTTCCTAATGAAAATGTCTAAATTGTCTCATACCATTGGAATAATTCCAATGTTGGGCCACAGTATTTTTTTCCATGTAAAGAATCAAGAAAAGTTGCTTTTTTCCCCCTCACCTACATGTATATGTTTGTGTATGTTTACATATGAGAAAGGTTTTGTCTTCCTCCCAATTAAAAAATAGATGTAAATGCTACTTCAGAAAAATGTAGAGCTCCAAATAAACTCTTTTTTATTATGTTAATACACTTATTACACTTCTTATAATTCTGCAGTTACATAGTCATGTGGCTTGTCATTAGCAATTTCTCTCAAATCTTGAGACAAAATGAGAACATACTCATCTCTATCATTTCAAGCAAGCACTTTTCTTTGTAACATTATATTTATAAAATGCTTCAGTATTCATTTTTGCTATTGGAATTTATAGATTGAAAATGATGAATTTATCTGTAGAATTGGAGACTAGTCTTTCTCATGGTTCAAAATATTATAAAATAAAGAAACACTTTTTTTACCAACTAACTGATACCTTGCTGTTCTATGTACGTTTGTCTTTTCCTACTTAGCTATTGTTCCTCAGTTAATTATCTCTAAAATAAAGGATTATTTTCTTTTCTTATCTGTAACTTTGTATATAAAATTACAGAGTTCACTGCTGGATAAACAAGTTAGGATTATGCAAATAGTTTTAAATTATAAATTAACTTCTGTCTTTAAAGGAAGAAAAAGAATATGAAATCTGATGACGTTTTATCCTCCTCTGTTTCTTTTCCTCCCATCCTTTATATTTGTATTTGTAGATGGATACTCTTTATCTAGCTTCAGAGGCCAATAAATTCTCTCACCTGGAAATTTATGTAATAATATTCCGGGGAATTAGTTACGTCAGATAGATAGAATGAACTTGTTTATAAATACTCCATCTCCTTTCTGCAAAGAGAAAAAAAAATATATGCATGGCATTGACTCTGTGCAGAGGAACAGTCTCCTCAGAATTCATTTGCACTTTTGAGCAGAACCATGGTACCTACATGCTCTGACCATCAAATGAGTGCTGTCAGGGATCTGCAGGTTTGCTGAATTAGAGCATCACACTGCCTGTCTAATGCCTCCCTCGCTCCTCTGATATTGGATATTGACAACAAGGAAACTGCCTGGTTGTGTTTCTAAATTTTGTTTTTATTTATAGGTCTTTTGTGTGTGTGTCACTTTTATGTATGATGTATTTCCATTGTTGATGTGTCTTCCTTCTCCTCTCAGTGGTGCTCCTGTGTTCCCAGCAGATTCATGTGTCTGAGGCAGTGAAAGAGACAGAAGTGACAACTGTCCTCCTAGGACACAGCTCATAAATTATCCCTTACAACCAAAACACCAGACAAAACAGTTTTTTCAAATGGTCACAGATGAGTTATGTCCAAAGGAATTTGCTTTTTCAGATGTTTATTAATGCATCTGTTTACTGATCTAGGGCATGCAAACTGCAAAAAGGTCACCATTTGCAGGTGCAAATACATTTGCCAAAGCCCCCTGGAGACCAGCTTGATTCTGATCACAGTGGATGCTAGGTGAAACCCAAGGTCTTAACCAGACGGTTTAAACTGTTTTTTTCTGGTTGAAGTGTTATACCAAGTGCAAAATTTTGTCTCTAGCATGGAGAAAGCACAAAGTAAAAGATGAGAGAGAAAGGGAGGCAGAAAGTAGAGCAATTAATATTACCAGCTGACTAAAGCTGCTAAGAATATGGTGAGCTCAGAATATTTAGTATATTTATTCCAAAAGATGCTTTAAATAACTGTAATTATATAATTAAATTACTTCCCGCATAAAATTTTATCACATAGAATTAAAGATGACTATATTCTGTACAGCAAAGTGAAGGCAATACTGAGAGGGGAACAAAACTTGGAATATTCTTTCTGCAAAAATTTTGAAGGATGAAAAAAATGAAAAAAAAAAACCCAAATAAAAAATATGCCATACCACCTCTTTTCTGGAGACTATTTTCTTTTGTACATATAAGAAGAAAAAGCTGAAAGAGCTGTAACTTGGAACTGGACACATTAGTCTCTTGTGCTGCTGAATTCTAAGATACTCCATTTCTGGGGATCTGAAAACATAGTGAAGAGTCCCTATATTCAGTAAGCAGCAGGAGATCAGAGTGTCTGACGGGACATTAGTTGATTTCTAATACATATCCTTTGCAGTTCTTTAAAAAGTATTTGTTTTTGTGGAGTTAATACCCACAAAGCAGGAAAGTATGTGGATTTTTTAAAGTTGCCTCTCCCCTTCTCAAAAAAACCCACCATAACCACAAAACACTAAGAGGTTAGCATAAAGCATCTGCATTTTCCTAATGTCACTAAGCATACTTCATCAGCTAGGCTCTCCTTTCTCCATTCTTTTGCTCTGGCATAGGCACTGGAATCTCTCTTCACTTTACAAATATCTTCCTGAGGAAGAAGATCCATCAGAATCTCTGAATAATTATATACTTTTCATCAGAATACCCTAATTTTGTAATTTATGCATAGCAGTAGAACTGTTCAGACTTATTGGGATTTTCAAAGTAAAATCCGTGGGTATGTCTACACTGCTCTATGTCTGCAAAGAAAATGTCAGTAGTGAATAAATCTAGCACTCTGCACAGGAATGGCCACACGGCTCAATTTTCTGCCTTGCTGACTCTGTTTTTTGTACCATGTCAAGTTCCTGAGCAACCTCACCAGCCCTCCTGGCACAGATGGATGAGCTCCTGCTGCCTACTTCGGCTGAGCTGAGGAAGAACCAAGTCTGCAGATAGACTGGTTTTTAGCACCCCTGTAAAATACATTTTATTTTACTTATTCAAGGTATCATTGTACAGGATCCCATGTAACCTTGTAACATTAATTTTTAGTTTTGCAAGTGCAGGTTATGAGTAAAGCTTGAGCATATTATGAAAGCTTTTCCTAGAAAATGAGTGGTATGGCCTTACCTTGCATGAAAGGATATAAAGCAAATCCAAGCAAATAATATTTTGTAAAAAACTCTTTTTTTTTTAAACAACATCTTTTCTTACCTGAAATTGAACTTCAAGATTTTTAAGATCATGTGGTTAATTGGGTAATTTTTATTATGGGTATTTGGTGAGAGGAGAGAAAATGAGACACTCCCCTAGGTCCATTTATGAGGAATTGATTGCACAAAGACAGATAGAGTGACTGCAATCTCTCAGATCTTAAGGTGCCTTAATTCAGGTCTCCCAGGGACTGGACCTGAAGACAGTTTTGGCCCCTGCTGAGGACTGTAATTGTGAACCCATTGTGAAAGTAATTGATGCAGGCAAAAAATAGCATTCAGGCCTTGAGATGTGTTTGCTGTTTTCTTCAGGCCATGCAACACCAATTTTAAATCCATTTTTTCTTTCTTAAGCAAAAAGTAAGGGGACAGCTGAATTCCCCCTTTACAGGCAGATAAGCTCTCTGCTTGTTTTTAATATAAGTATCAGTCACACAAAGCTTGGGCAGCCCTCTTTGAAAGGTCTGCGTAGGCTTTCAGCTCATCCTTTTTCTTGTCATTTTCAGTGGCTTTTGGTACCTTTCTGATTTCTTTATTAAACTTTATTCACTGTGCTTTATTTGTCCCAATCAATGGTAAGTGCACCACTTTCTGTTCTGCATTCTCTGTAGACTATAATACAGTTTTGTTCCCCTGATTGAGTTGTTCTATTATCACTATTTCTCTTTTCACTCTTAAAGCTTGCCTTTCTTTAATTCACTTTAAACAACCATCTGAATAGCTAAAGGGTAGATGACACCAATACTGTCAAGATCCCATTGATCTTCCAACTGAAGCTGCTGGCAGGCAAGCTGGCTACTTTCTCCCAGTGTTTCAGTTCTTAATTTTCTGATTATTTTGATAGTTTGGAAGTTTTAGTAGCAATGAAGGTGAACTCATCCTTGCCTTTTCATGTACACCTCCTTTTTGTTTTAGTCCCAAACAATATGGCACTGTCAGAAAGCGTTAGATACAGCTTTTTATGTTGTCTGAAACAGTTTCTCAACTGGAAGCTGGAAATAGCAGTTTGAAAGCCTGTGTCCCGGACTGGGTTTAGCATGTTTTGTTAACACTTATCTTCATTATGGTTATTTCTGCCAAATGTGTTCTGCTTTTTAGATAGTTCCAGACAGTTCAGTTTTCCTGAAGGGGAAGATCTGTTGGGCATTAGCTGTGGAGACAAATAGATGGTCACTAAAAATGTGAAACGACAGAATTAGCGTGTAATGAGTTATTTTTGTATACACAGAAATTCTTTTATATTGGATTAGGTACAGGTAGCCATGTTCTGCATTTTATATTTTTATATCCTAAGTTTTGGTATGTATCTCATATTGTAAACTTTAAAAAATGAGCCTTTTCTAGGATAAAGAACAGTGATGACCTGAGGGTGGGTCTGCACTGTAGAGACAAGGAGCTGCAAAGGTCTCTGAGCAGCTGGAGCTGTGCATCATTAAGTCTTTAAAGCCCAGCAGTGTCTTCAGGGTTAGATCCATGCTGTGCTCACAGAAGATCCTGCTTTTTGGGTCAGACAAGTGGAGCCATTTCAAAAATCTATGTCCCTGACATGTGAGGTGTAGCCCTGGCTTTTGCAGTGATGTTTACTCATCAGGTTCTTCCAGCAGGGCCAGAAAATCAGAACTTCTCATTCATTCATTCATTGCAATAACATGCTTATCTGATTAAGGTGGCCTGTTGGCTTCCTTGCATGAAATTAAATAAAACTTATCTTTGGCTGAAGCAGGATATGAGAGTAATGAAATAGCTCTATCAGTTTTGTCAGCTTGAAATAAGGAATTTCCCTCTGTCAGATTAGTAGGGATGTTTTCCATTGTTGCCTTGTAGTGTGGTGAGAACTACACTGTAGGATCATTTGACAATTTATCTAACCACACACATGGGGAACAGCAGTTTTAAGGACTGAGTCCAGGCTGTCTTTATCTGATGCCTTATTGCGTGATTCTCTTGGTCTCTTCTGTTCCTTTCTTCTGGATCTTCTTAGAGGACATGAGCAGTATGAAAGCATCAAATAAATCTGAGTTCACCTCAAAATCTCAGTGGAGCATGAACATTGTACTGAGTCCACTCTATAATACAACAGAAAAGGTCTTGAAGTCACAGTTTAAACTCACTTCTCTCTGCATGTCAGCCTAAATCATCTGACACAGTTAGCCTACTCTGGCATAAAGCCAACCCAGTGAATGTAGAAACTCTTAAGCCTAATAAATAATACATAAATGTAACAAAACCCTCCCAAACAACCCCAAGCAAACATGCTACACAAAAAACCCTTCAAGAAACCAGAAACAAAACCAATCAAAACCCCCAACCCAAAATACTCTGAGACCTCAATCATGCCAGATATGTTACCTCATCTTAGGGTTAGTTTTCTAACACTAAGATGATATAATTTCCTACACTATACAATAAGCTGTAGGCACTAGAAAGCTCTTCTGACATCTTCCCAGTGCTTCAACTTCGAGGAATTTGAAGTATCAAAAGCTCTATGATTTGCTTTAGAAATGCAGAGGCTTGCCTGAATGAGAGCTGTTGATTGCAGATTCAGAACTTCCAGCAGCTACACAGATAATATAATTTCAATGTATGGTTTGGTTTTTTTTTTTTTTTTTGCATAGAAAACAGAATTACAGTGAAGCACGCAGGCTCTTGTATAGTGCAGATGATGTGATAGAATTTGAGATACATGAAAAAAGGAAGAAGAATTTTTCATTTAAACTTACCAAAACAGTAAAATTATAATGGCGTCAAGCTGTAAATATTATTGAAAATTGCAGTACATTAATCTTTGAGTATTTATATATGTGTATATCCATGCCTACATCCTTTAGCTCACTGATTTGTCTTTGTGTCTATGTAACAGCTGCACCTCTTTATGCTGTGATAGTAATGTGACCACAGATACACAATTTATGTACAGAGTTTCAGTCTGTAATGTCAACTGGCATCAGTTAAATTCACTACTTCTAAATTAAGGTTATAATGACCTTACTGACACTGTAGCTTTAATATTCTTTGATCTAAGAGATACATTGCCAAACAAAGTATCTTTGAACTAGCGAGGGAGTAAGAAAATCAGGAAAACAGTCAGAGTGTGGTATGACATTTTGGAAAGTAGTGTTGGAAGTCAATTTGGGGTTATAGAAGACAAGTAACTAAACTCATCTTTGTGTTATGCAGCAAGGAGCTGATAGATCCTTTGGTGTATAGGTGGGGGGCCACAAATTGGAGCAGCAAAGTGATTTTAATTCTAACTGGCAGCAGTGGTGAGCCTGGTATAGAAATATTGTGTGCTACTCTGGTACAGACGTTTTCTAAAAGGATGTTGGAATGGTGGTA
>VWYE01008487.1:131453-287563 GCA_013398995.1 Alaudala cheleensis | reverse complement strand
GATTCACCCCCCCTGTCCAGGCTCCTGCTCATCAGGAGAACCAGAGAGATACTCTGGATTCCCACATTATGCAGCAAGGAGCTGATAGATCCTTTGGTGTATAGGTGGGGGGCCACAAATTGGAGCAGCAAAGTGATTTTAATTCTAACTGGCAGCAGTGGTGAGCCTGGTATAGAAATATTGTGTGCTACTCTGGTACAGACGTTTTCTAAAAGGATGTTGGAATGGTGGTAGAGAAAAGAACTGTAGAATGCCCTTTGGAGGTTGCACAATCTCTGAGAGATAATTTGATTATACTGTTTAAGTATCTTCAAGGGAAAAATACAGAACACTGAACCAATGACTGGGAGCTGCAGACAGACAAGTTAAAATTAAAATGAGGTGCAATATTCTTAAAAGTGAGATTGATTAACCATTGGAACAAAGGAAGTGCTTGAATTCTCATTGTATTGCATTCTTCAAATCATGGCTGAATGTCCTTTCTGAAAGTCAAACACAACTTATGGGGCTCAGAGGGAAGTAACTAGCAGAATGTGAATGACTTGTTTGAAAGGGTCTGCCAGACAGCTACAAAATTTGCTATCTTCTACTCTTCAGTTCTCTAACATGGAGCCATATACTTCACAACTTCTCTCAGACAATTACATTTCAAGATCGCGTCTCTCAAAATCCCCCTCACATCTGACTGCTAATTCAAAAACATTCAACTTATGTTCTCTGAAAATGACATTGAATTTCTCTCTGTTTTGTATTTTTGATATCAAAATACCCCTTGCACTGTTGAATGTTTCTTACATTGCCTCAAGGATGAGTATTAGTTATGATAAATGTATACATGATATAAAGACTTTCTGTGCTAAGTATATCCCTCATAGACAGACTGAAAGATACAAGAGCATATGTATAAAAATGGGTTGTTCAAAATCAGTGTATATCCAGCATAGTCTAATGAAAACTTGTTGGACTGTTTCCTGATTTCACCAGGAAAGCCCTGCCTCTTTAAGTGAAAAACTGTAATTCTAAGCTCAAAGCTACTTTGAGTATTTACAATTTATGTTGCACCTTACGACATTTGACTTAGGAAGTCCATTTTAGCCTAGGCCTACTATGTAAAGACAGACACATTTTATAGATTATACTATATAATTTTATATATTATACTATTATACTATTTTATATATTATATATTATACTGCTCTATACAAAGCCTTGGTGCACCATCACATATAGGACTGAAATTCAGTGGTAGAGAACAAGTGACCACCCATTTGCTGATCTGTGGGAAATATCTGCACACATCATCTTACTGAGTGCTAATAACTTAGAATCCCAATTACCTGGCTTTTGCTGTGGGCTAGGAGCACACATAGGGATAGTTGATGCATAGTTGCCTGCTTCCCTGTGTTATCCCTGTTTTAAATCTGTATTTCTCTTGCTAGCTCAACACACCTGCAGGAGTTACTCAGCTAAGAAAATATTTATGCATGTTCAAGTGAAACAGTAACTATGAAACAGCTGATCACAGTAAAAAATGTTATACTTTTTCTTCTTACTTCCTGAACAAGTAAGAGCTGCTGTTATAAAGAAAATCTATTTGCTAGAAGTTAATGGCAGATATTGAACAGAGATCACAGTTCATGACAGTACTTCCTTGTGTGGAGTCAGCTTTGTTATTTTTATTTGCAAAAAAAAATATTAAATACCCAATTTTGGACATTTTTTCCTTTAGAATACAAAAATATTTGGCAAATTTGCTGAACTATTGGTATAGATTGTCTTGGAACAAAAGGAAGCAGGTCTAAAGGGTTGACAGAACTTGAATTATTGAAAAATAATTATATATACCCTATAGAGTTATGACTGAAAGTACACATCACATTGGAGCTGTCAGAAATGGTAAACAAAATATTAGTGGTACATATAGCCCTTGAAGAGACAATGGACAAAGAATGTTCATTTCTAGACAAATCTTCAACAAGACCTTTCCAAGCCCATGAAACCAGCATTTTTACCATCTAATTTCTGGTTAAACTCTGAGAAGTGAGTCAGCTGCTGTAAATGCATCCATTTAGCAGTGGTCAATGACTCAGTGTCTAACTGGCAATCAGTGACAAGTGGTGTCTCTAATGGGCCAATATTGGGAGCAGTAAATTTAATATCTTCATCACTGACACAGAGAGTGGGATCAAGGGCACCCTAAGTAAGTTTGAAGATGACAAGATGAGTGGTGCTGTTGATACACCTGAGCCATGAGCTGCAATCCAGAGGAGCCTGGACAAGCTGGAGAAGAGGTGTCATGAACCTCATGAAGTTCAACAAGGACAAGCACAAGGTACTGCAGCTGGTTTGGGGCAACCCCTGATATCAATACAGGATGGGATGAATGGATTGAGATCAGCCCTGCTGAGAAGGCCTGGGTGAGAGACTGGATAGAAGCCAGCCACTTACAGCCCAGAAGTACAGCCTGGGCTGCATCCAAAGCAGTGTGGGCAACAGGGGAGGGGAGGGGATTCTGCCCCTCTGCTCTGTTCTTGTGCGACTCCACCTGGAGCCCTACATCAAGCTCTGGGGTCACCAACACAGAAAGGACATGGACCTGTTGGACTGAGTTCAGAGCAGGAGCACCAAGATGATTAAACAGATGGAGCACCTCTCCCATGAGGAAAGGCTGAGACAATTGGGTTTGTTTAGCATGAAAAAAGGTTTTGGGGTGAGCCTAATGGCATCTTTCAAGCCCTAAGGTGGTTTATAAGAACCATGATGACAAACTTTTCAGTTGGGCCTGTTGTGATAGCACAAGGGCTAATTTTAAACTGAAAGAGGATAAATAATGATTAGATATAAGGAAGAATTTATTTTTTTTTTATGAAGGGCATGGTGAAACACAGGGACAGGTTACCCAGAGAGGTGGTGGATGTCCCATCCCTGGAAACCTTCAAGGTCAAGCTGGTTGGGGCTCTGATCAACCTGATCTACTTGAATATGTCTCTTCTCATATAGACAGATGAGATGACCTTTAAAGTTCCCTTCTAAGCCAAATTATTCTCTGATTCTGAGACTACATGATTTTATGATGATTTTTCTGCTTCATACCTCCTGTAAAGTACAAGGAGAAAACAGAAACAACAAACCTTTTCAAGTTAGAGTGGATTGTATTTTTTTTTAACTTATGGTATTCCAGTTTCGTTTTTTTTATATGTAATGTCTAAAATACTGTTTTATGAATGAATTTTGTTTCCTGGTTTTCTTTATCCTCACAAAGTTGTTTTCAAATTCAGGCTATTGCTAATGTGTTATTTAAAGTATTGTACTACTACCATTTTATTATTTGGAACATACTTCCTAAAAATTCTTTTGAAATAACATTGAACTATTTATATAAAGTGCTTTTGTAGCTGCATTTTCAAAATACTGAGATCTAGAAATTAACTTAAAAGCCCTGTTTGACATGAATAAGAGGTATAAATAGCTGGCTTCATAGTTTGCTGTTTGTAAATTATTAGATACTTCCCTACACACTTTCAAGGAAAAGCCCCAGCAAATGGTGATGCAGGATTGGATCTTACCCCGGAGCATATAAATAAAAGATAGAAGATAGGAGAAAATTCATTTATAGTAATGGGAACATGGATCTAGCAGTATTTATGGGATTATGCACCTCTTCCTTTCCCAAATTCACATTCCATTACCTTTTGTTACACAAGAAAAATGATTCAGTGAGGTCAATGCACTCTGGCCCAGAAGACAAAAAGGAATTGCTAAACTGAATTAGGTTGGGGTCTTTTGGTTTCCATTTCACTTCTTGTAGGGGCTTTCCTTATTGCAATGTCTATTTTCTGGATTCCCTTTGGAAGCCCACACTGAATAAATTTTTATTACTAAATTTAAATGGACTTAGCTGCATAATACAGAGTCAACCTGCCACTCTCAATCTCACAAATCATGAAATTTTATCCATTTAATTAGAATCATTTCATAAGGTTTAAAGACATTTTTCAAATTAGAAGAAATTGGAATTTTCAGTCCTTAAAAATCCTAGACTGAAATAAGTGTTAAAGAATAATTGTGTTCAGTTCTTCAATATTCTTGAGGCACTATTGTCATTTCATGGTCAATGCCAGGTCTGTTCTGCTAATAATTTTTATGCCAATTATCATCCTGAGACCTATCTGGTCTATTACTCTTTCTCTAAAATAAAGATGAGTTTCACTGGCTTGTGTCAGATATGGTCCCAAGGAAGGGAATAGCTGAAGGCAATTTATCCCAGAACAACTTCCATCTGCTTGCTTTGAACACACAGGGACTTTCAGTTTCATGTTTCTCTTGATCAGGGACTGTTAACTCCATTGAAGTACTGTGATTTCCACAAATGGATGCCAAAATGAGAAGATCAAGCTAATTTTCTTTTATGATCCAAGCCTGGATTTGAGTTTAGGTCTTGAGCAACATGAGGACATAAGGCTAATACTCTTTTTCATTCCATTGTTCAATTGCTTTTTGTTTCCGCTTAGCTACCTTGTGCCTCACTCACAGATTTATGTTATAGATTTAGGTCACTTCCAGAGTTTTACATCTGGAAATAAAATTCTGCTGTAAAATAGTAGCAATCATGGGAAAGCCTATTTTAATGTCACAACATAAAAGCTGCATATATTATTTTAAGTCAGAGATAAAATGAGGGCTGGTGCTGTGATACAGTAAAAAAGCAGATGAAGAAGTTACATCTTGTTCTGGTGACATACAATACGACAAAATAGACAACTGAGCTGAGGATTTTCATTTCAATTTCCAGGAAGCTTATCCATTTCAATATATGTGGAGATGTGAAGCATTCTTCTGTCTGACTGTGGTCTAACCTAAATAGTCAAGGGCATGGTAAGAACTGAGAGAATGGAGTATTAATTTATTTATGCATTCATTCCTGTAAAACTTCTATTAAAATAATGTGCAGAAAGCACTGAGGGATATGTTACATACAGTTCTATTTCTTATTGAGGTTTTTTTTTTGTATTACATATACCTGCCCATGATATTCAGGTTACTGTGAAGAGGGACTTGTTTCAACTGATGAACAGCTGAATCTCCAAGATACTACACTGGAAAGAGAAAGATTATTTGTGAGGTTTGTTAATTTGTCAAAAAGTGTAGTATTCATATCAGTGATTTACTGATAATCACTTAATTGCATATCCTGAGCAATACTTATTTTGTACCTTAAGTCATTAGACTGACCACAAGTGACATCTTAAAAAATATGTTTACAAAGGCTTTTGTAGATAAACATGAAACAGTAAGATATTAAAGAAAAATCACTGAGACTAGTGGTTTGGAATATATATTCTGTGTTTCTCAACTGATGTGCTTACAGAAGGGTTTTTCTTCAAAGGCTTTATCACAGCCATAGCCATAAGCATGTACATTCAATTCACAGCTGCTTGTTGTGATCTAAGAATTGAATTTATATTGTCAAATGAAATGTATGAAATTACTTCCCCAGTTTTATGGTTTGCTTTGATCCCACATTTGAAGAAAAGAAAACAAAACCATCCTCTCTGCAACTAACCCCACATTTTAGTGATTAAAAAAAACCCCTGAAGACTCTTAATTTCATCCAGCCACACTTTTGGATGTGTTACCTTAATCCCCAAAATTGCCCTGAAGTAATCTGACTATTTTCTGCTTCACGCCTCACAGAGTACATAAAGAAAAAGAGAAGACCTGCTTTAGCTCCTGAATAAGAGCCTCTGGATTTGTATTATGACAGCTAAGATGCTAATGGCAAGGAAGGATCATCATACAGAATCATAAATAGATCTGTCATTTTAAAATAAGTTGAAGGTGTTATGTGCTGGTACAATGATGCAGCTCAATAATTAAAATGATTATACAACAGGTGGCATTCAACAGCACATAAAATCCTGTGCATCAATCATTCAGGAAAGGCAATCAAAGTAGTTGGTGCAAATGTAAGACAGAATATTAAAGTCTTAAAGCTGCATTATAAAGGCTTGATCTATCTCAAGTTTCTTTTGTGTAAGAAAATTCAAAAAGAAGTAGTTGAAAGAGAATTTAAGAAAGATTCACTGTAACTCTGGGGCTCTGTAGAGAAGTCAGTGTCCTAAGTACTTGGTGAACTGTGCTTGCCACAGTGATATTTTACAGATTTTTTTTCAAATAGCAACGTAGATGTTTGAAGTCTAAACATGAAGTCCTTAATTTATATTAAAGAAAGGATTTTTTTTTACTATTTAACTGAGCCTAATCATAGCAATTAGATTCTCTTAGGTATTTGAAATAAGCCAAGACTGCAGTTCCATTTGTGATGATAGCCCACAGAAAGAACAAGGCTCACTGACACTAATAAACATTCCTGAAAGGCAAGAATAATAAACACTCTTAAAAACAGTGCTCATGTAATTCTTTTTTCTGGACCTAAACTTCCCTCACTCTCCCCAGTTTCCCTCTCTACTTTTAACTGTCATTCAAAGAGTGTCTCCTAACATAATTATTTCTAAGCATAATAGTACAAAATATCTGGCACGGTAACAATCTCATTGTTGCAAAGAATGTTAATAGCTGCCATATCAATGACCTTCTACCAAATATAGCAGAAATAATCTTCAGAGGTATTGGTAGTGTCTGAAAATGGCACTTTTGACTACTGTGTGAAGTGGTAGAAGCCATCTATTTTTTATTTTTTTTTTTAACAGGCAGTCCTGGTCTTTAATTTGCCCTAGGTATCAGATCTTCCCTTGTACAGGTCTGCAGGGGCCAAGCTCAAATAATGTGTCTGTACAAGAGGGAACAGGGTGAGGGGCAGCATATCCCAGTTTAAGAAAAATTATTCTCCTTGAGTTTTTCCATCCTACAGAATCCATCTAGTTAACTGCAATGGATTGAACGTAAAGATTTGCTTTCACTACCACAGAGAGAACTGTAAAAGAACTTGGTTTTGTGTTTCTCCTCCTGCTGTTATTCTGCCCTTAATATATATTTTCTTTTCTGACAATATACGTTATGGGACTACCATTCAGTACTGGGTTTGGCTGACATAGAGTTAATTATCTTTGCAGTAGCTGGTATGGATTTATGGTTTGCATTTGTGCTGGGAACACAAAAGTGTTGATAACTCATGAATTTTTAAAGCAGTGGTTGCATAGATGGTAGCATAGAGTCAAGCCCTTTTCTGTTTCTCACACCCCATCCCAGTACTGCAGAAGGATTTTTGAGAGGACACAGCCAGGACCTCAAGTGACCAGAGGGCCGTCCCACACCATAAACATCAGCAGGTAAAGTGAGTGAGCGTGGGGCTGAGCTGCCCACCAAGGCTAAACCCACACCCTCTTACCTCGGGAAAACATACAGACAGCTTTCACGCATTCTGGTCTTTTTTCTTCCGTGTCTTTGCAGCACACGTGCTTTGCGTGCAGTGCAGATGTGCCCAGCGGTGCCGAGGGAGTGGCTCTTCCCGCTGCACTGCCTTCCGTCTGTCGGAGAGCCGGCACTGCGCCCGGCTGGCTGGGGCTGTCAGCTCCGTGCCTCGGCAGCCAGCAGCAGCCCCTGACCTCCCATTCTCTGCTAATACCTCCTGACATCTTCCAGGCTTGCGGACTAGCCTCAAAGAAAAAGAAACAAATAAGGAATAAGTAAATAAGGATAATTTGCTGTGTTAAAAGTGCATTGTTAAGAACAAAGAAACAAAAGAATAGTTGACCCTGTAAGTTATGGATTAGTTATTTTATTTATCCATTCAAATGGGAGAAATTAGCATAAGATATGGTTTTCTGCATGTAAATTATTCTTCTTAAGAAATATTCTGGGAATAGTTTTATACATTTTGGAAGCTTGAAGTCCCCTAGTTATAAATCATCCATGTTCCATATGGCACAGGCATGTTTTAAACAGTGTACCCACTGGAAAAAGCTGTATATTGTTTTTCTGAATGCTTTTCCCTTGCCCCCTAAATTTATAAATCATACTGTCACCTTCCTAAGTGGTTTGTGGTTTATTTCCTAAATTTTTGTCTGTCTGCAGAGAGGGGAGAAAAAACAAGAGGTACCAGGTTTTTTCTTGTAACTCTAATATTTCAGCTGGTAGAAGTGATGAAAGGTTCAGACTGTATTAAGTATTCAGCTCACTTTTCAGATCACCTGCATTGCTATTGAATACCTTTCCTTAAAACAAGTGCAAAGAGCATTTGATTGCCTACCTAAAAATAGTGCCTTTTAATGGAAAGTAGGAGATGCTGAACCTGCAACAGAGATGGTAGAAAGCAGCTGGGGTTGTGCTGGCCTGCATGCAGCCACAGAGGATGCTATCAATAGAAACCAGGATGATTTGGTCTGATCCCAAATGATTAGGCACTGATGACAGTCACAACCCCTGCCAGGTTTTAGCTCTCCTTCAGCAAATGACCTTCAGGATGCCTTACAGTCAGAAACCTTTCAATACTACTTCTGGAAAAAGGAAAAGATTTCATTGATTATTATTTTATTTCAGCAGCTTACTTTTAATAAAATGCTCAGACTGCAGATTAATGCTTGACAAAATTATATTTCTGTCCCTTGGAAAGGATGCACATATTGAAAAGGTTGATATATGATTTGTTGAAATACCATGCAGCTATTATGGCATTACTTGAAGTACAGAGTGCATTGCTCTATTTGCACACATTTCCTCCAGCTTCTCTTGCTGCATTAGAACCCTCTGCTTTCTGGTGCATGGGTTACAGAAGCTCTCAATTTAGAATTTTGCTCCTATTTTCATGTATATTGTACCCTACTTCTGGAAATGACCCACATCTCATCTTAATGATTTTATTACCTCTTGTTTCATGAATTTGAATCATATAGAAAAATATATGATATTTTGATAATAAATAGCAAGAACATAAAATATATCCTATTACACTTGTCAGAGATTACTCAGGCAGGGAGGATTGTCAGCTTCATACATGTCCCAGACGTTGGAGTACTCTATAGTAAATACAACCATCAAAATCATACAGACACCCAGCTTCAGATTACTTTTATGAGCACCCCTTAGAATGATGGCAGGTGCCTTTCATCTTTCCCCTGTTGATTACCCTGTCTGAGCTTGTGAATTTGAACCCACTTACCTCCTAGGAACAACATCAGTAGCAAAATACTACTTGTGTGAACAAAGCCTCACTAAAGATGACGGTGCAACCACTGCTACTGCACAAAAGGATAAGAGCTTTGCAATGCAGCCTAAAGCTGAAAAAGGAAGCAGTAGGTGAGATTCACAAAAGCTTGTGACCAGAAGCAATGTGGGGAGTAAGTTGCCAATTAATTCCATGAATTTAAAACAAACAAACAAACAAATGCTACTTATCCTGACTCCAACTCCTGTGTGCCAAGATGTAGAATCTCTTACAGTTAACAGTTATCATGAAGAAGCATTTCTTTAGGATAACAAACCCTCCCCATCCCCAGGTCCCAAATGACAGACATTTGAGTTAATTGAAAAACTCCTCACAATTCCATAAGAAAGTCAAAACAAAGACCATGACACGGTTCCTACTTCACAGGAAGTGGTTTGACAACACCTGTTGATGGGAAGTAGAGAATAAGTGGTTTTTTTTCCCTTTGTTTACAGCCTTTGCTTTTGCTTTATTTAACTGCCTTTATCTGGGCACATGAGGTTTTTCTCAATTTTATTTTCTCCTCTGCCTTGTCCTGCTGAGGAGGGGAGTGATAGAGTTGCTTGGTGGGCACCTGGTGCTCAGCCAAGGTCAAACCACCCCAGTGTTGTAAGAAAAGAACCCCACAGACTAATCGAGTGGAAATAAAAGAATTCATAGCCTGCCAAAAGATGAATAAGGCTAGAAAGGAAGAACACTTTGGTCTTAGAAACAGAAAGAAATCTGTAATGAAATAAAATAATGAAATGGTGTACACTTCATAGGAAAAAGAGCAACAAATCTAAAAGTTCATATGCTTAAAAAGATATAAAAATCCTTATGTTAGCAATTATAAGATGAACTGAAAAAAAAAATCTTTTTTTTCTAGGTTACCAGCAATCATTTTGAGACTGTCACTATGCATTTTAGTATATACAGGCTCCTGTTAATAGTGTCTGGGTGAATGAATATGTAGTAGGGAAAAAAAAAAGATAATAAAATGAAGAATAGTAGGTCCTGAATCTATTATGTGTTTCCAAATCTTAATTTTTGTGGATTTCATAATTTTGATGAGATATGTATCTAGAAATTATCTTCTCCCTGAAAGGGATGAGAGGAAAGACACTAGCCCAAGAATTATGTAGGCTGGAGCTAACCACCTGAACAGAGAAGCAATATTGGACAATATTTACAACTCATCTTGTATTTTTGCTGCATTGTGCTGTCCCTAAGCCAGCAGGGATATATAAGCCCTGTCTGCTTCCCCAAAACATTCTCTTTGCAGGCAAATGCACAGGTTACAAAGGCTCTGATGATGTCTGGTTCTTGTGCATAATAGTATTGCTTTATCATTGCAGGGGATTATCTCAGTGAGGAAGTCAAAGCTAAAACATTGATCTCCTGAGATCCAGTGACCTGTCACTGGTAATCTTTGAATTGTTTCTGATCAAACCAACACCAGCAGCGTGAAGCAGGTCTATGGTGTTACTGGAGGTCTTTGCCACTCTCTGTCTCTTAAAACTTTGCACTCACAACTTCCACTGAGTGTAACTAGTGAAGGCACACCTGTGGTTTGGCAGGCCAGTGCTCAAACTATTCTGTCTGCACTCTTCATCTCAGCAAGCTCCAGACAATGCCTGTGGCTTTGCTTCCTAAAAATGGATCTATTTACTTCAACTCTGGATGTTACTTGTATTCTTGATTTTATAGCAGCTCTCCCCTAGCTCCTCATAGAGCTCAGCAGTAACTGGATGTCCAATTAGTTATTGCCTTGTTGGATACATGCTTTGAAGAAGACAAGCAATGATTGTTAAGGGATGTATTGACTCCATTTTGTGATTCAGATTCCCTTGCATTTGAGCTAAAATAGTGTTTATTGAAAGGTGCTTGATTATTTGCTCTACAAAAGACTAGCAAGTTAAGGTAACTTGAAATAAAAGTTGTCCAGTATGCTTGAATACAGAGAAAAAAGTAGAGAAATAATCATGCTGTGTAGTTACTGTACAAGCAAATTAGAAAGAGTTTGTTTTCTTTCATCTAGAATTTCAAATGCACTTTCAAAGAAGAATTTGCATAACATTATATGCAATGACTAAACCTTCCACAATGGGAATGTCTGTACTCATGTTGCTTTTAGCAACTTTCCCTCCTTTTTTTTTTTTTTTGGTGGATGATTGAATTAGAGTTAGGTCAATAAAAAGAAAGAAAAAGGTTATCCTGCTGGTATAGCAAGAGCTACACATAGTATAAGCATACACTGAGTTTTGTCCACTTTTATTCAAAGATCTCATGGTCTGTTTGGGGTTCAGTAGCTTTTATAACAAATAATATCTTTATTTTGCTTAAAATCCACAGTAATATTATGGCCTGCCCAGTTATAGCTAATGTCTGTGTTGGTAATCTAGAGCAGGAACACTCCATGATTGTTAACCTATTTCCTACCCTGAAATATGCTGTATATATGATATACAATTATTGAAACTAATCTAGTACAAATTGAGATTAGCTGGATACAGCCTTCCTTCTGAATCAAAAACAGGTTCTTATTATCAAACAGTTTCTCTTGTGGATCAAAAATTACTCACTGCAGAACACCATCACAGCTGTGAGTCTATCTGCAGTTGGATAGAAGTCTGCTCTGCCAGATAAATGTCAAAGCCTGAATAGCCCTTTTGTGTCAAAAACCCTTCTGGGTGGAATATGGAACAGGTTTTGAACAGGAAAGGAAAGTATTTCAGGCCAGATGGTTAATCTGATGGACTTGCATTCCGACAGAAGGAAAGAGTAGCATTGTGTAGTTTAGCAGTTATGTCAGGGAGAGAAGAAAGCCCTTCTGCTAAGTTAATGGAGATCCATGATTGTGCTGGACTCTAGGGTAATATGACAGTTCCTAATAATACATAGTGGGAAATGGCTAATATAGTATGATAAAGTTTTCATGCTGTTTTACTGTTTCAGCATTTTCTCAATGGCTGAGAACCACATTCTGGCAAGCAATTAGTTATTATTTGAAGTGTGTATTTCTGCCTCTAAATGTGTGATCAGGATTTGGTTGTCTTAAGCTGTTCTCATAATTTTTAGGAAGTGTGAATTTTCATATGAAATTCTGGAGAGGGGTTTCCACTAGATTGTAGAGCTAGAAAAGGTTTATTCATTCTATGGAAAAGATTGTAATTGAGGCAACTGCTCCTATTATCATGTGCTTAACCTGTATTCCAATGCAACACCATAATACTTGATTGGGGATCAACAACTTATTAAAGAAGAGCAAAAGCCTGGTAAAAAGGCTGGTTTAGGATTTTAACTAAAGGGCTAAGAAAGCCACAGCATCTTGGGCAAGGAGGCAGTGAAAGGCAGCAACATGCTGAGATCCTCATTTCCTGCTATCTGGGCCTTTCAGAAAGCTGATGCACTGATATGACACCTGTGGTTTCTGAAAGGCTGTGTCGTTTGGTCCTCACTGATACTACTCTTTGACCTCTTTGATGTGCAAGTTAAGAAAGAAAAATGCAGGCTGGCATGCTGCCCCAAAAGATTGGCAACTTACTCCTCAAAGACTGCTCCTTGAGAAGGCAGGACCTAGTTGGTGTTTTATTAGTACAGAAAATTAATGTAAATCTGAAAATAAAATGCATGAATAACAGGTTTCATTACAGCATCATAAAAGAATTTGGAAGAGAGAGGTCAGTGTTTAGAATATGTCTGTGGTGAGCACCCAGGAAAGGAACTTATTTACAGAATATTTAGGTAGTTTATGGAAGTTGTAATTAACCTCTTAATCTGTAAATGTGATTGAAGGTTTTGAAGACCAAAGTCATTTGAGAATAGTGCATAATATTACTGTGGTACCACTCATTAAAGAAAATAATCTCTGTGTCTCCTTTCAGTGTCTTACAACTAACATGCAGGTCATATTCTTTTGACACATGATGTGAATTGTCAGAAAGATAATAGAGTAAGAATCAGAGATGATGGAACAGGAGTTTTTGATATGCAATTTAAAAATAAAAACAGGTTAATTGTAAAGAAATCTGGAAATGTAGACATCAGATTTTTCAAAAGCACCCCAGAGTTAATTCTGTGAGTATTTATTATCTTATTAACTGAAGTAAAATAGTAAATTTTAACTCTTCTTTTAGGTCATATTTCAAAATTAGCAAAGCAATTAAAATAAACAGGTTTTTCACTTCTGATAGACATATGGATTTCCTGATAGATTGCCCCATAGATTACCAATGCAAAAAGCTAATTGCAGAAACATGGGAGAGCTCTGGTGGGAAAGGACCTCAGGTGATTTCCAGTCCAATTTCTGGCACGAAGCAGGGACAGCTTATGGGATCAGACCCAGTTACTCACAGCTTTATCTAGCTAGATGCTGGAAACCTTCAGTGATAAAGAGTGCACAAGCTCTCTGAGGACAACCTGCTACACTGCTTGGTACATGGAAAAGACATTTTTCCTTATGTCCAGTGGGAGTCTTTCTAATTTTCAACTTATGGCTGTTGTTACCTGTCTGTCCACCATGCACACCTGAAAAGATCCTGGCATATCTTCACAGAGATATTTATGATGACCTTCTCATATGCGCTGGTGAACTCCCATTTGATCCTCCTGGAGCCACGTCTGCAGGCTCAGCAAGCCCCATTTCTCCAGCCTTTGTCAATAAGGGAAGTGCTCCAGGCCCCCTTCACTGTCTGGCAGCCCTCTATTGAAAACTGACTCCATTTTACGAAAGTCTGGCTGGCACTGGATGGACCAAACCCATATGCACTATTTGGATGTGCTCTCATGAGTGCTGGGTTCAGGTGGATGACTCCCTCCCTCTATCTGTGGTTTGACAGACTAATACACCCCTGGGGTGCTGTTGCTTTTTCCTGCTCAGTCCACTGTTTGTCACCATGACTGGGACATTTCTGAAGACTTATGCCCCAGACAGACAGTCAGATCCCTGCCTGTATTACTGCAGGGGGTCCTTCTTTACCAGCTGCAGGACTTGGCATCTGCTTGGATGAATTTTGTCAGGTTCCTGTTGGCCTGTTCCTCCAGCGTGCCTGGATCACTCTGAATGGCAGCCTGCTTTCTGCTGTGTCAAAATTGTTCCCCCAAATCTAGACTCATCTGCAAACTTGATGTGATAACAGTCCACTACCTGCTCCAGATCACTGATAATGGCATTAATCTCCTTGTCTGTCCATGCAGACTGTGATGTCCTAACATGATTATGTGAATACTACGTGAGACAGTCTTGCCACTGTCTCATAGACAAAGTAAATGACAACCAGTCTTCTCTCCTCATTTACACGTGCTCTGTAAGTTCACAAGGCTATATGGATTTTTTTTCAGTAAAACTCTTTAGAATGATCATTTACATTAATTTTTGCACTGATTAAGAAAAGTTACTCAGAGACCAAATCAGAGTTATGAAACTGCTAAAATTATAGGCAATCTACTCACATTACACTGTTGATCATAATTGTGATCATGATCCCTTTCAGTAAAGATATGCTCTAAGATGTGATAAACACTGCTTTTGTGTCTTGTCTTACAGACACATGCTTTGGGTCTCACAAAGGACTTATCACAATAAAGTTTGTGTCAAATATGAAATAGAGAAAACCCCAGATGCCTTACTTTCTGGCATTAATTGTTCATCTATGCTGCAACAGGATGAACTGCAGGTGTGCAAAGTGCTTACTCAAAGGAGGTGCATGTGAAGCTGTTACTCAAAGGGGTGCTTCAGTGAAAAGGATGTCTCCAGACATTTATAAGATTGCAAAGGATGCCTTCATCATCTCAAATGAACACTGACAGTTTATTATTTTCTTCTAGTTGTGCAGGTTTCAGAATAGGTCTGCTGAAAAAATGCTGTTATAGCTGTGGAACTGTCTCAATAAGGTACATTTGCTATAGATTTAACACATAATTGTGGCTTTAAAAACAGGAAAATGGAAGTCTGGCATCCTTTCTAGAGTATTGTAATTATATTATTATGGCTTATACTTGAGTCAATATTGTTTCTAGAACCCATTATATGAAGTCCATCACCTTTCAGCAGGTTGTGAACTTCACATAATGATCCTCAAAGAGAAAAAAGTGCAATATACCTAATATAATTATAATTAAAAATTATTTAAGTACTTGGTTTACCAGGTATAAGATTATACTACAGTGAGTGCCTTAGGGAACTGGAGATAATTGTGTGGTCAAAACTATTCTGATCATGAATAAGCTGTTAATTTGTTATCATCAGTTTATTTATTAAATTTCTTGGCATTTGTTTAATGAGCTGTCTAAATTAGAATGCTACCAACAGGAAAATATTAATAAATCCTATGTACAGAAAGGATTTTACACCATTATTGAGCCTTTCCTCTTCTGGGTAAGGGTTTTTTTATTTTCTCATGTGAGAAATTTTCTCATTTTCTCTTGCTACACATTTCTTTCAAAAACAAGACATGAATGGTACTTAAATCACAAATAGCAACAGAACATTGAGTTTTATGCATTTATATGACAGGGCCCTTGCTGTGTTTTCATATTGAGGGTTTTGACATTAACTGAATCAAGTATATCGGCACAGTGGCTATGTTTCTGCTATCAAACTGCAGCTTTAGAACTGTTTAAAAATGTGGGAAACCAGCAACATCCTCACAGAAACCTTGTCTATATTTATTTCTATCTGGACAGAGAAAGCAGAAGGTTTGCCAGATTCTGACAGATGCAGACACTGAACTTGCCACGCAGATTCAGAATGGTGGTCTATTGACCTGTTCCTGGCAGTGAACTGTACCAACTGTTTAAAAAAATATATGAAAGAAAACAAAAGATGACAGTAGATACTGGAAGAAATATTTTCCCCCTAATAATCTAGCACTCCCTCTTATCCCAGCAAACAGACTGCTGCTTAGAGGCTGAGGTGTAGCTACTATATCCAGATGACAGGGGGAAGGCTTATATGTGAGCTTTAAAAGATTAGAGGGAACCTGTGATCTTTGAGATCCTACAGCTGAAGTTTAAATTGTAACTACAGCTATAAAAGGTTGGATATTTTCATGAATGACTCTTTGAGCTCTGGTGTATGAGAACATGTCTAGCAAAATTTCTGATTAGGTTTTTATTCGACTGTAACTGAGATCATTATTGTAATGTTTTTACAGGTTTGATCCTCCTCTGAAACCTGGCTGTTTTATTAGCATCAGCAATAACTTGCAGTAGGAGACTCCATAGTTTAATTGCTGTTGGGTGAAAAGGTTTTTCTGTTACCAGATTGATGGCTCAGGCTTTCAATTTTGTACAATTCCCTTGTGTTCTCCTTTCACCAAAAAGGGTACTTAGCAAAACCCCATCTAATTTCTCTGAACTATTAATTTCATTTAGTCATTTTTCTTCTTGTCGTTTGTAGAGGAAAAATGTTTCAAATTTTTTCCCCCTGCTTCTTCAGTTATCACTCACTTTACACAACCTCTCTATTTACTGATTTTTTTCCTTGAGTCATAATGACCAGAGAAATTATTATGCTAATTGTCTTTGACTTTCACTAGTTAAACCCCCCCAAGTGCTATGTACTGTTGTGAACAAACAAGGTGATTGAAAAGGCTTGCCTGCATGATTCCAGATATGTATCTTGGATAGTGAATCAGAGATCACAGGAAAATATATCAGTTTTGTCCTGTACTTAGAAAACCCATGCATTAGTGATCAGGATTTCCTACTGCCTACATGCACCACTTTAGGATCACATAAAGACAACTAAGATTTTCAGGTGTCAATGCCTTTATAGCCTTTGGTAGAACTTATGAGCTGCTGGTATTAAAATGTCTATAATGACACATGTTATAATCAGAAGGAAGACACTTACTCTTTTACCTTTTGGATACACCATTTTATGCAGTAAATGCTTTCTGAGCACCTGAAGGCAGGCTGCAGTATAAGCAGATGCATGATGTGTACCACTAGAATTCCATGTGTCTTTCACAGGAGAGCAACCTGAGAGGATTAGATCAGTGTGGAAAATTAAATGTGTACTTCATTTTATAACAAAGAAGATCATTATTTTCCTAGTTAAATCATTTTTTTCTCAGAAGATATTTATGTAAGATTTGGTGCTTTCCATTGGTATACTTGTCAATGCCAGTTTCAGCTTTATTCCTTTGTCTTTTCCAGTGTATTCATGTTAGCCTAGTTTCTCAAAGATTATGCACTTAATAAAATATTTACAAACAAAAAGGATACAGGACACAGAAAAGTCATATTTATCCATTGTACATTAGAATTATTGATGCAGAGTTGAAGTACTTAAATTTTTACTACTTTGAAACCTAGTTATGCACTGAAACATGAGTTTTATTATGACTGATTTATGCATATGTAGATTTATCAATGGAATAAGTTTATCATAGCACAAATGATGGAAAAGTGACAGAAATCCCTCATTAGTCACAGTTTTATTTTACATTGTAAAACAGGATTCATCTGCTGCAGTTTTCCTGCATGTCTTTTTTTTTTTTTCTGGGATAAAGCACATCTTTGAATCTCTTTCAAGGCTCATTATATTGATATGAATAAGTGAGATTTTTCATGGTTAGCATAGCAAAACCTTTTTGGGGGGTTCATAATTGTTTACATGAGCAAATAAAGGTAAAATATTTAATATTTGTCATTGTAAGGTATCAGATGCTAGCTCTACACCTTTACTTGTGAATCCCCAGTCCTTTCCAGATAAGTAGTGTGCTCTCATGGCCAAACTGCAAAATTTTGCATGCACTTAGCAAGCATTACGTGACCCAGCAGCCACTGGTCTGTCAGAGAGGGGCATATTAAGGGTTTAATATTGAGAATGTACCCATTCCAACTTCAGCCAAAAGTAGTAATATTTTTAGAAATTTTTTGGTGGTTTAAAAATTTTGATGGGGAATAAAAGGAGATTATGCAACCTCTCATGTAAAAAAATTATATTTGATACAAATTTCAACTTTTGAGGCAGCATACCCATGGCTAAGCAGACAGTCCTCTTTCTATTCATTGGAATATTGATAGGTAATCCAAGAAAAGTTTGATTTATGACAGAGAAATTAACGTTTACATGATATTTTTCTGAAAGACTGAAATTCTCAGGGAACAGAACTTGAAGGGAAAATAAGTAACACTAAGTGACTCAAGAAATGAGTAACAGCACAGCACAATTTTTCGTAAAGAACTTAAGAAAATTATTAGGATGAAGATAAACTATCTCAGTGTACTAAATGAAGATACAAGTGGAGAGATTTGATGATGTATTATCTAAAATCAAAAATTACATGCTCTTAGGTATTTCATAGGCAGTTTATAATATTCTGCATCACATTGCCCCTAATGATAAAGTATGAGACTTTTTAGAGTGCAGGCACATGGGAAAATCATTGATCTAATACTTGTGATGACAGTGATCTTATCACTGTGTGTACCAGATGGAGGAATGCTCAGCATTTGGAGCAAGGTCAGGAGTCTTGGAAGCAATAATAGTTGTAGTATTCATTATCCTTTTTCGCAGCTTCATTAGGTTCTACATCTGCAGTAATTGCAACCTGTAAAGCTCTTTTCTTCATTCATACCTAATTTCCAATTTTGACTCAAATATTTTCACTGCATTTTTTGTTATAAAAGTATTACTTTGTCAAAAGCAAAAAGATATAGATGAATTTATATAGTCAATATATAATTTTTTTGTGAGAAGTATTTTTCCAAAAAGAGAATTTTTCCAAGAAATATTGTTTCTTACTAATACTCAGATACTTATTTTGACACTACATGAAATATTTTACGACATAATTATTTCATTATGAATTATTGAATGTTCTATATCTTCATATCAGAGTTTTGGCTCCAGTAGAAGTAATGCCCATAATTTGGGCTAAGAATGTAGTTTTGAACATTCAGGTGATAAAAATGCCAGGATTTTTCCAGATTTATTGTCATTCTAAACACTATGGGCCATTCTAGGCATAACATGACTATTAAAACTATTTGTAAATGGTGGGTTATTGTACTTTTGTTAGTGTTTAATTACTCACAGAATTAATAATAAATTTCACATTAAAAAATGAAAACAACAAAAAATTATGATGATTTATGCTGCTTAGCTCAGGAAGAGATTATTATCTCCTGTACAGGATTTTGCCTCTGAGGGGCATTTGATAGTGCACAAATGCACAGTGAATTGAATAACTTTAGGATTGTCAAGTCAAAAAGATTAACTAACTTCAATTTGACTCATTAAAATCTTTGTGGTGCTCCTGACTGAGCCTTGTAATATGCCAAGGCTAGGCCACAGGGAAGGAAACTTGAACAGCAGTTAAGTAAAAATTTATTTCCCTTCTCTAAAAATTACATTTACCTATTTCAATTATATTACATTCAGAATCTATTTTCTAGGATTTTAATATTTTCAAGGACTTGGTTCTTATTTTCTTATGAGACAAGATTTTTGATAAATTAGGTGTTACAAAATCTCTGAGTTTGGAATTGTTCCTTACAGAAGAAAAAGAATTCTCTTTATTCAGTACAGTAAGCATCCTCAGTGAAGCAATGGTGTGTACAAAAGGGTTATAATGGGATGACACCTACATCCAATTTTGTCTTGCATCTTTATAACAATGTGTCACTTGTCACATCTGTTTGAACATGCAGACCTACATGTGTATCAACACCACTGATGAACACAAAAGACTTCAAATTTAAAAATAATTTGTCTTCACAGCCAGGCTCACTTCACTATAGTAAAGATTTGAATTGCAGTGGGAGTGAAATGAGAAAAAGACTAGTACACATGATTTTGTGCTGGAAACAATATTTCAGAAACTTTGAATTTTTTTTGCACTGTTGCCCTCTTACATCTTCACTCTAAATGTAAGGATTTTAAAGGTACAGAATACACTATTTTCAAACATGCATAATTGGACTCCATGAGAATGCCATTTATAGACATGTTCACTTCCAGAGTGCTTGAAAAAAATCTTCTTTGAATTAGACATATAACTGAGGAAAGGAGAATGCAAATAACTCTTACAGGCACAATGAGAAGCTCTTACTTTCCTGTGTCCCTGTATGACAGTATCACTGGGATGATCCAATGTTCCAAATGAAACACAAGCACCAATTCTCTATCCTGTCTTATATAAGATTGTTTTTATTCCTCTGTATTATGCATTTTATTCTTAATATGAGCTGACACATTTATAAAGGGAAACAGGCCTCTGGACAAGCTAACAGCTACCAGGGAAGGTGAATCTGAGTGTCTGTAGCCAAGTCCCTTCCCTCAAGCCTCTTATCTTGCCAAAACCAACACAGCCCAAATATGAGAGCATCCTGATTTGCCCTTCAAAATGCTTTTAAAACCTTCGTCTTTTATACCAACTTCAGAATACTTCTTACATTATCGCTGAGTTAAAAGCCAGTGCTTGGGGTTTGTATGACAGAACATTTCAATTTCTTTTTGTCATCCTGCCACACAGCTGAGTCCATGAGCCCAAGTTAAATGCCAGGGCTCTTCACATAGAGGGACCTAAGTGCCCAAGAGTGAAACTGGCATTTGCTAGCAGGTGTTAACTGGTCATTGGAAAATGCTGAAGTGCTAAAGCATGACCTTATCCCAGTCATGCAAACATTTAGGGGTATAACTCATGATCAGAGAAACTCGCAGCTGCCAAACCTATCCTACATCTCAGTGTCAAAACCAGGTCAGACACTTATCTTAAAAGGAAGGCAAAAATGTGAAGAAGAAATACGTTTCCATTCTTTGGCAGATCCATTACTGAGGAACCCGACCAAGTTGAGAATTGTGGGTTCAAATGCTTATATCCTCTGTATAGGAATCAGGGACTGACACAAGTAATTTCCCTCTGCTTTCCATTCCTAAAAAGCAAAATTATGTCTGGATTGCCACTCCTGTCCTCACCTCACTGAATCATTCCACAGATGATGAGGGCAGTCAGTTCAAGAATAGGCTAAAAATAGAGCTCTCAGATGTAGAAAAGAAAATAATTCTCTGCGGATATTTCAGACAGACATGTATGATGTTGATTATTGTCTAATTACAGAAAAAGATGGAAGTGAGAAAGTAGTCAGCCTAGATCACGTTTGATGTATAAAATTATTCCTGAACTGAACTGCAGATTTGTGTTCCCCACCAAGACTTGGAGTGCACTATTGAAGCCTGGATTCTGATTTTATAATCTCCTTGTTGCAGCTGCCACTCAGTCTTTCAAATCACATATATCTTTGATGTCAGACCATTGTTCCATTAAGGCGCAGCTCACTGCTTTTTTCAACTCAATCTCTTTTAATCTTGCAAATCAAATAAAGCTCAGTAATGCAGATAATATGTCAAAAATGTCCTTACCTCATTGACATTCCCAGTGGTAGCCTACTTTTGAAATAATTTCTCAGCTAAGTTCAGACATGTTCTGCAAACCATGAAACATCATTGAGAAGTGCTTAGTGAACATCAGTTAAGGGAAAAAGATAGCCAACAGGTATCATTATAATAGCTAACTGCAGGGGTTTTGTGCAGTGGAATGTACATAAAAATAAAATAAAATTTAATGTGCATGCTATTATCACTAAATATTTCTTCATTATAAAAAAATAATACCAGATTGTAGTTCTAGTGATATATCAGTGGGCAGAATAATAGTTGACTAAGCCTGCTTGGAAAGTTTTGATACCAGAAGTAAATGATTGTTGCAGGTTTTTAAACAATGCAGCCTATTGTGGGATTTATCCCTGGTGGTAAATATTTCTGTTGGCAGTTTCAAGACATAAAAAAGCCTTCACCTTGATATAACATCATATGCATATCTGAGGTGCCAGCAGTTTTTTCTAATGTGCATCTGCGAAGCAAGATTTAGATAGGAGGGACACAATAGGCTCTAACTCATATAAAGGTCTCTGAGCTTAGTGGACCAGGAAGCCAGTGAAGACTTGGGAACTCTGCTACTGAATGGTGTTGAAATGAGCCTCTGATTGTGTCTATGCTGTGACATATTCATGGCATGTTTATGTATTTAAAATGACACACTGAATACAGAAAATGAATAAATTGAAATCACATAAAAAGTGACAGCTAAGTTATATTCCTAATATAGTTTTGTTCCTTTATCAATGCAGGCAAAATGCATTTGACAGGTTCAAAGTTTTACAGCACCTAATCCAGGTGCAAAGTCAGTGCCAGTTGAATGCAGATGTCACAAAACCACAGAACAGAGAATGGTTGAGGCTGGATGGACCCCTGGAACTCATTTATCCAGACCCTACAACCGAACATGGCCAGCTATAGCCAGTTTTCCAGGATTGTATCAGGACATTTTTGAATGCCTACAATGACTGAGACTCTAAACCTCTCTGGGTCTGTGTCAGTGCTTGGTTGCCTTCACAATAAACAGTGATTTCTGACTTTCAGATAGAAAATGATCAGACTTGTGCTGGATTTTCTGTCCCAAACTCATCTTCTACACAAGGCCTGATGGTGCTGGAAGTCTCAGCTGAATCTTTACACTGCTCTGATCATGATAAGCAAGTGTTCATAGCCTTTATGGTCAAAAGACTGTCCTTCTTTTTAGGACTGAAATATATTCATGTTGTATTTTTCAAAAATGTATGGACAGCAGGAAGAAAATAGATTGTGAACTATAATAGCTAGAGAAATCAAGATTCAAGCATTTAAGTCTTCCTCTTGAGAGGATGGGGTTAGCAATAATAGTATTATTGTTGTATTTAGTCCTGCCTAATATGCTGTTGTTTCAAGCATTAAGATTTCTGTCATTTGGGCAAGGAAAAATCATCTTTAAACTAGCTAGGATTTTCAAGGAATTAGTTTCCCTATAAGCCTTACTCACTAAAATTATTTTGATTTTTTGTTTTGTTTTGCTTTGTGCAGCTGAATATTTTGCATGTGGCTCCTGTTATATGTGCTGATCTTGCTGTAAGCTCCTTTTGGTTCATCAAAGCTACTGCCCAGTAAAAGCACACTCTGATGCACAAGTGACAAGCAGTGGAATGCTCACCCTGGAAAAAGTATCTTTAAATTTCTTTCTATGTATACACTTTTTGAAGGATGGAATAGTGTTTTTCTGTAGCAAAGAAATTCAAGGAGACATGGTGTTTTTATTTTATTCAGTTATTTTTAAAAATCAGCTTGAAATGATAAATATATACTCAGTGTCCAGTGATCCATCATCCGGTGGCACATAGTGCAGTAAAATGTACTTCCAAGAGGGACATGGAAGAGCAAAAGCAGGAGTGAAGGGATACTTAGCTCAGTGGTAGTAAATCACTTTTAAGTTGTCTCTGGTGGTTTTGCAGATGTAGCAGTGCAGATATAAATGTGCCGTGCAAAATCTTTTCTTGTGATTTGCCATAGAAATTTCAGCCATACTATTTGTTTTATTTGTTCTGTGAAACCATGTAGATATATTGACAAATCCTATTTCAGGCATAACTAATGAATTGAGATACATAAAAGCAGCAGATATCCTTTTGGAAGCCACAGGAGCTGAAAAAGTCAAGTCTTTAATTTTAGATGGGCATATCAATAGAAAGTCAGATTTTCAACCACTGTCCAGTCCTTTCCTACTTGATATTGTTTTAGGGTGTATTTACCATAAAAGTGAAGTATGAAGTGGCTATAGACTATAGATGAGGTAAAGCAGTAAAACTTACCAGGGAGCAGAGATCACTGTGGAAGTTTTTGTCTTCAGTAGTAGTAATTAAAAAGATTTAAAAACATAGGGACTTTTAGGTACTTATGGCCAGCTGAACTGGTGTTAACTGGACCATTGTGCTTGTTGGTAGAGTTCTAACTTTTATTTTAGATATTTTCATCTTTTTTTTCCCTATCTGTTTTTCGATCCTAATTATTATTTTTTGTTTTATTTAACTTTGAAAATCATAATTGTACTTTCCTTTTGATTAGAAATGTCTGACCTTTTTCTCTTATACCATTATTAATAGCTAACTGACAACTCAGAACAAAACAAATTCAGTTTTAAAACTAAAAATGAATTCACAAAAGCAGCACTTAAAATTGAAATTATATTATTAAAAAAATTGAATTTTTTCCAATTATCACTTTGGTTCTGACTGTACAAAATTCTCCTCTATGTACACTTTCTACAAAAAAAAAGGTTGAACTGAATTGGTACTATAAATATTGCAGAAGCAGAATTTCAATGTATGTGAATTGGCATATAATTAATTTAGATTCGTGAGTTTATATGAATAGCCACAAGTGAGATATTCTTTTGTAATTTTGAATATATCAGACTTCATACTGAAGAAAAAAAGATGTAATGAAATATATTTTCTCCTGAAGCTGGGCTGTGGACATTTTAAAGCAGAAAACATATTATTGCTCAAACTTATTATTGAGAACTTTTAGTTTCATTTTCTGATGATCAGACAGTACTTGAAGATTAAAAGAAAGATAGTGAAATCAGAAAGCATTCTTGGAACACTTCTTCAGGAACTATAATCTAATCTGTAAAATTCTGAAGAGCTTTCTAGCAAATTTCTGATCTACTGTCTTGATTACAAATGAAGTCCTAAATTTAAAAAAAAAAAAAAAGGCCAAGTAAATTTTTAAAGTATTGCAAATGCAGCTTGTCTGTGTACAGATATTGGAGGTCTTTTTCACATCCTGGTAAGAAATACCAATCACTGTACCAGGATGGAGTATAATTTGCAGACTACCTTAATACTTCATCAGAGATACAGATGTTAATAGTCAGGATAGTGGCTGGAGATGTATTTACAATAGGAAAGGATTAATCTTACTTTGACATAAGATCATCAAGAGTATAGCATTGTATAATTGGATGTTGATTTTGGTAACTTTATGTTCAAAGTAAATACTAGCACTGCTAGGAATACAGTTTATTATGGGCAACAATTTTCTTTCATGCTTATTATGTGCCTATGAAGTCAGATTTGTGATGTAACTTTGTGGAATGAATGATGATTCTGAAAGTAGACCAGAAATTTCTTGTTATGATTTAAGTTAATTTCTTTCAATTTTTGTGTATCTTGGGATTTATGATATGCATTGGAAAGTGAATGCTAAAGAGAATAACTGGTTGATTGTTCATAATACTGATAACATTACTGCCATCATTGGATAGAGGTGATGTTCTATTAATGAAATGGAAGAGATATAATTTTGGAAATAGAATTTAGGATTATTGGTAAACAACAGCTTGAAACACTCCAAATATTAAAGCCATTAATTCTTTCCTGAGTTTGTGTAGTATTTGGCTCATCAATGAACACTGGGTCTTCCTGGGTCATTGTGGAAAGAGAAGAATGAAAAACATATCAGCTATGAAAAACAAGTGAAGAAAATTAGATGAGGTATGAGCAGGTGCAATTGCTGTTGCACCTCTGTGAAAATTCATTCAATTTTATCAAAGGCTATCAATTATTCATAAATCCAGTTTTGATTCAGTTTCATTGGTTAAGCTTTGATTGAGTAGATTTCTCTTATTTTCCACCAGGGTTTGTTTTGTCATTTGTACCAGTTTTCAGAGATGCTGATTCTCCTCGAAGCTATTTTGTTGAGGGACCAATTCAGTGAAATTCATGTTGCAATTTCTAGGAAAATAAATATGGTGAAATAAATCATGTTCTGTCATGTCCTTTTTGCATTTTACTAAGGATATCTCCAGACAGTGTGACTGAGTTTATGGAAACAGACACTGGTCTTTTTCGTGTGCCCTGAGAACAAAGGAGAAGCCCAGAGAGAGCTGGAGATACTGTAGGGAAGATTTCTTTTCTGGCCTCAATACGGGTGTGCTCTCATAATCCCTTTGTGCAATTAGCTCCTGGAGGACTGTGCCCAACAGACAAAGCCTGACCCTGAGAACACGATGTCACTGCATTCAGTTCAAATCTTTTTGATACATATACCTCTGGGGAGTGAGTACAGCTATGTTGAGAGCTAGTATTTCAAGGAGGCCACACAAAAGTTGCTTTCAGTTGAGATGCTGCAACTCATTAGCAATAGATTTCAAGGCCAGAGGGAGCTGTTGTGGTCATTGCAGTCTGTACCCCACCAGAAAAAAATTTTGCCTGGTGTTCTCCCTAAGTTGAAGAAACATGTTGAAATAGAGCACACACTTTAGAAGCTTGTTTTATCTTTAGTCCAGTGTTTCTAATGATGAAAAAATCCCTTCCCTTGGCAGATTGTTCCAGTGGTGAATTGCTTTCATTTCTAAAACTCAAACAAAAATGTATTGAATTTATATGATTGGTTTTACCACTGCGTCTGTCCTTCTGTTTCACCTAGTCATGATCATTACATCTGTGCTTCTCAGAACTTATCTCACTATCCTCAAAACTTGTCCTTCTCAGGCAAATGTCACGCTGTGTGTAAACAAGACTTGGGTGTGCGGAGTAGTCTGGTTTTTAATTTAGTTTGTCTGGAGCATTTACTGAGAGCAGTTACTTACCTATGAAGATGGTGACTGTCAGCTGAATCAGCTGACTTTATAAAGTTTCAGGAAGTTTCTGATTAAACCTGGGGAATTCCTGATATTCCTAGCCTGTCTTTTATGGATGGTTACTTAAAGGCATTGGTTAGCTCTGGTTTTGCTTCCATTGTGAGCATCAATTAAATGGCATTTGCAAATGCCTTTAGTATTTGTCCTAGGTGTTGATGAACCAAATTTATTTAATTGAAAAGAAAATGGCTAAAACATTATATGATAATCAGTGTAAAGATTACAACATGTTTTCTGAACAACTCACGAAGAATATTTAATGAATCTGGTTACCTACCTGGAATTTTTGCAATACACCCCTGAGAAAAGGAAAATAATAAAGCCATCTGAATTTGAAATGTGGAATTTTTTAAAAGCTTCCACAACCATTTTAAAGACAAATTAAAGAACTTGTGGTTCATATCATGTCTGAACTTGGTATACTTCAGATTTCTTTCTTATCTAATTCATAGCTTTGGTATATTGAGTGACTTGTACAAAAAAGTTTGTTTTTTTGTCTTACTATAGGTTCAGAAGATTTTAAAATTATGATATGGTTGTAGTTAATTTTTCTGGCCTTAAAGTATCTTGTGATACAGTGCACCTCTGGTCAATACAGATGTAATGGGACTTCCCTAGAGGTTAACTCTAGCTACTCAACAGCAGTTAGTGCACTACGGATCTGGTAAAATGTGACCATCTTGTGTTTTGCTATAATTCAGTTTATTAAAAGTCACAGCTATAAGTCTGTAATCTTATATATTTAAGTAGAAAGTTTATTCTGTGAAAACTGGTATTTTGTCATTCTTTAAAAAGGAAGATAGGCAGTTGCAAGAGAGAGGGAGTACATCTAAGTCAACTCTATTTTGGCCAACTCTGACATGTCCTGGATTCAAATTTCCTTCCACATTTCTGAAATTTTGGCTCAGCATTTTATCAAATGAAATTCTCACAGGAACTGAATTAAATATTGCTCATTGGGTGTTTTAACTTGATTTTTTTTCCTCATAAAAATTGATTTTATACAATCAATTAAAAATAGAAGAAATTATGTTTCAGTAGAATTCTAGAAGTCTTTTTTCTTCATCTAAAATATTTTCCAAAATAATTATGTGTTTTCAAGGAGTACCTACACTCAAAAATTACTTCAGTGCTGGCTTATCCTTAAGAATGCAAATATTACAAGAGGATTTATTATTCTCATAAAAGGAATGGCTAAATTTAATCCATTCAGAAGAATTAGAGGGTGCTGAAGCAGAGAGTTCTGAAAAGATGAACCCTCCATGGATCCTCTTGAATCCAGAAACATCTCTGATGACCAGAGTCCTTCTCTGCTGGAATGAATTCCACAGTTCTGTGATCCTCATGCCACAGTATTTTTCTTCTGGTGAGAAAAAAAGGAGACCTAAGAGGCTGCCTTTCCCCCACCCCCACCCTCAGTTACTTCTCTGACCTTTTATATGGTCCAGGACAACTCCTAACTCTTTAAAATCTCATGTTTTTATTTATTCATCAATGACTCACTTACTCCTGTACATCAGTTCTGTAATAGTGTAGTTCTAGGGCAGAAGTCATAAAAATCAGATGTTTTGAAAGTATTATGAACAAATAACTTCACTGGAATAGAACTGAATATCATTATTTCCACCTGAATAATTGACTGCCTTCTCCAAACATCTAGAAGATTTCCTTCAAGATGATGAAAGTTCTTTTTAAGTTGATGTATCTGACAATTAAGCCATGCAAACTTTGTAGCAGCCCAAACAATTAACAAAGACATGTTAATGCAGTGCCAAGATGTATGCAAAATAACAACTTCATAACATGTATGTATATAATGGACATAAAAAGTGATGTACAGAGGTGAATTATAGAATATAAATATATTTCTGCATATTTTTATATTATGTTATGTATAATACACAATTTCCACTACATGTGAGTTTATTAGCTCCTTTCTATCTAAGCATTTTCACACAAATACAATGTTCAAAAATGTTCTAACAGTTACAATTAAGTCTGTGATTAGGTGTGCATGTACTGAGGGCTATATAATGAGGGATACTCTCGAGACTTTATTGATACTTTCACTGAAGAATGAAATGATTGATTGTGATGTCAACAAGGCCATCACTGAACATGGATGAAAAATGACCAGAATGATGCTTGGTGCTCTTCCTGCTTTTCCCATTGTTTCCCTAGGAAATCAGCACTCATTAATATGGTTTAGGTAACAATTAATCTGAACTCTTAAGGTGTTAATCAAAAAGGAATGTACAAATAAAGGTGTGTTACAATTAAGGGACTAGAATGAGTTCAGACAATGAGGAACTAATGGATTTACCAATGAGTTCAGACATCTATTTTTTGTTCGTGAGAGAAAAGAAAAAACTTTGAACACATATGCTGTGATTTCAGTCCATGAAGTAGAAAAGCACAGATCTTTAAAATAATTTACAACTGGATCAATATTTGTCTGACAATAGAAACACACTTGATATATTATTGATTTGGAAAATAATCTGATGTTGGAAATTCCTGGCCACCCTATGAGGTAGACACATCAATCCACAGGGGCAGATCTCTCATTCTTCATCATGCTCTCCATTTCAGCTGTAGAATTTTGTTAATTAGTGAGACCCTGCTTACAATCCAAAGTGAAGTAAGTGCAGGGAGAGCAAGGTCCTTGTCAGTATTTTTCCAGGTTAAACTACTGAGTAAATCTTTAGCATAAGATAAATGCAGTTAAAGTGTTAGGCAGAATTCTTCAGTCAGACTTCTCATGCACTACTGATAGCAAGTCTTTTGCAAGCATGAAATTATCCAGTCAGAAAAGCAAGAGAGGAAAGAAGAAGAGTGGTATAGTATTTCCCCCCCAAAAGACCTCAGGCTGGCCTGGACTCTTGTCCTTGTTCTTCCATTTGCTGTCCTTCACAGGCCTTACTCCTTTCAACCTCAGAGCTGGCTGATGACTTTTTGAGATACATTGGGAAACCTACAATAATAAACATTGACCTTTTTACATCAATGGCTACATTTCCAAATAATTTCAAGAGGAAATTGAATGTATGCTCATACTATAAAGTTTTCTAATACTGATTTAAAGATTTAGTGATAGATATGTTACCATGTTTTTCAAGCAGTATTAATAATTAATTTACATTTCAATATTTTTAGAGCACTGTGCCAAACGTTTCCTCCTTCTAAGTCTAAAAATTGTGTTTTCCTTCTATAATTTGAAGTGTTCTTTTTCTGCTTATGTTTGGAGTCCTGTCACTGCTTCAATTTCTTGTACAAAATGAATTTATTGAGCTCCTTAAATTGCTTATTTTCTGAACCTACTTCCAGTTCTCAATATTCATTTTTACAGTAAATAAATAAGAACTAGGCAGGCTGCAGTGTGGCAATATTGGGTATCTTTGGGCTGGAAAGTGTTGTAGCTGCTTGAAGTTCAGCAAGGTTGTAAATACTATTACTCTCCTTCTGAGGACATTGCATGAGCAGCCTCGATCAAATCCACCTTTATGTAGGGAGAAGTAAGAACTATAAAATCCTCAGCAAGACAAAACATATTTTCTCATTTAAACCCACAGAAAAATGTAAACCAGTTGTCTTTTGCCCTGCAATACTAAGATAACATTTACAATGTATCCCGGGTATAAGAAGGGATGAAATATTTTTCTATTAGATTTGGCTAAACATAGTGCAAGAA
The DNA here is from genome assembly GCA_013398995.1 of Alaudala cheleensis. Classification (NCBI taxonomy): domain Eukaryota; kingdom Metazoa; phylum Chordata; class Aves; order Passeriformes; family Alaudidae; genus Alaudala; species Alaudala cheleensis. The sequence goes on along the minus strand of VWYE01008487.1, from coordinate 257,202 downwards.
TATCATTAAAAAAATTAATATCTTTGAACATTAGCTTATGCGTGGCTTTCATAAAATCTTACAAGTGCTCAGAACATGGGATATCTGCTCTTTATACCATTTTAATAATTTATAAAGCCTAAAGATGAAAAATAAATTATCCAAATGTATATACAGTAAACCAAAATTAAACAGATTGTCTAAGAGATATGATACTCTTTTAAGTATCTGAGCAGGATACATATGTGCTCACCATAATTAGAAACTTTACTAGGCACCAACATCTAGGTGCTGTATTTATATAAGCAGCTGTGATCTGCCTGTGAGCATTCTGCACCACATTTGGTATATGCAATTTCAAAACACCTGAGAATATTTTGTTCTCAATATTTGTTTTAATATCATAAAAACAATAAAAGATTCATTCATTATATTAAGATTTTAAAAGATAATGCCAGAAAATATATAAAAGCAGGTTTTGAGATAATGAAAAGTATGTTTAGCAGCAATGTATAACAGTATGTTATTAAAAGATAACAAAAAACTAAGAGACTTAGATATTATGATAATCAATAATAACACATTTTATTATTAGCCACTGAAAAAGAGACTATTCAGAAAATGAAAACATTATTTAATGGGAATATCCCCTCTAAATTACATATCTCAATTCAGGTTTGTGCTATGCAAAACCTAATTACCTTGTGCATTTGCCAACACACTCATCAATTATCAATCTTGCTCATAAATGCCAGCCTTATCCCTTTCTTTACTGTGAAATTAAATAAAGGACTGGAAATATTTGGCTCCTGCAAAGAAAGGACATTATAAATATAAATAATCTAATAGCACATTTATAATTTAGTATTTTCAATGGGAAGTCCCTCAGATATTATTTTCAGGTATCTATGATGATCTTGCATCCAAGATTAAAATTCTTGTAGTATTTGGAGGTTCTGGGTTTGCCTTATATGTAGTTCATGCAGAAGCCTTTCTTTATAAATGCCCCCCCAATGTGTACCCACCTGTCTGGTACCTTTCTTTTGAGCTCTGCTATACCACAGGAATTTTTCCTCAATCTTTATCAATGAAATTCTTTTAGTGAGTGGAGTTTTAATGAATGATGCTGAAAAATTGCTTGGTTTTGCACCTACTTACTCAACCTTAAGTAAGGCCCTGGTTCAACAAAGACCATACTAAATTTTAAGCACTTGACACTCACATGAACTGCACGATGAACTGCTTGAATAAGGTTTGCCAAGCCATTTTTACTAGAGCATAGTCTAGTGACTAATTTAATGGTTTCAGCTGTTAAACAACGCAGTCTATCCCCTATTACCAATGTGTAGTATTACGGTAGTAAATGCTGACATCCAGAACCACTTTTCCTTTACAGAACAATGCAAAGAAAGCCAGTTCTACCTTCTGGAGCCCGAGGCCAGCGAAAGCTGATATTGATGCTAAAGGAAACAATTTGGCCCTTTTGTGACCTGTGGCTGGTGTCCTTTTAGTGCAAGTGCCCAGATGTGCAGTCTGGTTGGTGACCTGCCGAATTACCACCAATATCACCCTTCACTGCCTCTCTTTTCCCTAGAAGACCTTGTTACAAAGATGTATAAAACCATACCACCTTAAGCATTTCACAGAAGACCTCCATCACAGCAGGGGCTCTGACATCAAAGTAACAGCATTTCTGGGGGAACTGTGAAAGTTTATTCCTAATATTCTCATTTGTGGAACCATATCTGTAAGAGCATTTCTGGTGGTTTTTTTTTTTTTTTTTGGTCTTTGTCTGCCTTTTTTGTTTTAACTACAAGTTCCAAGGCTCAGAGATGAAAAGAGAAAGGTCAGAGAAATATCTTATGTAGGCTGATATCTTGTACCATTTAGTAACTTTCCAGGGAATTAAAAATGTGACAGAAACTTTTTTTTTATTAAAGCCTCTAGTGCAAAATTACATGCCTGTCTGGTCTGAATTTCTCTTCAGATGTGTTTGTTTTTTTCTTTTATAAAAGCCCATATGGATTTTTTAATGGCTCTGTGGAGCTGAATTATTATATATTTATAATTAATCATAAATTTCTTAAGGAATGATGAATATCTGAATTCTTTCCTGGTCTCACAAGATGGAAAAAGGATATAAAATACGTCAGACAATACTTTTCTAGGAAATGAGATTGAGAATCTACTCCTCCTCAAAGCAACTAGCCACTGTGGATGAATGTTTTTTATTGTGAAGGATTCAATATTGCCTTACATGATACTTTGCCCTTGAGTTCAAAAAAGGGTACTTTTTTACTGTATAAACATTTTTATTTACATTATTTCTAAGAAGAGCTTTATGCAACATCTCTCATGTTTCTAGCAGATTTGGTTTCAGCCCAAAATTTAATAACAAATTAAGTTGGTATATGCTGAAACCTTCTCAGGGATGTCCATTAAAGGCAAACATATAATAATAATAATAATAATAATTATCCTATAATGGCCTAAAAATCATTAGTTATAATCTTAAACATTCCTGAAATCAATTGAACTTGCTTCTTCTTTCACCTAAACTGCTAATTTCCTTTGTTATATATTTGTTTTAGAACCAATTTTAAGTGTAATTTGGTAGCTTCTGTTTCAGCTGCACAATTAAATAGTCCCAGTACATGACAATCTTGAAGTAACTACCTTTTCAGGGTACTTAAGAACAGCCTATAGCCCAATATCTGATATTATGAGTCAGTTGTGTGGCAAAACAGATTCCTCCTGTGTGAATGTGTAGTGGATCAAACTTTTACAGATATAAATGTGGGCCAGTGATCTAAATAATTCTCTTTCCCAAAGCACTTTTCTCTGATCCCACACCAAAGCTGCTGCATAGGAGGTACTCTCCTACATGCATGAGATAAAAGGGCTGCGCAGAGCCCTCACACCTCTGACCCTCTGCCTCAAAATGAAGGAACCACCAGGCTGCATCTGACAGATTTATTTTTCTCTTCTGGGTGGTTGAAGTTGGAAAAAATTGGTAGGAAATTGTAGGAAATGTTCCCTCTAAAAATAGAAAGCATGCTAAATACCCAGTTAGTGCACATTTTGTGATTGTTGCGCTGTTTTTGCATTTGATTGTGTCCTTGCACTCATGGTTCCAACTAAACCATAGAGAATAAACCAAGAAATGTCTTGAACACACAGTAAATGCCACGAAATCACTTGCAATGCATGATATGTGCTACTGATCCGTGGTGAAGAGGTACATGATCTGAAGGCTGAAACAAATATCACTGATACTGTGCAACTGTGGGGTGGGGTGAGGCAGGCTGGGTTGGGCAGAGAGTGTCAGATATTGGTGGAGGAAACAGCCTATGCAGAGATTCAGTGAGGCCAAACAGTATGCAGTAGAGGCAGGATTGATTCCCTGCAGGAATATTGCTCTATTTGACACATAAAGCCAAAACTTGAGCTATTTTCTCTGAAAGAGTAACCAATAATTTGGAAATACAGGTTTGTATGAGTGAATCTCACTGTTTTACATGTGGCACATAGAAGACTTGCCTTAATTCTAAAGGCCAATTAAGGTCTTAACTCTTATTTTCTTTGATCTTTCAGACTTAGCAGAGATTATTGTCATACACCAGAAAAACAACAAAAAAGAAACTTGCCATTGCAGCATGAAATCACATTTTTCAAAAAATATATGCATATATGTATGTGCATAATTTGCAAAAAAAGCTGAGAATGGGCACTGCCTGAAGTGTGAATGAAAAAGGTTGTTGTCTAATCAGCACAGGCACTGAGATTTTACTAAGCTTTGGTTACTGCATGTCACATTTGGCTTCAAGGAAAAAACGTATCTGAGCTTGTCATTTTTGTTTGTTCAGAGTTCCATTTTTTTCTGCTTGGTCTTTTCTTCGTGTCAAGGCTACAGATATCCTTATATATCCTTACATTATTCTCTATTTTCCTTTTTGGAACCTTCCTCTTAAATCACAATATAAAAGAACCCACTTAGTGCCTACCACTATTTCACACTGAATAACAGAAAAATACTCATGGCTGAATCTCCTACAATAGGAGGCCTTTTGAAATCTAAACCTCTGCATTTTCATTCCAGCCAGAGATGATGAAGAAAAAAAAGTCTCTCTTAATCTGAGGGGAAAAGGAGAGGTAAGAGATTTTCAGAGCACAAATGAGAGAGCACTTTCACAGTGATTCAAAATACTTTGTCTATTGAGGATTTTCAGTTGGCAAAGCAGAAGGCCAAATTTGGAGTTGTGTATATAACTAGGCAGAATTCATAATAGGTGTAATTTCAGTGAATGCTGGCAATAATGATGTTTGTGAGAGAGAAAAGAATGGTAAAAAGATTCATCTTGACATCCATTTCAAATGAAAACATGAGATGAAGAATACATAGTCACTAGAAAATACAAAACTAGAAAATGAAAAAAACCCAGCCCAATCCTATAGAATGAATTGTAATAGAAGGGTTTTTTATACTAGAACTAGAACTTTATCCAATCCTTGATTTTTCTTACATGAAAAACTCTTTTGTTGTTATTTAAAAAATATTTATACCATGGTTTTTAATATGCGATAGGATACTGTCTTAGAATATTTGAGCACATGCCCTGCTTAAAATATTAATGCCCTTCTTCCAGATTTTCAAAGGCATATTTTTGCTTTATGATTTGCAGGGATTGTGCCTAGGCTGACATTTGTTCTGTAATAGGTTCCTCCTTTTATTCAAGTTTTGTTTAATTTTGAACAGAAAATACAACAATAAGTTAGTGGTTCTGTTGATAGTGATTTCTGGAAGACAGGATACAACTTCAGGAATTTCAATTTTTTTGATTGTGCAATTAGTAAGAAGAAAGTTAAATGAGATGAAAAAATGATATTTATCAAGGTGACACAACTGCCCGGAATTTGTAGTTATTCTTTCTAAAATTGCAGAAAATTACAATTAAGGAAAAAAAAAAAGATTTTACTGGTTTATAACAGTGAAGAATCTTATACAGAGGTAGTTTAGGTATTCTCAAACTTTGTGTTTCTACTGAAGCACTCCAAATGATGTGCTGCTCACTCACTCTCTCATCCTTTTCCCTCTCCCCTTGCCATGGAGAAGATAATTGAAAGCACAAAAGGTGAAGACCATGGGCTGAGACAAAAACAATTCACTGGAAACAGCAATGAGATAAGAAAATGAAGAGTAACAGCAACACTATTAATAAAACAGTGTACAGGGGAGGTAAACAATTCACAAGTGAATGTTCACCACATGGAGCTCAAAAACATGTTCACTTCCTGCTACTCTACCAGAAAGAACTCCTTCCCTCACCACCAGCAATGATGTCAGGTGGTACAGAATAATGTCTGTGTCCCAGATGTGCTGCTACTGACTACTGCAAAAATCAGCCCTGTCTGGACTGGAACCAGGACACATGATAATTTAATATATGGCAAGTAAATTTTTGTTAAAAGTATTAAAACAGAGATCATATACCTTTAAAAATATTTTATTTTAAAGATGTAGTTAGTGTGCACATGTTGAAAGATGGTCTGATGTATTTAAGGTTAGTAGGCAATTTTCTTATTAGAAGGATTTAGTTTTAAGTACATTTATTATAGATATAAACATCTACCAAGCCATAAAGGCTTGCATTTCTGATGAATCTTGTGTTGCTATTCCAGACCTTGTTGCCCTGGGGTCCCTTTTCTAAGTCAATCTTTTCCTAGCAAATGGATGTATAAAATCAAAATCAGGTGAATAGTAAAAAGCATGGCTCACCCACTGATTTCAATTAGGTGAGTGGGTCTGGTTCTAGGAGTCCTGCTTATGTTTCCTGGCATGAGTATTTTTCTCTTTTTAATGATAGAAGTTATCAAGTGCAGAAGAAGGGTCAAAAGCTTTCTTCAAGTACAACACAGTCCTACTGTACAGCAAATGTTCATGTCTTGACTCCTTAGATCAAGATCCATTTTTGCCTCCCGCCTAGTACTGTTCCATGGCTCTTTGTCATTGTCCCTGTCTAGAACAACCTGTCAGTCAGTTGAAAGTGCCCTTTGCATTGGTAATAATATGCTGATTTATGATTCTTGTAATGTGAGTAGTCACCTTCTAAAAGAAATTTGGACAGACCTTTTCATTTGAAACTACATCTATAAGTATTTCTTTTGAACATGCTGCAGTTTAAAATCCAACATGTCAGTGTTTATGTGAGTTAGGCATAGGTTTAAATGGTTCTGCTTTTTTTTTTTTAATTAAACTAGTTTTTAGTATCACTGGAATAAACAGCATGCTAAGAAAATCATGACTATATAGCTGCAGCATCTTGTCTCTCTTAATGTAACTTTAGACTTGATTCATAACACAGTTTTTTCCCCAGAGACTCAAATGAAAGTTTCATTTTCAGTATAAATGTACCTAACCAATGTTAGGCAATCATAAGTGGTGTGAATTATATTGATCTTAGATTTATAATCTTGCCGAACCTAACCCTGAAAATCATCTTGCTGTTTGTAAGGAATATCTTAGGAACTTTAGAAGACTTATGCAGTCGTTAAATTCTCATCATATGCACACATTTAATAGGATTTTTTTGTTGCTAATCTCAGCTCGGCAGACTTAGTCCTTCCCTTGTTGCCACTATAATTTATATGTAATCATAATTTGACAACCTTAGTCTAAAACTGCGCTCTGTCCTCCAAGGAAATTTAATACCTTCTGCTCTGTACACTCATAGCATTTATCACTAACAATTGGTGTCTATGACCCTTTTCATTTGCCCTCCAATGTGTGCAAGGAGTTGCTTCAGCACCACCAGGTTCCCCAGCGTAACATTTCAGTGGCTGTTTTTAGGTGTTGACTGGATACGGGGTGTTGCTGCTCTTTTCAAAATGAGTTAAATTTTCAAAGCACTTATAATTTCAGTGGATTTTCTTACCTTGCTTTCTGATTGTTATGCTATCACAAAAAGTAAAAGATGAGCGTATACAATTGTCATATTTATACAACTATACAATCCTGATTTAAATGTTTCCTGTCTCTTGGGAAGTGTAGCTTAGATTTGTCCCGAGGCACACAGTCAGATATTTCTGACAACCAGATGGATGTTTTGTATTCTTTGCCAGTTTCCACCTCTTCTGTTGATCTACCCGTGCTGTTGTGGTTATTCCCTATCAGCCAGTGGGCTGCAGTGTGAATGCCTGCTTCAGCTTCTGCCTCCTCCTCCTCATCCTCTTGCTCTTCTGACCCTGTAGCCGTTTTTTTTTTACACTTTTGGACCACTTTTCCTCTCTCTGAAAGAGTTTGGTTGAGGGAATTTTCTGCCTTTTCTTAAATATGCTTTCCCAGAGGTGCCAGCTCCTTGGCTGCAGGACTCAGCTGTTCCCTATGGTGAGTTATTTAAAGCAAGGCCAGCCAAAACCTCTCCTCGCAGAGAGGAGAATTTCTACATTAATTAAAAATTAAATATAATTAAATATAGACCACTAAAGAGTTATTTCATCTTTATGAAGGAAGGATATATTGAGCATTTAGAAGGGCCTTCCAGTTTGATAATTGCTTCAGAGAAATAATTTGAGGAGGAGGTTTGGACCTCATCCTCATTTGCAAGTTTTCCTTGACCAGTATCCTTCAAAAACTGTGAACCTGTGAAGCTAGAGATCTTCTTGAAACTTGCCCAAGTATATTCCTTCAATTGATTTTTTTGCTTGATGTCTCTAAAACAAAAACATCACCAGTCTTTGTGCCAAAGGACTAAGGGTTTTATCTAGGTTCTTTCATCATCTTTTTGAGGTCATCTAAAGTAAGAGCCAAGCTGTCCCAAATGAGAGCTCTAGGGAGTGAACTAAGATAGACAATTGGTGTAGATGATTTAAGTAAGACATTTGTGTAGATGATTTATGTCCATTTACACTTTTCCTTGCTTTTTGCTCAATCCTGACTGTATGTTAGATGAAGCAAATATGAACTAAATAAACCAGCTCTCAGCTCAAGAGAGGAGTCTCTGCAGCTGGAGAAGCAGATAAGCTGCATCAGGAGTTAGTCACATCACTTTCATATTTACAGAGATTTCCTGGATCGTGAGGATGCTCTCCTTTTCTGGATTCATCAGTCTTTGCTGCTTTGTAGTTTTGTGAAAGACTCAAGTACGTGAGACATTAGGTACTTCGCTATCTTTGCACCAAGCTTACAAGCTCTAAAGAGTTGGGTACTAAAGTAAAGCAATAAAAAGTGGATACTAAGACTAAATCTCCTGTCTGCAAAGGTCTTTTCAGCCAGTTCCTGGCATTATTCAACTCAGTGTGATCAAAATATTGCTGGAGTTTTATTTAGTTTGTGTGGCTGTTGCTCTGTCATTTCAATGACATATCTTGCAGCTTTGTGTGGACTTACGTAGAAGGTGGCTCAAAGTAGAAGTATGAACTTGAGGCACTGAAGTGCATAGGTACATGCGTCTGTTGCTAATCACCATATCACAGGCACAGTACCATCCAAAACTGCAGGAGCAAGATTCATCAGATTTCAATTCTTACTTATCTAAATAAATTAAAATTCAAACCTAAGTTGTGGCACAAAATATAATTTTACCAGTTAAATATCTGAAGAAGTTGGAAAATCTTTGCTTCGACTCTCATACTAAAAAAAAAAAAAGAAAATCTAAAATAAAAGATTGTATCAAATAACTCCTTGAGTTATTTTGAGGAGTGAAAATAATTGGCACATAGTGAAGGAAGACACTACCCTGATAAGACTGAAAATTCCTGTCTTCAATTCTGTACAGGAAGTCCCAAATAAATTACACTGGTAAGGCTCCCCAGGCATGAAAACAAGAAAGCTCAGAATTATATTCTGTTTTTTTTAAACTGTGCATTCTCTTTGTTGCTTAAGGTCAGGAGGTACTTTATCAGCACATCATGTGAGTCATTAACTACAGCTGCATTTGTAGAAGATAAGACCATTTGCTTTATATAATCAAGTGCAACATCCATCCAAAGTACTTGATTCTGTCATCATTGATTGTCATTTCCCTTCAAGAACATTACTGAGACCCCAGTGGCAGATTTTAAAAATAATATATCCACTTAGCACACTTGGTGCTGACTTTGACATTGTCTGATTATGCTGACTGCCAAGTTTTGTTTTAGCAATGACTTCTGATCGCAGTATCTTGCCACAAGCCGCACCAAATGATCATGAAAAGGACTGGCCAGCTTATCAGGTACTGCATGACTCTTGTTGATCCCAGTGTTAAAATCTCTGGGACAATGAATGAAATTAAATTTTCTCCCATCCCATCTGGTAAGCAGAAAAAAATAATAACTAGAAAATACCATTACTTTTATCCAATAGTCAAGAGTGTCTGTTTGGTTCAGTATTGTGTGCCATGCACCTTTCAAATTACATTTCTGAACACTTAATTGCTTTCTTCTCCATGTTCCTAGCAGTTGCACTTTGTACCCTTTTATTACAGTGAATTATGCCTCTTGTCAAGAAGGCAACTGTTTGCAGGAGATAAAATGCAGAGCCACAAACATTCAGGATGCTGAACTTTTTGTGTGTGAAAAGCTTCTTTGTCCTATTTTTAGATATTTTAGTATATTTTAAAGCAGGCAAGAAAAACAAAAATGGAAACAATAAATAAAGCAAGAAACAAAGAAAAACCTGAAACAGTTCTGGTAAATACAGCTGAACAGTCTAGTGAGAGTGAGTGAAAATGTGATTCCAAAGAAAATTGAGCCTTGCATTTCAAAAAGCTACTTCTTTTCCTAGAGTGACTACAAATTGTGTATTATAACATTTACAGTTAAGAAAGGCAGTGGGCTTATTTTAGTCTATGAATGATCACAGTTTCTTAGTGTTTATTTCTTGGCAGGATGATGTACAAGAAACAAATTTTGTGGTTTCTTTATTACTGGTATACTTGTGCTCTTCTCTGAAATAGTGAATAGTCTTTCAGTTAGTCATAAAAATAAGCTTGGGGTTAAAGAGTGAAAAATATATTTTTAGGTACAAACATTTTGGTTGTGTGCAGAAATCTTTTGATTTAGCTGTGAAATTGGGCTGTGGGGTTGCTAACTTTCATTTATTGGATTGGGAAAATCCATATATTACATCTCTCTCATTAATTACAGTACTTATAAAATGACAAAAAATCAGATCCTTAGAGACTTTAAATCAAATAAGATATTTATCATTTGTTGTATAGAATGAATGCACTGATACCCTATCTCCTCCAGTGAGGGAGGTGGGGTGAAGGGGAAAGGAGGCTTGTAATAATTTCCTACTTTGTTCATTTAACTTTATGATGGTTCCTCTCAGGAGACCATAATGAAAAGATAAGAGACTAATGATCCATAAATTTAACAGAACCTAGATTGAACAATCTTTCAGTCTGACAAAATTAATTAAGACACATTTTCTTGAGATGAGTATGTATATGTGTGCGTCTGTGAAATCAAGCCCCAAGGTAAGAACATTTCTTAACTTCTCAAAAAGTGTGCTTTTAGACTGCCACTTTACCTTTCCACATCTGACTCCTTTTAAAATGTAAATTTGCTATTTTCAGTTTTATTCATGCTTTATTTTCAAAAACACAGCTGTCATTGTTCTTACTTCATACTTGATCTTTTACTCGGATATACTGTTAAAACTACTTATTTAAGTGACAAAACTAAGGATTTTTTAATGATTCTTTTTATTCTGATTATATCTCTAGTACCACAGGTAGCAACATAACCAAGGTCTTGTATTTGCTTGAGGTAAACCTAAGCCAATCTGTAACAAACACAGAGTGTATATCAAGTCCCATCCCAGTACTGCCAGCTTCAATTCTTGTATGGAGAAGCTTTGAAGATGAGTGGAATTGCCTTGTCACCTACTCTCTCAATGACTCTGTCATTTTATAGTGTGGAAACCCTCACTAGTGGGTATAAGAGTTTATTGAGAATTAAGTTCTCTCTGAAATGGTTTTCAAAGGAGGCTAAATTTCCCTCCTTCCTCGTAGTGAGTTGCTGACACAAACAAGCATAGGCAGACCAGATGAACGCTTGAGTTGCACCATTGAGACTGATCATGAAAATGCCTGCCCACAAATACAGGCTCACCCCATCTCATTATGATACATGCATCTGCATAAAATCAGAGTAACTGAGGAATTTTGGAGCATTTTCTAAGATTGTATCAATGCCTGTGTGCAATAACACAATTTCTGCTTGCAGTGTAAGTGATCATACCCTGTATTATCTTAGGATAGTAATGAATTCTTGAGGACTGAGGCTTAGGTTTAGGCATATACAAGCTGAGCTGTCTCGTCTCATTCACAGGTGGCTCATTCATACTTGCCTAGCTATATTCATTCTCTTTTATATGCCTGTGCATGCTGAAGTCAGATTTTTGATGGCAGTACAGAAAAGATCTGCATTTTTTTCTACTTGTGATTTTGGTGGGGTTTGTTTGCATATTTTTCTCCATGGCAGAAAAGCTAATAAAACACTGTAAAAGTTTTGTATTATACAGATGTCAGACACAAATTTCACAGATGGGAATTTTGGTTAACAGATTTAAAAATTCTAACTTCATCAATCAATTAGAGTCAAGAAGTTGTACAGTCCAATTTTTTTTCTGCCTTTTTTGTTTTGTTTTTCCTTCTACTTGTTGTGCTGCATGGCAGAAAATATATGAAATGTCCTTGCTTTCATGCCTTTTTCTGCTTTGTTTGTAAGGAGCAGTTTCTTTCAGAAAGAAGTGGTTCATTTTGCTGTGTGGATTCACAGTATCTTATCAACATTTTGCTTATTTTCTCATCACTTTTCAATAAGACAGCACTCCATACACATGCTGGAAGCAGGGCTCTTCATAATCATTCCCTCTTCAGTAAAAGTCATTAAGTCTACATTGTCAAATCTTACCTTGATTACAAATGTACATATTTTCCATACTGCTAATATAAAATAAATGTCATGTATTTTTATTTGCATCTCTAGCAAAGTGGTTGATATTAAGGAACCATTAAGGAAACCTGAATCCCAGATCATTATTCATTCAACAGTCAAAAAAAGCATCTGTGCATTAGATGCTATTAGCACATGCAGAATGCCAGATATAATGATCCCATTAAATCAGACTTGATTAATAGTTTATAAAGACTGAATTTGTGTTATTTTTGGAAATACAGTTTATATTATGCATTTGCATTATTTTTTGGAAATACTATTTCAGTGAAGAACAGCCTGAAGGCCTTTCCTTGGCAAGAATATAGTGTTCCATCTATTCTCTTCCACTTCCACCTGGACCAGGGTGGTAGAAGGTCATTATACACAGAAGATTGGATTTCTCCAAGCTTGCATGTACAGAAATATGCTTTTATTACATGTCACTGCATTAACTGTTCTATGTACTTAAAACTTACTCAAGGATTCAGCAAAAGTTTCTACCTTCTCTATGTGTTTGTCAAAAAAAAAATGTTATTGTGTTTATCATTTTAGGTGTGTTGTATTAATTAAGTCAAGTTAATTGCAGATTTGCACATGTAGCATTGAAATGAAATAACTTAATTTCAAATGGACTTAGTCCAGTGGGTATTTTCTTTTGCTGCTTGGCCTGCAACAGCTGAGACAATGTCTGTGTCAGGATATTGAGTTTTCCATTGTTCCCACAGAATTCCCCAACGTGAGCACTTGTTTACAATAAGTGGCTGAATTTCCAGGGCTGCCAAGAACGACCGAAAAACATCCCATTTTTTCCTCTGGGCTAAAATTGTCTTTGTCTTTACTGACCTAGAAATTTGCTCGGTGTCTTTCCAAAGCACCTTGGTTCAGATTAGTCACATAGAAGATGTGAAGGCTTGGTACCCATTTTGGCTCTGCCAGACTCAGCCATTGATAACCACACCCTCCTTTGCTCAAGTTTGCTTAGCTCTGGCTCTGTGTTACATGAGGAGTGTGCATAGCTTTAAGTCCTCTCCAGAGCATGGTAAAACCTTTATCAAGTAATGCTTCATTTTATGGATTGATATGAAGGATTAACATTATCAAAGATCTCATCTCTTCTAATCATAATGGGGAACCCTTTTTTTCCCCCTGGCAGAAGAAGGAATTGTAATTCCTGAATTTGGAAATTATAGCTAATCTATACTCTGCTCCTTCAAAGGAGATTTTGATCTTTATCTTCAAGCTTAAACTACACAGAGAGATTATCTCTTTTGTCGTTTTAGAGGAGCTGAAATCTCAAATATCTGAAGAAGTTTCTCAGGTGGTTTTTTTGTTTGTTTGTTTGTTTGTTTGTTTTTTAATTCAAGCTTCCTGTCCAAGTGTTAAAACCCTTTGTTTTGCAAAAGAAATTACATATTTTTACCATAGTCTGAAAATGCTTTTTCTTGTTTAGCTGTCTATTTCAGCTTTTTATTGTGCTGAAAGAAGTTGCTCTTAACAACTAATGCAAATTTAAACAAAGACGCAGTTCATAAAAACAACTGGACACTCTCATCAAGGGGGAAGATTGACTGTTTCAGCAGGCAACACACCCCTGACTGTTTTAAGCACAAGCCCTTCAGGAGAACTCTTACTTTTGCTCACTGAACCACAAAATTGAAGTACCATGGAAGAAATCCAGACATGCAACAATGCCAAAATATGTATCGCACTATACTGAAAGCCTTCAAAATTACTGTATTTACACAAGGGTATTACTGACAGAATAAATGAAAATTTTACGGTCTAAGAAAAGAAACACAATTTTAGTTAACTAGCATTTTTCTACTGCTCTAAAGCTTTTATTGGGAGCAGAGGGAATTTGTACTCACTGAAGTAGATAGTGAAATGATAATTTGTCTTTGAATGGAGTACTTTTATCCCATTAATTTCAGCCATTATGGTGTGAGATAAGATGTAAGCCAGTGACTAACTGAAAATTAAGGTCCCAAAAAAAGAGGCAATGAAACAAAAGAGTACCTTATGCAGTATTATACAAAGCACATGCTAAAATTAATTTTTACTCAATCTTTTATTGTAGCCACTTTTAACCTCAATTCTGTATACACTTAATCATGCCTGCTTCTGCTCTATTTAAATATATTCAGTTTGCTCATCAGATCTTTTAAGGATATTTGATTAAAATGCTTTCTTGTTGCAGCTGAGAGAAACAGGGCATTGCAGGGAAGATATGCTTTAAGTGAATGTATGGCATTGAAAATTTTCCTTCCTTTCTTATGCTTCAAATGAAGGAATCATTTAACATATTATAGAGGAGCATACTTTAAATTGTGTTATTTTCTAAATTAATCTGGCATTGTATGCTGATAATAATCCCTTAACAAAAAAGGATAATCTCTGTGATGTTTTGAAAATACATTTCAGAGTAACAATAAAAGAGGAACGGATCATAAACATATGTTGTCAGAAGGAATCTCCAGAGTTCAAGACATTTCATTCCATCTATTGCACTGAAGCTGGATCATGTAAAACTACCATATGCTTGTCTAATCTGTTCTGAAAAAAACAGTGAAGAATGGTTCATCACATCCTTGGGTAGCTTGGTGAAGTGCCTCATTACTCTTCATTAGAATGCTTTTACTACTCCAAATCTGATGCTTTTGCTGATTTCTACTCATCCTTTCCCCAACGTGTATGAAGAAGAAACCATCTTCCTTTTTGTCTAACTCCTTTAAAAATATTTTTTCTGCTAGCCAGACCATTCTTTTTTTTGGACTGAACACATCTTCTAATTTTCTCCTGAGTCATGCTTTATAAAACCCTCTGCATGTTCACATTTTCTCCAATTTGCACTGCTGGAATCTGCAGTTTGCTAACATCATTCTTAAGACATCCAAGAGGAGCCTGAATCCCTCAGAGGCTCCATACTACCAGTAAACAGGGCAAAGAAAGTTACCTCTCTTGTTCTGTGCAGGACCTTCTAGGGCACATCCTGAAGTGAGACCTGTCTTTACAACAGCAGTCCCTTATGAATTTATAGTATACCTTTGAGCTTTGTATGCCCTTAATATATTTTTTACCTGACAGACTTTTCACCATTGGGAATAATGCATTCAGTTGAGTTGTGGCTGTTATCCTCCTTGAGTTGTTTCTGCTAGATTTTTGAATTCATCTTGTTGAGATTGTCCAGCTAGATTTCCCAGTAGCTATGCTTTGAAAAAGCAAGGGCTATCCTTTACTAATCCTTTGGAGATTGCAAGTAAATCTTTTCATCTGAAAAGGTAACCAAATTCAGGCTAAGCTTTTAGAGGTGCATCCTGGGATGTCTACCCCTAATGCCACAATTCCACCCACAGATTGTCTTTTGTTTGCTTCTTTCCATAGTCTGTCAGATCAAAATTCTACATAGGGACTCTATAGGTTCTTCTGTAATGGAAACATGAGGAAAAAGAAAGTAGTTTAAAATAAAACAGGTTTCCCAGTTCTATATTTTTCAGGTTCCATCAGGCTTATTTTCAACTGTCACCCACAAAATTTATTGGTAAAGAGTGATCATTATTCATGGATGCTCAGGGCAGAATTTCCATCTGCTCACCAGATCTTCCCACTGATATTGTTAGCTAAAATATATAATAACATCACCACCCTCCTCATGTTGCAAGAGGATTAGATTTAAAGTTCTCTGGGTAGCTTTGACATTCCCTGGTAAAAAATGTGATGGTAGAAAAATTCATGGCAGAGCTGAGAACTGGGAGCTACATGGCTGTGCAAGTGGTCCACTTCCAAACAGGCAAATGCACTTTGCTTGCACGCACACAGAAGGCAAAACAAAACTAAGAGGGTTTCTTGCCCTCTACTCAGCCATTCACTCCTTTTCCTCTGCTAGAATTGCTTGTTGCTCCACCTGAGACTGACAAGCTCACTGTGTGTGTTTGCACCTCCTGAGAGAGAGGGCATAAACTTCTTATAGAGACTGCAGCTTAAACAGAAGTTGGCAAGCTATTTTAAATTGATAATAAAAAGATAAATGTATGATCATTTGCCTAAGTGATAATCAGGAAACATTAGGCACTAACGCTTATATCACAAAAGCCAAGTCTAATCAGCTTTTAAATCAGCTTTTAAAAGTATAATTAAATTCATATTTCACTAATTTTCTGAATCTGGAGTATGTTTTAGTTGGGAAATCCTGTGAGACTGCCAAGCTAAAAGTATATCTAAGGGACCCAGAGCTGATGTGGAAACTTTGTACACCTGCAAGGAACACAGAACATTCTATAGAAGGTTCTATAGAAATCTACAGAATTTGTAGAGGGGAGTCCAGAGCAGGATTTTCAACAAAAATGTTCACATGCAGCTAAAAATCTGACTTGTGTCACTGTATGCCAAGAGGCTGAAACCATAGTATGGGTTTTATAAGTAAAGCCATTTCTGTGCAGGATCAATATTAAATGAATTATTTACTTCTTCTGGGGAAGAAACAGAATGATAATGGAATTATTGATACAGTCTTGAGAGAGGCTTTATTTTGTTTTGCTCTCTTTTTCTTTAAGAGATCACAAATATCCTCAAGATGTATAATTTCCAGAAAAACAATTGAAAGGAGACTAGAGAAGAAAGGAGAAAGAATTGTTCGTCTCACAGCAGTAAAAACAATGCTGTGGTGTAACCACTACAAAGAGTGGTTCAATTCAGAAATATGTTTTGGGTTGCTTTTTTTTAGTTTTTAAATGAGAACAATAGCTTTATTAAATGCTTTACACTGAGTTTCAAAGAATTTTACAAATTATTCTGTAATTAGTTTAATTCTTGTATTCATTATTAATTGACTGGGAATTAGAACCCTCTGGAAAAAGAAGTAAGGGGACAGAAGGAAAGAGAAGACATTATACAGGAGAATCTTGCATTCTAGCATAGAAATTAATGTAAATTATTTTTGGTGGTGGTAGCATACATGCTTTACAGTAAAACAAAAAGGTGGAGCTTGTGGGCTGTTTAATCTATCACATATAGGTCAGTCTATTTTATCTAGACTCTCTGATATGGATTAGTTTTTCTATCTCCTCTCATAGGTTTTGATCCTCACAAACAGATGAGGGGAGTAGAGTCAGTATAGGAGGACATTAATGTGTAAAGATATTAGGTCTCCCCTTTTTTGTAGATACATGCACCAGGAATATTTTGAATCTTTCAGTCCTTTTTATTCTTTTCTTTTTCTCTTTTTTTTTTTCCCACTGTCCACCAGCTGCAAACTGTGACAGTGAAGTATTTCCATAAGTTCTTAGTTTGAGAGCCTTGGCCCACTTCTTCTTAGATCTGACTGTGTGTATTAAGTTGTGGAAGTGTCAAAAACACAGCACTTGTTCTTAACCCATTCATCTCCAAGAGAAGAAAGAAGAATTAAAAAAATGCACAGAAAAAGAGACCTGTGTGATTCTCAGTACCATCCAGGGAGTAGCAGTAGTTCCTCTGGCACTGTAGAGAAGGATAGCAGCCTGATCAATGGAAAAAGCATCAGTACATCAGTACTTACAGTACATCCAGCTTCTATCCCCCTGCTGCTGACAAGTCAGAAAGGTTTACGTGGGACCTTCTTGTGTGTCACCTTCCACATCTTCCCTTCTGTTCAGGACTCGCTTCCCACTTATTTCTCTTATCTGATGAAACAGATGGATACAATTACCTGCAAGCAAAACAAAATTAATGATGAATAGCCATTAAGACAAAAACAAATATGAATAGCAAAATATGAAGGAAAAAACCTACTCCCACATGCTATACAAAAATAAATTTTCTCAATGCTTTGCTATAATAATTGAGGGTTAGCTGATCTCTTAATTTTAAGAAGAAACATGTTCCATGTCTTAAAAAACATTTGTAATAAACCTAATAGAGTTGTAAATATGTGAGTACATTGTTGCAATGGATTATGCAATATTTAATGTTTTTCAAAAAAAGAGGGCAAACGACATTTTGCTTACATGCTTCATGTTTTCTTAAAACAAAGAGACAACTCAAAAATTAAAGAAGTCTCTCCTTCTCCAAAAATGATGTTATGACTATGTGACTGGGTAACAAATCTATACTATGCAGAAAAAAGATGGAGGGGATAGGGATGTCAAACTATGGTTTATACAATCAAGACCAGATATTGTTATGTATTTTTTTATTCCATTTGCTCCTTACTAATAATGTGGTCATCTTCTATGAAACTCTTTTATTAACAGCATTTTTTCCCTTTTATACAAATTAACTTTTAAATATAACAGAAAAGTTAAAAGATGACAATGTACCAATAATAAAAATACATATCTGGAAAATAAAAATAGTATTTAAATATTGACTGTCAGCACCATCCTAGGATACTTTAGGGTGAGTGTTTGCAGGTTGGAGCTGGTGATCCACCTACTCTATTCAGCTCTGGTGAGACACATCTGGCGAGCTGGGTCAAGCTCTGGGCTCCTCAGGACAAGTAAGATACAGACTTACTGGACTGAGCCCAGTGATGGGCCATAAAGACAATTAAGGAATTGGAGGATCTCTTATATAAGGAGATACTGAGAAAGCTGGGATTCCTTAGCCAAGAGGCAGGGAACTGAGTACTGTGCATAAATACTTCCATATGCAAATCAGTTGTTTTGTCTAGCTCACAATAATATTCATACAAATATTCTGTCAGTGTCTTAGTATTCATATGCTCTACTTCATTGTCTTTTATTTAGAAAAAAATCCCAGTTCTAAAAAATCAGAACCAAGCAGGATTCTAAAATGTATCTGCTATGGATAGGTCAGCAATCACAGGAGATCTCTTCAGAAACTCAAGGAACATAGGTCAAGTCCTTCTGTGTGTTGCATACTACCCTGAGAGCAGTTGGATGAGCTGGTTCTTATACTGGTCTTAAGCTATGTAAAAATTTGTTTCTGGTTTTGTATTGTTTGTTTATTTACTTTTTGGTTTTGCTGTTTAAATTTTTTTTTAATAATATTTCTTTGTCTTCTTGGGAGAATGGTTATTTGTTTCTTTGTGTGTTTAGCTACTGTTATTTTACTTTGTTTTTGCTAGCTGTTGCCTCTGGAATACAAATTTGGAACACAGAGGAAGTAAGTTTAACTTAAGGGTAGCAAAGATGCTTAGATGTAGCTTTCTGCAGTCCTCTTAGGAATAGTCTGGCATCCAGTTCTTCATCTAGCAAGGAGCAAATAGCCCTGTGCAGATGCTTTAGACACACATATTTCACGAGCAGCAGAATGCTAATATGCATTATACCTTTTTAGCATGTAGGATTATAATTACGCCTACCTTTTGACCTTACCTTTTGAAAATATTTTTCTTTAAGCTCTTCTGTGTCATTTAGAATGCCTCTGTTTTCTGCAGTATAAAGCTATAGTGGCTTTCAAAAGATACAGAAGTAAGGTGTACACTCAAGCCACAGGTCAGAACTCTCATATAGCAGAGGATTAAGTAATTACTTTATTTATGAAAGCTAGCACATCAAACTGACATCAGGCACTTCAAAACAGGACCTTATTTCATTATGCTGTGTTGTGCTTACTTATTTTATTGTAGAACTGTTGGACCCCTTAATTTAGCTGACAAAATCCACATAAATATTGAAGCATAAACATTTTATCATATAAATTACTGGTATGAGACCTGTATAAATATAGGACTAAATCAGGGCCTGAGTAGCCTGGCTTAATCTCCCCCCTCCCTAGCCTTTGCACAGCTTTTGCACAGAAGACAGGGAGCAGAGCTCTGATACACAGCCTGTCTTGTGGGCTGTATCTGTGGCACCCAAACACACATCACCTCTTTGCTCAGCTGCTGGGAAAATGTGTCTTGTCCTGCTACAATGGTGCTGCACCAGCTCATTGCTAATGGAGGAAAAAAAGTAGAAATATGGTCTGGAGGAGACTTCTAGGAGGAGGGTTTCCTTGTCAAAGTTTGGGCATGGAGGGGGTGATCCTGTGGAAAGTAAAACATTTTTGAATCAGCTTTCATAAATTTCATTTTCAGTGTCTATCTAGATCAGCCCTAAATCTCTAATGAAGCAAAATCAAAAGCAGCATTCCGTGATCTCAGTCACAGCTGTCATAAAGTTATTTTTAGGTTAAGTTCTCAAAATTACAGAGACAAAACAGAGTCAAAAAAAGTTTTGACTGACAAAGAAGAGAAATTAGATTTGTTAATGCTCCTAAGCACAGCCAATGTGATGAATGCACATTTTCTTTCCCATATGCTGAATAACATTACATTTGTTGCTATTTGTTTACATATACTCATGTATTCAAGATGCTTCAGTATTTTACAGGAATTAATGACAGTTTTTAGAGGGTCAGACCATTATTTAAAAAAAAATAATCAATGAGATGGAAATGATCTGCCCCTACTGTTAGCTTCTGAGCTGTGTGTGGCTCCAGAGTGCAGAATGCAGCAAGCCAGCACTAATCCTGCGGATTGATACAGCACCACCAGCTCCTTCAGGAACTGGGGATTTGAACCAATCATGTTAACACCTGATTTTGTTTGATGTGGCATCCTACAGAGAATATCAGTCTGCTCTTTTGTTGTGTTAAACTCTGGCCACATCTTAGTGGCTGGGACTGGTTTCCAGACCACTGTTTTCTTTACACAGGTTTGGTCCATGTCCCGGTTTAGAGTAAATTTTAGGAGGAAACCTCTGAATGAGGTCCCTCTAGAAAACAAATTCAAGCAGTCCTTCTCCCAACTGGTTTGGGAAAAGATTTCCTTGGAGAAAAGTGGAAAAGAACTGTTTATTTAACAGGCAAAACATTCACCAGCACACAAGTGAACAATATTTAATAAAAACTTTCACAATCCTGAAGAGATGACAAACTCAGAAAGTCCCCCTCATGAGGTGCAGCTTGGTTCACTCAGTCTCTTATCAGTCCCTCTGGAGCTGGAAAATGCCATCCTGAGCGCTGGTGGGCCACAGGCATGAACTCCTCGAGTTCTTCTGGGCCTTCACTGCAGAGCAGCTTTGAACAGCTCCAAGAAAAAGAAAAGCCACAGTTCCAGGAACTTCTCTGCCTCATTTAGCCAAAAACCTAACTAAGAGCAAAGAAGAGCTCTCTCCCACTGTCCATGCTGCAGAGCAAGTGCAGATTCTGCAGACAAACTGTTCAGTCCTTCTCTCCCCTTCACTCTCAGAACCAGTCTTAAAGGTGCAGAACTTAATATCCAGCATGAACAGAGCAGACAATTGGGGATACAAACATCATAAAGTCACCCCCAGAACAGTCCATCTCCTGGCCAACTTTCTATGTTCTTCTTAGGGCACCAATCCTCCTTGCAAGATACAATGAGAGCACAGCAGTTCCTTCCAATGGCAGGAGTATTTCATTGCTCTCATGTACAGAGTCAAACAGGTTCACTTTTTAACATGATCTGTTGGAATAGAAATGACACTTAGGTGTGAAATAGCTTTCTTTAGTAAAAGCTACCAACAGCTGAAACAGTAGATTGGTTTTTAAGTATTTATGTTTCTCAGTACCAGGAAGCTTGGACAGTTCATGTTCATGCTTTGCAACTTGTGGTAAGATTTTTCTGGTATCTTCAAAATAAATATATCAACTAAATTTTAGATGAGACAGAAAGGTTTCCCAGTGTCTCTTTTTATTTAGATTTCATGAAAATTACATAAATATCAAAAAGGACAGAATTTGTTTTAAAGCTTAGAAATATTAAGTATTTCACCAAGCTGGTTTTTATGGGGCAGTATTGAAAACTTTGTTGATTTTTAATATTGTGCTGTCCTAGAGGCAAAGAAATAATAAATCTACCTCAGCCCTTCTTTTTTATAGACAATAATACAAGGCCAGCTCTTTGTGAAGTGTGTTTTTTTTGATTTGTAGCAAGCTAATAGAAAGCTGAGAGGAAAATAAAAACGTGACTGCAAATTTGGCCAGAAAATTTCCAAATTAATGAAGTATTACATTTAGTGATTAGATATGATTGCAATAAAGCTTGGGAAATTTTGTAAATCTTAGCAGTGAATGCAATCTTTCTTTCACTCCAGGAAAGCTGTAAAAGCAGGACCCATCACAGGCTACTTTGCTGACAAATTACACTTGTCACCAGCTCATTATACAAAAGGTGTTTACTAACCCTAGGAGTGATGTAAGAGAAAGCAATTTTGCCTCTTTGTACTCCTTCTCAAGATTTGGCACCTAGGTCCATCCTTTTACTCCCATAGTGACAGTGAGACACAATAAGAAACAGACTTAGGGATGAACCCCTCATTCACAATATGGTCACCCCCAAACCTCAGTCAAGGCACCTTCCTGATAGAGCACTCTGTGGGTATTGACTGTATTATCCCTAAAGTGTAGCAAAGGCCCCTCAGGTTTGGGTGGCAGCTGCAGGGCTGAAATCTCAATGGACAAATTTCTCTCTGAAAACTGTCTCTTTCTTCCACTGTTGAGCTTGTGAGAAAACTGTGTTCTTCAGGTTTTATCTACAGCTCACACCTCAGGCTGAGATCAAGTCTGGACTAGCATTACAGGAAAAGGGACAAACTGTGGGCAATGTGGCTTAATTCAACTATAACTGTATTATAGCAATTGTCATGCCATGGGGAGTAAAGGGCAGCAGCCTTGAATCAATCAGTGAAGCCTTTTTGAACAGATATCAAAAGAAGGATTAAACATTTTCTCTCTGCTGAGATGGTATTATCATGGACCCTTAAGAGACTTCTGCTGCAACTGTGTTCATATGTGGCTCACTAATAGATTTGATTTCTCCTCTGGAGAAATACCTGCACTGGATTTCAGGAGAAAAAACACCCAAGTTTCCTAAACAATCAACCTGTCAATCAGCAATTACCTCCAGTGTATGTCTTCTTTCTCCTTGGTAATGCAAGAATTGTGGGGTGCTTTTCTCTTTATTGCAGGCAATCCAGGCTAATCCAAGTATGTGGTTTTCTAATAATTCAGTATGTGGTTTTTTAATAATAGCTCCTTCTGGATAGCTGGATGCATGCAGAGATTCTTTTTGAAGTCTAATTGCCATTTCCCCCCCTAATTTAGCTAAATACATGATTGGGCATAACTGCTAACTGTAACAAGCTGATTACTAAACTCAGGCAAACCAAGAATTTAAAATCTTATTGTTTCATGCCATATTTCAAAATCAGTAAATTTATTTTTTTTCTATCAGTGGCTGTGACAGAAGTCTAAGTTAGCATAACCAAGATCTGGCCTTATTTTGTAAATAGCAGAAAGTGTAGTATACTTATGTATATTTTTTTTCCTTTGGCCTGCTGACAGTCTGTTTTCTGTCATCCGCAAATTTAGTAAGGATCCAATGAAGACACAGATTTGGGGTCCAATCTGTGAGGACCCCAGAAGGAAATTTAAACTACAGTAAGCCCTGGGATCTAGGAGGAGATTTAACAGTACTTTTAAGGCCTGTTTGTAGTGGTAAAACTGATGTTTCTGCTTTGTCTCTGTTACCAAGGAATTTTGCTCCTTAAATGCAAACACTATTTGGCTACTGCCAATTTATTGGTAAATCTGAACACCTGTATTGCCAACAGTATTTTCCTTACAGTGATAGTAAATATGTGCCTCTGACAAGACCTCAGGTATGCTTCTTGAAGACACTGTTTACTTTCAAGTGAATAGGAGCAGTAATGTTAGGGTGCATTAAAATGCCATAATGATGCTCAATTATCAGCTAGCCTCACCATTAGCACATTTTTATTGTATTTGTATATGCATATGTCCACTTCTATATCTGCCAAAACCTGGCTTGTCACCATTCCACCTTTAATTGTTATGAACAATTTGAAAGAGAATCTAGTTGGAGAATGAGCAAGAGTGGAAAAATATAAATGCTCTCACACTTCCATGTTGTTTTCTCCCCTACAGGATTGTTTTCTGTTTGTTTAGGTTTCTGTTTTTCTTCTTTTGTGTGCTCTTAATAGATAGAATTTCTTGAATTATATTCCTGAAAATTAACTGAAAAAAATTTAGTGACATAAATAGGTGTGTTCTCCAGATTCATCTGAGTTTGTTATAGGAGAACACTCTAAAAGTATTTTTGTCAGTTTTCTTCTAATTGCATTGATTTGGGGGTTCCTTAGATACATTCAACAAAAAGTGCCCATAATCAGAAGAACCATGAAACAGTATGTGACATTTTACTCAGCAATCATGCTTCATAGTCAACATCCAGTCCAGAATATTTTGCTTACCAGATATCTATGATAGGTATAAGTAACTAGGTGGGATGATAAATAATATATAAGAAAGTCACTGTTTTGTTTCTCAAGGGAAAGATTCTCTAAAACATTCCAATCCTCTGTGACCCTGTTCAGTTCCAATGTCATCTCCATCTCCAGAATCAGTATTCTTGCTTCCCTGTCAGATGTGTACATTTAGAAGTGTGTTCCACTAGGTTTGTTTTATCACAGACGACCTTTTATAGTCCTCTCTGTTGTGAAACCCTACAAGCTCCACACAGTACTTCCCCCACACTGCACTGCTTGAGGAGGTTTTATCGTCAGTCAGATCCCTTTCTGTCTACTTTCTGCTGCCAAACAATAATGCTGAAAATTGCATTTCAGATGTCCACCTTCTCTTTTTTTCCTTTCTGGGAGAACAGTAAAATATAATATTAAAATCTGTGAATGTCTGAAACTGTTATTTATCTGGGTATTTCCAGTCCTCTATCTTCAGCAGAAACACCTGTTTCTATAAATGGGTCAAATGTTAAGCATTTCCAGACAAGTCACATGACAGTAAATTGAACTGGAAAACAATTTGGTCTCAATTTTTTTTCCTAGATCTAGTTTTTATTTCAGCAATTTGTACCATTGTTTTCACTCTGGTGTTCCCATGTTACTTCTATGGCATGACAAGAGAGGCATCTTATATATGACATCTTTCTTATTTGCCTTTGAAAGGAATGTGTGCTGTAGAAGTATCTTGCTCTCATATAGACCATTTTTGCATTCACATATTTCAACATTACCCACTCTTTTTAAGTCTTACAAGCAGTTTTCTTCCTCCCCTCTTTTACTACTCTCATGTCCATTGATGCAAGTAGAAAGGACTAACTCCCATCTCTTTGGAATCCAGAATTGCAGAGGGACATGGAAGTGATTGGATGCCAGGTGCAGAAAAAAAAGCCAACCTCCTATGCTGGACACAGAAGTTCTACAGTTACCTCCTAAAATATTCTATCTCAAGGTCCACTTTCAGATAATCACTAAAAATCTGTGCTAGATTTTATAGAAGGTAAGGAGCAATAGATAATATTTTCAGTGGAAAGAAGTAAGAAGTATGAAGTGAGATGTGATTTCAAGTGTAATCATGGTGAAATTACCTTGGTAATTTTAATCTAAAGCAGAATTATTCCTGAAAAAAAATGAGAACAGAATATATCAGTAATAAGAATGGCTAAATTTTTTTAGAACATGTCTAGTTTTTTAAAATAAAATATTGAAGAGCTATGCAAAAGTAAAATTACAGTGAGAACTATGCACTAGAAGAATTACTTATTACAGTGGTACTGTATCATATGCATAAACTTCTGAAATCAGGATTTTCATTACAGTTGCTTGTGCTATTATTTTGAATGGTTTATAATTCATTAGCAAAAATTCAATGCAGTCTAAATTGTAACATACAACTCTTTAATCCAAAAAACCCATTTTTCTAGTAGATTGCTTTTATCAAGTTACAGATCTGTACCAATTTTTTTTTTAATATGGAGACTGATGCTGCTCTTGTTCTTTCTTTGGGACATATCTTTATAAAAAAAATAAAAACAAACAAAAAACCAAAAAACAACAACAAAAACAAAAAAAAATCAACACCAAAAAAAACCCCCCAAAAAACCCAAGAACAGAGGAAGACAAAGAAACTTCCTTTTAAAAATATCACCTCTGTTTTCTTTCTTAGCTGATGTAATAGTAGAATAGCTGTCCCTTGATTATTCTAGAAGACATTCTAAATCCCTGTAAAAGTGGAATATGAAATTTATTGTTATTTTAGCCAAACTAAAACAATAGCTATAAAGGAATAAAGAAGCAATGAAGCTCCAAACTCCCAACTACTAACCAAACCCAAGAGCAGAAGCAAAGTTAAGCAGAAATTAGTTAAATTTCTCTCTTACTGGGTCCTCCAAATGAATCCACTCTGCTTTTTGCAGGCAAGTGAAGAGACACAATCTCCTCATTGCCCTGACCTGCCAAGTCATGGAAGGGCTCTATTGCTCCCATCTAGCCTACATGCTTGCATTTTATTTGTGTGGGAACCAGGAGCTGCAGAGATGGAATGAAAGTCTGGGCTACCACCAATCCTTGAGGCTGGGTTGCAAGCACATTGTTGTGAGAGTGCCTGGACCAGACAACATGGATATGCTCCTGAATGCAGATGTCACTTATAATGTAGGAGGTTTTATTAAATACATGAAAAAAATCCCATCCAACTGCTGTGAATAATTAGGTTTAAATTGTTAAATTTTTGTTAACAAAATATATGTGCATATCTATGCCATTCACCCTCTTAAAAAAGAAATCACTTGTATGGCATTAGGAAGAGCTATTTGGTTAACTGTGCATGCCTATTACTAGAATGTCATTCCAAGCAGATGCATTTTGTATTGTAATCTGAGAGTAATTAGGCTCAGTAATGAATACAGAACAGTGTAACAGCTTTCCCTCGTGGGCCCCATCAGCCATGGTGTTTCCTCTCAGCACAGCTGCCATGAACACGAACAGAAAGGAACAATTCTTGTGATGTACCAGTCAAGCATTTTCATTGCTATGAAGTATCAAAGTCAATAACACATATTCTGAATTGGATTTAAACTCCAAGACTGGATTTATGCCAAGTATTCTTTTTCTTAATACAAAACTTTTAAAATTGTGCTGCAGTTCATCACTTCTTGTTGCAATGAGCTGCATGTTTATGTTTCTCAGGAACAGGAGTTCACAGAAGCAATGGAATTTAAAATGGCAATTGTAAATGGCCTCATGGAAAGAAAATCATTTTAGGTAGAAGTAAAAATGATGAGCATGCATACTCTTAGCAGAGTGAAACTGCTAAGCTAACAGTAAACTGTTATCACAGCTCTGGTTTATGACAACATGACTGATGCAGTAAGAATAACATTTAGTTCTCATCTTTGTACAGCTTACAGAGATTATGGTGCAACTTTCCTCTCCTACACTGTAGTTTAAAAATATGTCATAAAAGACACACAAAGAACACAGGGATGTCACTAACATTATGGGAATTCTGTATGCTCTATGTCATAATTATTTAGGAAAAGTTCAAGCAGGAAAAGCTGTACGTAGGTAGAAGTGGAAAGGGTGGTTGCATTACAGGTGCTCTGAGAGTACCTGAGGGACTTCAAAGAGTCAAGTCTGTTGTGGGTGTGATGGTAAATGATGGTAAAATCATGGCAAAACTGAGTGTCTTCAAAAGCATTTAAGCTCAAAACACTTATTGCTTGCCAATGAGTATTCTAAGAACATGCACATTTTTTCAGCAGTGAGAATAAAACTGTAATGTATTAATGATCTCAACGGTCTCAGAAGCATACAAGCTAAAGTCTCATAGAAATACAATTTCTGCAATAGTTGCTGGCATAGTAAAAAGACCTGGCCTATTGTTATGATTGAAATTCTTTAGTTGGGGTAGGAAAAAACAAAAAAAAAACCCAAAAAAACCAAACAAACAAAAAAAACCAAAATAAAAGAAAACAAAAACCCCAAAAAACCCTAACTGCACACTTTCTTAAACAAGAATTTTGTAGAAATTTCCTTTTTATTCTGACATTCAGCTTGCATGTGTAACTTTGTAACTCTAAAGAATATAATTTCAGGAAATAAAGACAAAACCTTTGTTTATAGCACAAAATTTTATGCAGGAATATCAAGTAACACACTGAAATCAAGATGAAAATTTCTTCACTACATGTCCTTGAATTGCTGTAGTATTTCAGTGTCTTTTCGTTTCCAGCTTTTATTTCTGTTTGGGTGTTTTTATTTTTTATTAATATTAAATGTGAATTTCTCTGCTGCTGCATCACATTCTCCTTCATTCTTAGTTTAACTTCTTTTTCTCTGCAGTCTGTTTAAATTCAAGAGGGAGTCATGCTATAATAGATCTCACACTGAAGTGATTCTCTGCACCATTTTGACTAAGTGATAGTGACAAGAATTACCTAGTGCCAATATCTTTTACTCTTATTTACCTTATGACTGTTTCTCCAGCCAAGTAGCGTGAAGGAGCCTTCATGCAACAGAGACTGAGGCACAATGAATTGTTTTAAAATTGAATTCCAAAATGTTTCAACGTACCTTGGTCAGTCTGCTGTCTGTGCTTGTCGTTTAGCACAAATCCCTGTTATATCTTTTCTCCTTCTTGGTGTCTCTTATGGTTATTTTTAATTAAAGGTTGCACTTCGTATAATATTTCAAATGTTTTATTTATGGACCAAGGAACACTGCAAATTTGCATTTAACATTTCCTAGTGTGAAACCCTTCCAGTATGAAAACTTGTCACAGTACTGAAATGTAAATGCAGCTTTTACCAGGCTCAAGCTCAGCCATTGCAGTTCATTGTTCCTTAGTAACAAAAGAAGTTTGAAGAAACGGCTTCACTTTTCAGTTGGTTCTATATTGGTTCTATCTTTTTTAATTTTAAAAGTCAATATTATTTTTTTAATCTATCCTAGATATCCTTCTTTGTTTGTCTGTATTATTGTTAGTGTCCACTAAATCATGGTTTTTATTCCTGGTTTGCTAGTGGTCTGTTCAAAGGCATAGGGACAGCTATTTCAGCTCTTAAGTTTGTCTTTCTCAAAAGCAGAGCTAGTGCTGGTTATCTCCTTCCTAGAGCACGCAGATATCTGCTGAAGAAAAGTACTAAACAAATGTGTACTATTAGTAATAGGTGTATAAAAGGTACAAAGTAAAACAAAACTTAAAAAAAAAAGGTCCAATTTTTACTGGGTCGTGACAGAAAACTTAAAAAGGCTCTAATAAGGAAAGGTGTGTCTCATAGAAAATTGAAAGATTGTCTAAATGAGAAGAAAAAGAAAACCCATGAAAGACGACAGCTTGAGTTCAAAGACCGAGTCTGATGACTAGAACAAAATTTGAAGAGTGGTTTGCAATGCTTAAGTTGTTAGTAAGAAATTGTTTCTTCACCAGGTATGGGAAGACAAAGAGAAAATTTGATGACCAGGGTGTTGCAGGGTACTCATGGATGAACAAGATACAGCAGAGTAGCATAACAGGATTTTGTATTAGTCTACTGCTTAAGTCTTAGATAATTCTCACTTCCTCGCTATTTGTAGCAGAGGGATCAGAAGAGTTAGAGAAATTTCTTGTGAATATAAAGGAGGAATTAGACTAAACAAAAATTAGACAAGTCTCCAGAACTGGGTGACATTTGGAAGAAATCTTTGGAGTAACTCAGACATGAAACTGTGAAGCATATGGCAAAGCCTTGTAAACTGTAATTGTAAACAGTGCAATGTAATTTCTACTGTGCTAAAAGAGTAACGCCCATTACAAAAAAAGGTCTGAGAACCACAGAGGGCAACCTGGTGACTACAGACCAGAAAGTCTGATTGCCTGGCAAGGAAAACGTATCTAAAAGATAAGACTATTGAGCACATGGAAAAGCAAGGGATGTTGGGAAAGACTCATTTAGCTTCAGTAAGTGTAAATCCTTACTCAAGCTCTTGATGGAGTGCTGTGAGACTATCTGACTGAGCAAGTGCATTTATTATTCTTGCTGTTTTAAGAAATAAAAGGTAAGTCTCCTCTCTTTAATTCCTAAAAAATCACCCCATATAAATTTGATTCTTTCCCATATTTCAGCGCTTCTATAGGCTGGTATGGTTCCTTTTTCTTTCCCTGCAGTGGATGAGCAATTTTGATTCTGAGCATCCTGGTGTTTTGCAAGCTGTTCTAAGTGTCTTGCAGAGGGCTGTAGCTGGACAGGAGATGATTTGCAGATACATTATTGTTTCAACAGGTTTTGGGACATTGCCATGACTGCCTGGTTCCGGTGTCTTGCTCGTATGATTAGTAAAACTGAGAGTCAGGTTTGACATGAAGGATTTTGGTCTTCACATTGGACAGATTTTTTGCTGCCTTCCTCTGTGGCCTAGGTTGTAGTTTACTTTGTATTCTACTTTCAGTGAGTAAATTCCCTATTCTGCAAGCCTTCAGCACAGGTACTCTCTCTCATGCACACAGAGACACATATATGCACACACAAAGAAACAGTAGCTCATCCCCTTGTATACTGCCCTGGGAAACTTTTTGTCTGGACAAAAGGACTTTGAGAAATCAGGCATTGAGAGCAGTGGGATGGGAGCAGGTGAGACTGGAGCAGGCTGAAAGAGCAGACAGGAAAAGTATGCATTGCACTGGCAGCTTGGATGATCTCTCCATGACATAATTCTCAGGATGTTCTCTTGTGAGAATTCCCATTCTTCTGCAGACTGTGGCTTAGTTTCTAGGCAATTTTTTAAAACTTTCATCCTCCACCTTCTATCCTTCATGCTACATACTTTGCGATGCTGTGGCTACTTTCCCACATGGTGGTAGGTGTGTTATCCTGAAAATTGGATGGATATTTTTTTGCTTGGCTGCTTCTCCTATGTAATTTTATTGGTTTTGCATGGCCTGGTTTTTGGTAGCAGGGGGGTCAAAGAGATGGCTTTTGTGAGAAGCTGCTGGAAACTTCCACCATGTCAGGCAGTGCCNCAGAGCCAATCCTGATGGCTCTGAAGAGGGACATGCTACTGGCCAAGGCTGGGTCAATTAGAGAGGCTGGTAACACCTCTGTAACATATTTAAGATGAAAATCAAAACAAAGTGGACACAATTTTTTTTTGTAGCAATAGAAGAGTAGGAGGTGAGAACATGTGAGGGAAACAACATGGCAACACCAAGGTCAGTGCAGAAGGAGGGAGAGGAGGCATGGTACCCCTGATAGCCACAGTTCCTCTGCAGGCCACGATGATGACCATGGTGAAGCAGCTGTGCCTCTGCAGCCCTTGG
Source organism: Alaudala cheleensis (assembly GCA_013398995.1). Classification (NCBI taxonomy): domain Eukaryota; kingdom Metazoa; phylum Chordata; class Aves; order Passeriformes; family Alaudidae; genus Alaudala; species Alaudala cheleensis. Next base: position 226,242 of record VWYE01008487.1, on the reverse strand, counting down.
GGATCCAGGGGGAATGCAGAGATCCACCCACAGCTGGTGAGGGAGGTGCCCACACCAGAGCAGGTGGATGCCTGGAGGAGGCTGTGATCCAGTAGAAGACCCAGAGGAGAGAGAGGGGCCTGCCTCCACGCTGGAGCAGCCTCTCCTTGCAGGACTGCAGCCTGTGGAAAAAGAGAGCCATGTCGCAGCAGTTTTGGGAGGACTGTGTGCCTGTGGGAAGGACTCACATTGAAGCAGTTTTGGGAGGACTACTGCTCATGAAATTTGGAGTCACACCAGGGCAGTTCACAGGGGACGATCTCCCGTGGGAGGGACCCCACGGTGCAGCAGGGGAAGGACTCCTTTCCTGGAGCAGCGGAAGAAAACCTCAGGTGACAAACTACCCTAAACCCCCACGCCCTGTCCCCTGTGCTTTTGGTGGGAAGGAGGGAGAGGTTGTGTGAAGAAAAGGTATTTTTAAGGACTTATTTTACTTTTCATTATCCTCCTCTGATTTTGTTGGTTATAAACTCACTCTCTAAGATGAGCTTGTTTTGCCTTTGGAGTGTTTTCTCCCTGTCCTTATCTCAACTCATGAGCCCTTTGTTTAAGTTCTTTTCCTCTCCTCTGCCCAACTTTAGCAGGGGAGGGTGAGTGAGTGGCTGTTATGGGTGCCTGGCATTTGGCCAGTATCAAAGTATGACAGTTATGCACATAACATTTTTTTTCTCAAGTTTGCAATTCTTCAGGTTAACATTTGATAATGTTTCTGGTCTTAGAAAATCCATTGCTTTGATTAAATGATTTTCTGCAAGATGAAATGCACTACTGACTTAAATCATCCTCAACCTAAAGGAATGGAAGATGGAAATGATAAAATACATGGGATTCTTGGGATGAATAGGAGTATGAAGCTCTTCACATATGTTTGTGGAATTAAGCTTAGTTGGCAGGTAAACTTCCAATTTGCCTTTATTTGCTCCACTCTTATGGAATGGGGTGATGAATTTGAAGAGAAAAAGTGAGAAAACTCAAAGATTGAGCTAAAGACAGTTTCCAAAGTATAGAAGGAAAAAAAAAAAAAGGAAAGGGAAAAACAAGTGGTGTAAATATAACTTACCACCAGTCAACCAATATCTAGCCAGCCTCTGAGCACTGGTTACTTGGGGAAAAATTCCCCTGGTTTTATTGCTGAACATAATGTTTTGTGATGAGGAATACCTCTTTCTCAGAAGAAGGGAGATATTTCTTCAGCTCTTCTGCCTGCATCCTCTCCCAGTCTCTTGCCCATCTCCAATCCACATGTGGAGGCAGAGTGAGAAACAGAATCTTGGAACCATGCAAATAATGTTCAGCAGTGGTTAAAATGTTGTGTTATCAACACTGTTTTAAGAATGGAATAGAATGGAATAGAATATTTCAGTGGGAAGGAACCCATAATAATCCTGTAGTGCAACTGTCAACTCTTTGGTCACAAGATCCAAAACACAGAAACATATGGGTTGCTATGAAGAAAATTAACTCATCCCAGCAAGATCCAACACAATACAGATAGACTTTCAAGAGATGAAGAGTTTTTAAAACAGCTGAGAGAGAATTTGATAGAGGAGCATTCAGAAATATAAGAAGGTACAATTATTCCCCTTTTCTCACAGCAACAGTCCATTGGAGCATCAGGTGAAATGGTCAGGCTGCAAGTATAAATCAAAGAAAAGGAAGAACTTTCACACACAGCATGCAGAAAAAGTCTGGAACTCATCACTAGTGCTCCTGTGGAGGCTCACTCTGTAAATGGGTTTGAAAAACTCTTAGGCAAATTTATGGAAGAAAAAAAATCAATCAAGGGCTATAAAACAGGATGCAGATGTAGCTTTTAGCTGAAAAAAAAAAAAAGGAAAAAAAAGAATCCCCAAATGGCAAACTGCTGGGAGCCAAAGAAATAGGGAGAGAAAGTAGCAGTATCTGGTTTTGATATTCCTAAGCTCTCTCAGCATACATTGTGTACAGGTCCCTTTCAGAAATGGGATGGAGGCTACATGGACCTTTGCTCAAATAAGTAGTTTCCCTTGCTCTTATGCTTATGTTCTTAGTATTAGACTGCAGTTCATCTCAGGTTATACTTTTCCAGAGACACCTTTTGAGCAGAGGGGGCCATGGAAGATAGAAACCAGGATTTTCTGACAATTTAAAATATTTCCTATCTACTCCATTAATTTGTGTTAGATGTTCAAAATTAATTTTTTCTTTAGCAGATGATTTCCATTCAGAAACATCCTTGTTGATCTGTGCCTTAAATTCTTATTTAAATCATTTGCATGCTTCTTTCCCCCCTACAAGTTCTCCAAGTCTTCTAATTTCTTCCACAGAAGGTGTTCAGAGTTTCTTCAAAACCTTCATTCCTTACCTGGAGTCTGTGATCCCTGACAGCACTCACCCCTCCCATTTGACAGGCCGACCTGATTTGACAAGGAAAGGTGATTCTAGTTAAAGATGTAGAGAAATAGCTGATTCTAATTAGAGGAGGTTAGAAAATACTCAATTTAAGTCTGCTGCTTTCATTTTAGACAGGTTATCCTGTATCTAAATTAGAAGAAGCAGGTTTCTGATCTGAAAACAAATTGTTTTTCTTTGAATCTGAACCTTAGTGCTTTGGTGCTACTTTCCCTGATACTTCAGTCTGAGTCAGTGGGAATAGCCACATCAAATTCCGTTTTGGAGCTGTAGACCTTGCAGCAGTGGTTTATTTCCCTGAGCGTGGTGTATGGGCTTCAGTGAGGGCTTTTAGACAGTTGTTGCTAATGTAGGTGATACATCCAGATAAAACACCTGTTACTTTGCAGCTTGTTTTCATTAGTATGCTGAAAACATAAAGACTGAAAGGAGGCCCATCTTAAAAAGATTTTGACCATAATGATGTAGGATTATAAACAAGGCATTTTATGCAGATGTTTTCAATTCTTGCATTTTCTAATTTATACAAGTTTAATAATAACTTATTGAATTAAACTAAAAGTCTATTTGCAATCCATTATTTTTTACCAAGAAAAAGTTGAGTCTGAATTTAAGACCAAATTGAAATACCTAAAACATATTTAAGTCAGATTTTATATTTTTGAATTGTGCAATAAAGTAGTATTGGCATTAAGTTCAAGGTTTTGCACTAGTAACAAATGCAATGCAATTTAGATATAAATATTTTGTTCAGAGAAGGAACCTATAGAAGCCCAAATATTTACCCACAAATTGAGTCAATGGCCCTATCATCTAAGTATTTGTGTATAAATACAAATATAAGAATGGTGCAAATTACACCTTTCAATTTCTGTTTTCAGATCTGTTTCTTCACTTAAAATTTGGAACACAGTTGTACCCATAGCTCATCCAGAAGCAGAACTGTCTTTTAGAATGATGACACTGAAGAAAAAATACCTAAAATAAGCAGAGAGGGGAAGTAAAAATTATGTCCTGCTTGATTTTATAGCATCATCCTTAAAACAACTGACACCAACTGCACATCTGGGTCCAAGTGATTTGCTCCTCTACTGTGAAACCATGGTTTTTGGGCTAGTCCTGATATGTTGAATCGGGTTGTGTTTTGACATGACATATTATTGTCATGTTAGCAAATGTGGTTTTAGAAGAAAGACTGAACTGTTTCTGCACATACCTGTGCTCTGTGCAGTGCGTGGGGAAAGTGAGAGTCCAGAGCAGCAAGCATCTCTTCTACAGATTGCCTGCAAGAAATGGTGAGAAACAGGACATACAGAATCCTGTGCAGTAGATTTTAGGAAGAGGCTCATCTTTAATTCTTCGATATGCTGCTGCATCACTGTGCAACAGAGAACTGAAGATAAGAAAAATGAGAAAGGGGTAAACACAACATATTTGTGTGAGGTAAAGGCTGGAGCTCTTAGTCAAGCATGAAATCTTTGTCTCTCATGTTTTTTTCCTGATCACGTCAATTGAAATGAAATGAAACTGGAAAAGATATCACAATCTGATTTGGGAAATGGAACCTGGACCCTCATGTCTGTCATCTTTGCTAGGGGACAGGCATTCTCTGAGGACGTGGAGTACAGGTGGTTTCCCATGGCATGGCAAGGTATGGCGTGGCATGGAACAGGGCATGACAGCCAGGACCAGTCCCACCATCCCAGCCAGGAGCTAGGGAGCTGAAATGAGGTACTAGGCTTTAGGCTTCTGGGGGAGTCCTGAGGGCTTGGGCATGGACAGTGAGGCCCCTTGGCACTCATAGGGCTAGTCTCTTTCCCAGCAAAGCACTTGCTTATTGCTTTGCTCTCATTCTTTCTATTTCCTCAATGAATCTTTCTTTCCTAATAATCTTGTGACAACATTAAAGATGAGAAGTAATCCAATCCAAAACTTGTACCAGCCTATTGTAGAAAGAGATGCCAAACCACAGGAAGACTAACAAGTTTATGTTAGTCAGGTGAGAATCTATTTTTATTTCCTAAAATAACAGCAAATGCTCAGGATGATTCACATTTTTTCTTGTCTCTGTTGAACAAACAACATTACACAGGCTGTTTCTTCAGTTGTAGGTTTTGGTGTTCAGGACATCAAAGGTGTCAGGTAGAGTGGAGCTCAAGTTTAGAGTGTGATGGGTCAGCACAGGGGTAACTATATTGCAAACTTATGTTTTTTCATGATGTACTATGAAATTTTCTGGATGTGACAAATTTTTGAACTTATGCTTTTCTAGAAGGTGACTGCTAAAAACTTTCTTGTGATACTTAAAAAAATAACTGATGATTACTAATTCATTTCGCATTGCTTTCTAGTAATGTAAATCATTATGTTCTTCTGTGGCATTGGTGCATATAATCTCTTTCAAAAATCCTACAAAATCCTGTCTCTTTATTGTCTCTCTATATTGAGACTACATTGTCTCAATATAGTCAAGTATATGTGCTTTAGTGTATCTAGATTTGGCAGTACTCCAGTTTCTTTGATGTATTTAGTAAGAAAGAGATTTGATAAGTAGGTACCAGTGTTTAGGGATGAGTAAGGCCAGTTTAATATAGATATTTTGAGATTCAGGAGTTTGTCTTTTCTCTAGTGTCCCTTCCCTCTTCTGATTACCCTTAAATGTAATTAGATTAAGGTTTATTTGACTTGGAAATAAAATCTCCATATCTAAAAGGAGAACATAGCAGTACTTTTCTGGTTTTGTGGGGAAAAAAACCCCCAAAAACCAATAGGAAAAACCCCCAACAAACAGAACCCAAGGCTTTTTGCTTCTCTCTCTCAGTAACAGTAAGAAACACATTTTGCCTCTAAAAGTTTTTGCCAACTGTGAGATCTTATTTAATAACAGAGAACAATGAGTGACTAGTTTCCATGATGGCTTAAAAGACACAATTGTCAAGTGTCTTAAAATATTTCAAGTAATGGCATTTCACCATTTTTAATTTCTATTAAATTCTGCATGGGCAGAAGCCCTCTTTGTATTATACAATAGCATAATCTCTTGTCATACTGAGGTATTTAGTTATTAGGGTCACAAAACTGAACAGTAAGCACTTGATATATTTTGTTTCTGCTCATACAACATCGTGGCCAGACTGATAGATCATCAAGAACTGAAGACATAGGTAAGAGAAATAAAACTCCATTTTGCTGTTCTTTTCTCTGCTGAGGGCAGAAGGCAACTGTGCCCACAAACACATCAAGCAGCTTATCTGCTATAGTCCTTATTTTGGTACAGCACTAAATATGTTTACATTTGTCTGAAATGTTTACACTTAATAAACAGTGTGTCTTAGTGAATCAGAGTGAAGTGAACCTTAAAATAGACCAGCTTTCTGAAGGCTGGATCAACTGTCCCTGTATTATTACAATCAGAAGTTTTTTCACTTTCATCTTAAAATCTTCTACCAATGGAGAACATTCAAACTACTAAATAATCTACTCCAGTGCTATGTTATGAATAGAAATATTCAGCTTGAATTATACATTTGTGGTTCTAAACTTTTCTGTACTTTGATACAATTAGATAGTTAACCATGCCCAAACATTCTTCTTATCTTTCAGTGGTTTTTTTTTAATTTTTAAAAATAATTCAACTTCCAGTGTTAAAACACCTATTGAAATACAGATGGAAGTGCAAGGGCCGTACATTTATTCTGACTTATTTCCCCCTTCCATCCTTGCTTTTACTCAGAATTGGTTGAATTAAGTTTTGAAACCATATCATCCCCAGAAACCTGGTGATATCTTGGTGGGTATCATGCAGTCTGTGCCTTACAGAAATAGTAAAGAAATACTGAGTTTCTCAGGAAAATGTTTTTTCATCATTACAAATATGATTTGCATACATACTGGATTTCTCACAGTTGAATTCAAAATCTGGAAACTTAGGCTGAGAAAAGATGGTTAATTACACTCCCCTTTACACTTTTCTCTACCTTAACTTCCTTCTCCCCTTCCATCCTATACCAAACTCTCTGGCTTCTTTAAAGAGTATGTCTTTCTGTGCCTGGACTGATTTTTAAGGCTTTCTTTCATTGCTTATGTGTTGTTAAAAATCAGCATGTGAAATGGTTTTGCAGCCTAAGGGCAGAGAGAGGCAGCAGGAAACAGAGATGCAGGAGTTCAGCTTTGTTTTTCTCCTACATGCCCACTGGCAGTCCCTCCATATGCTGGGATTCAGTCTCCCCCAAACCAGTGCCTGAAGCCTTCACAGTGTGTTGCTGCAGTAGAGCAGCAAGCATTCAAGGGTTTATCTCTAATAGATGTGATCACTCACTGTTTATGAAGCAGCACAGCTTGTGCTGATAATGAAAGACCTCCTGTTCCCTCCCTCTCCCAATTAGCAGGTCTTGTCTGTCTCATATTCCTTATGAAAAAGCTTTATGTCAATATTGACAAGATGAGGAAAGGAAAATGAATTGACTTTGCACAGCTTCAGTTTCATCTTGTGAAAAATTCTGTGGGAGTCATTCTGTCTTATTCTCTAACAGTACCCTAAACATGAGTAATACCTTAGATGTTGAAGATGATACACATGACACTGACTTTTACATTTGTTTTATGTTACTCTAGAGTATGTTCAGGGTGTTATGACTCACCATAAAAGACAGTAAAAATCCCCAAACCCTTTCCCATCAGAAAGAATGAAAAAACCACTCAGCTTCTCAACTTCCTTTCCAAATGAGGAATTGGTTGATGGCGTTGTGAAGAAGAAGCAAATGCTAGAAATCCCAGAATTTCAAGGAGGCTTTGGTTTGAGAGGAAGGAACTGAATCTCATGAGTCAGAGGTATGACAGCCCATGCAAAGCAGTTAACCTTTCTGGGTTTCATATTTGCAAAATGAGATAATAATAGATCTACTTACCTCTCCTCTCCTCTGTTTTGCCAGCATCAATTCCAGACATTTTAAGAGGTGCTTCTTTAAGGTATTATGTGTGCATATAGTCCAGCCAAAGTCAAAATAACAAAAAGAGGAGAATACTTTTAATCTCACTCTAAACTGGGTATTTGCTTTTTATCAATCATATTTAATGGAAAAGTAAATGTCGAGGAAATGGATGCCAACAGTATTATCTTTTGTAGTTAAAAAGTGTAGACATAGAGCAGTTAAGAATGAAAACAGTACATCAGTACTATGTAATAACAATTCATAAAAGAGCAACACAAAGTCAATTTATTGTTTAGTAGAGATTCAAGTAACTGATTAGTGAGTAATTCTGATGCTCTACAGTTCACCCAGCATAAACTCTGGTGAGTCACATTGTGAAAACTTGCAGATGGTATTTTATTACAGGTGCCAGCAAACAAAGTTTTTTGGTATCAAGTGAAAAGATTGTAAAATGCCTTTTCTATAACAGAATGCAATTTTGCAGTCTACTGTTAGTGACGCCATTAGGCACCTAATATTTTAAGGGCTCACATTTGATAGACAAACTGTGTTAAGTTTTATTAACCTTTGCATTGATGTAGTGCACTTCATATTTGAGTGGCAAACCAACCTATTTACTTCCTATTCTTTTATTTCTCTCCTTCTCCCAGCTATGAGTCACATATACCTAGTACCAAAAGAAAAACATGGCATGCTATGAAATAATCAAAAACCTAAAGAACATGGCCAGCATTTACAATTGGTTTTTTTCTCCATAAATTCTCCTAAGTCTTGCATTGTCTTCATGCCTACAGTTTGCCCATCTGTGAGAACATCTTCTAGGTTTGTAATCCCAGTTTGATATTTTTAGCAGAACAGTGAAACTGAAATAAAGATCCAACTCTGACAATTGCATTAAACTCAAAGAAAATGGGTGCCACATGCAAGTTGCTGTGGGTTTTGTGGGAGACTGGGGTTTTTCCAGAAAAATAGGCCCTTTTAAGGAGCAATGCCTTAAGAGAAGCTCACACAGAGCAGTGCTCATCAGCGAAAATAAATATCAGGGCTCTTCACTTGGGTGTCATGCCTAGGATCACACAGGCAGTGGAATGCCATTAAATCTCCTTCCTCTGTAGACTTCAAAAGCCTTCAAATAGGCTTTATGACACAGCATCTGGCCTTTGAAAATGATCAGCATATGCCACTTGCTTGAAGACATCTCCAGCCAGAAGAGAAGTCAGGCCACTACGCATTTGAGTTATTGAGAGGCTTTATCAAAAAGACAATTTGAACAATGGATGCTTGAATTTTTCCAGGGCATGGTGAGGTTCTAAAACAACTTTCAGAGAGTAAGTATGAAAACACACAAGTAAATAGAAAACTGACTAGCTTTGAGGAGTTGCCTAGTAAACATGATATTGGTACCTTAAATACTCAAGGACTTTAAAAAAATTAGTATCTTCATCTAATATCCTCATGGACTTCTTTTGACAATAAGAGCACTTCTGTGTCTGAGTTTTTCTCCTCAAATTCTAATGTTTAACTGTTGAGCATTTGAGTAAGAATGTATTTTCCAACGTGTTTCACGTATACCACAATGCTGTAGAACACATCTGAATGTAATGCACTTACACAGGTCTCCAAAAATGCTTGTTCTGCTAATAAGATTAGCTGAAATAAGATTAGTTTGTCAGGATACCAGAGTTTTTCTTGTTATGAATTATTACTGCATCCTTTAGTATTTTTTTAGAAAAAATCATTTAATGTAGCAAATATATTTTGAAAGACTTGTGCATGCCTCATCTATAGTGCTGGATGATTAAATTAGCTTGTTCACTGTGTTCAAACAAGAAAGCATCGTATCAATTTCATTACTGACAAATACAAATTCAGATCAGCTTTTTCAACTCCCAGCATCACTGCTGGAAATATATATGTCTGTCTGAAATGCAGAACTTCATAAAAATGGCCTCACACATTTTAGAAGAAAAGGTAAACTTCTAAGAAATAAACCAGAATCATATTTTAACTAATTACTAGAAAACCTTTCATTGGACATTACTATTAGTTATGTAGTTAAGCTATATTTAATTAGCTGCTTGAAATTAATTTTAATGATTATTTTAAAATGTCAAACACATAGAGCCTGCATGTAGTTGTCCTGCAAAATGTAACTGAAATTCTGAAGGTGTTTATTTTTAAAACTCTATATTGAGAAAACACTAGGAGTACCTTTCATTAGGAAACATATAAGAAGTTAACAATTTTGAAATATGGTATTTTGACATTCAAATTACTATACAGAACCTAGCTGAAAGTTGCTAAAAATAATGCTAGTTCTTTAGCATATACATAGTTAGTGACCATGTTAGATCCTTGCTTATATGTTTCATGAAATGCACAACTGTGGTGTTTTGTAAGGAGAAAACACTTTAAAAGCACGTATTTGCATTTTTGTGGGTGAACAGAAAGAAACAGAAGAAAATTCCCTCCTGACAATTATAATTTATCTCTAAATGAGGAGGATTTGATCCAGAGCATTCATCACTGTAATTACAACCAGAACAAAATCGCTCAGATATAAACATAGGTTACATTCTGATTTTGTGAGAATTTTAAGTAGGCTTTATTCTACTATTTTGTACACATGCAACATTTCCTTGTTTTAAATATTAATATTAATAATGCTTACTAATGTAAAATAAAAATAGTTAAAAATGCTTTTAAACAATGATCCATAATAGACATGATTGCCATATCTGTTGTCTTTTCCAAAAATTTTAAATGAATTGGAACTAATTTTGACTTGCAATTTATGTATTTTGGAGTAAAATTGTAACAGCTCTTATGAAGGTTCTGCTACCATTGATGATAAGAATTAGAGGCAAATATTACACGCTTGACCTACATCTTTGTTGGCATTGCCTAATGTTTTCTTTTTCTATGTGTGTTACCTAAGTCAAAATGAAAAAAAACCAAACAAACCAGGTAAGCATGGCTTTGGTTTCTCTTTTAACTTTTTAGAAAAGGCATAGGTCAGCACTGATATTATCTGGGCTTAACCGGTCTCACCTATCTCCATATCTGACCTCTTAGTCTTTTTTTCAAATCTGGAAGGGAAAAAATAATGACATTGCTATTTATTTCACCTATTTTAAGATTGTATTCCATTCTCTTTTAGGGTAGATTCAATGTGCCTATTTCAAACTGATCACAGCATCAAATCTCACAGAATTCAAGAAACATTTGAACAATACTCTCAGGCACAAGGTGTGGTTCTTGGGGCTGTGCTATGCAGGGTGAGGAGTTGTATTTTGATGATCCTTGTGGGTCCCTTCCAACCTATGACATTCTTTGATCTTTAAAATGTATCTGAGATGCTTATGTCTCAAATGAATGCTTAATATTAATATGCCTAATTGATGTAGATAAAAATCCTTCATAGTATTCAATAGGACTGGATTTTCAGAGGTAAATGGGGATCACCTTTGACATATATCTTACATAGCATATATTTTAACAGAGAGGGAGTGAATAGCATATTTATACCCTTCTACCCTTCTGATTTTTTGTGTACATTCAAACAATTCAAATTATTCTCATCCAAAAGTCAGTAATTCAGATCACCTGAATTTGCATGAAGAAAAATACTGAGATTTATTTCCTGGTATTTATACCAAATGAGCTAAGTTTTGCTCTGGCTTGTAATGGTCTAAACTCATTTTAGACACAGTGAATTGATTAATTATAATTAAATATTTTGCTATTTCCATAGGATAAGTTATATATAATAGAAAATGGAAGAAAACGCTCTCTCATCACCAGTGAATTTTTTCAAGCTAGTCTATTCCTAATAAATAGCATACATTTTTTTTTTATCTGAGTAGTCTACATTGGTTCTGAAAATAGAATTTATTATTATCTCACACCTCAGGTTGAAACATTAACACAAAACTGGCTTTATACATTAACATTCCTTCTGGCAAGATAGAATAAAGATTAAAATACTTCTCTAACAAAATTCTTGGGATTTCATGTTATTCAAGTATTATCCAAGATGGAGAACTATAGTGATTTATTGTGGAAAAATTAAGAGGCCTATTACTTGCCATGGTAAGCACAGACATACTGTTAGTTTGACATAAGCCACATAAAGATATTAAATGTGACTCTAATTAGTTTTATTCACCACTCGAGTCTCTGCAGTTGGATTCCTTTGATATCATCCTGTTTCTATCTAACATGAGTAATGGGAATGGCTAGTGAACAATATTTCATACTGCCACATTCCAGTAGAAATGGTTTCCACTTGCATGCAGTGTTCCAGTGGATGCACTTTGATAAAATGGTAAAAAGGAGAAGCTCATAACGATCTCATTTCTTGACACAGAAAATCCTGCAGATTGGTGATACATCAGTATGTACAAAATTATCCTTTGCTAATACAATGAACCTGTTTATTATGACACTCTATACTCACTTAATCACTGTTATACAATAAATCATGTTTGTTATGTACTTACATAATGCTATTCAGCAAAAAAGGCACATTGTATAATTCAAAATATTCTAAATTAAACTAGTTAAAATCAAATTTCCAACTTGCTAGAAAAACCCCCAAGCAAATCTGAAATGGAGAGAAAGCGTCTGCACCTTACTCTAAAAGTTCTGAGTCCTAAAGTATAAACTATCTGTTGATCTGGAAAAAAATCTACATACTTGCTCCTAAACTAGAACCTTTACTTTGGTAAGTTCCCTGGACCAAGGATATGTAAAAGCTTGCTGTGGGTTGACCTTGGCTGGTATCTGTCTGGCTGCCAGTCACCCACCCACCTCTCTCTCACTCCCTTTCCTAAACAGAACAAGGGAAGAAAACATAACGGAACAGCTCATGGCTGAGATAAAGACAAAGAGATCAATTACTGATTAGTTACCACTTACTGTCACAGCCAAAACAGGCTTGGCTTGGAGAAAATTAATTTAATCTTTTGCCAATTTATTGAAAAGTGAGAAACGAAAACAAATTAAAATAGTGTTTTTCTTCACAATCCCTCCTAGATACAATATCACTCCTCAATTCCTGACTCCTCTAACTCCTCCACCCCTACCAAACAGAACAGGAGGGTGGAGAGTGAAAAGTTGAGCTTCTGTCTGCCACTCCCTCATCCTCACACTTTTTTCCTGCTCCTCAAGTTTTTTCCCTTTCTAGGGTGGGTCCACTCTCTGCGTTGCAGTCCTTCCAGATAAATTTGCTCTGTCTTGGGTTCTTCTCCACATGCTGCAGCTTCTTCATATTTACCTTCTCTGGTTTGGTCTTTTCCATGGACTACATGGAAATGCCTGCTCCAGGTCGTGCAGCATCTTCTCTCCAACTTCTCTGAGCTTGGTGTTCAATGTTATTTTTGTCACTGCTGTGTTTCTTCTTTTCCTTCTTAAATACATTTTCCCCAGATCCCAGCAGGCTGAAGGCTTCAGCAGTGTCCTGTGGTGGTTCTGTGGGAGTTGGCAGTGTCTGACACACGACAGCTCCTGTATTTTCCTCACAGAGGCCATCCCTGCAGCCCATCAGCTGCCAGCACCTGGACATGACCACCCTGAAAGAATAACTGACTAAAAAAGACTCCTAATTAGCCTGATGTTGAAACTTCTGAATGAGGAAGTAAGTAAGTAAATAAAATATGATCATACTCTTTGTCTCTTCTCACAAGGAACATGTTAATTCCATTTCACATTGTTTAGCACTTCGTGTGTGGCCTACTGAATGAAAAAGACAATGGGAAATGCTGTATTAAATTTAGTTATGACCGAAATTTGCCATCTGGGTCAACATTTACCAGATATAACAGCGCCTGGGGTAGAGGGAGAGGGCTTCGTGGGAGGTTTTCTAGGATATAATTGCACCAAAATATTGATTAATTCTTCCATAAAATCATAGAATGGTTTAGGTTGGAAGGGACTTTAAAGACCATCAAGTTCCAACCCCCTTGGCATGGACAAAAACACCTTCTACTAAAGCAGGTTACTCTGAGCCCATCCAGCCTGGGCTTGAACGCTTCCAAGTATGGGTCATCCACAATTTCTCTGGGCAACCTGTTCCAGTGCCTCAGTGCCCTCACAGCAAAGAACTTTCTCCTAATACATAATCAAAACCTACTATCTTTTAGTGCAAATTCACTACCCCTTTTGTTATCATTACATGATCTTGTAAAAAACTCCTTCCCCATCTTCCTTGTAGGCTCCCTTCAGATACTGGAAGGTCACAATTTGGTAACCCCTTAGCCTTCTCTTTGCCAGGCTGAACAAATCCGATTCTCTCAGCCTTTCATCAAATGAGAAATGCTCCATCTCTAATAATCTTGGTGACCTTCCTCTGGACTTGCTCCAACAGGTCCACGTCTTTCCTGTGCTGGGGACCCCGGAGCTGGATGCAGGTGGGGTCTCACCAGAGCAGAGCAGAGCAGAGGGGCAGAATCCCCTTCCTCACCCTGCTGGCTTTACCAGTTTGGATGCAGCCCAGGACACAGTTGGCTCTCAGGGCTCCAAATGCACATTACTAGCTGATGTCCAGCCCCTCACTGACCAGCACCCCCAAGTCCTTCTCAGCAGGGCTGCTCTCTGTCTGTCTGTCCCTCAGTTTGTGTTGATAATGAGGGTTGCCCCTACCCAGGCGCAGCACCTTGAATTTGGTCTTGTTAACCAGTATGAGATTCCCACAGGCCCACTTCCTGAGATTGTCCAGGTCCCTCTGGATGGCATCCTGTCCCTCAGATATGTCAGCAGCACCGCTCAGCTTGGAGTCATCATCAGCAGAAATATGAGTCATCTAAATGGTTTTCCAGATGAAAAGAACAGTCTAAATAAGTTAGTATTTGTTATTGCATTTGTAATTTTCAGCATTTTTTTTTAGTAGCAATCAAAAAATATCAAAAGGAAAGGGGAGTTTCAATGGAGGATAACAGTGACAGAAGGGGGATTCATGGTTATGGTAATTCTCTAGAGAATAGGTTCCAGTTTAGGCTGCAGCATAGAAAAGGCACAAAACATTTTGCAGAATTCCTCTTAAGGAGACAGCAATGTAAGGAGAATATTCTATGTCGGTAGAAGAGCAATATGACATTCTTCTGTTATGACCTTAATGCCTTTCTCATTTTTCTTTTTTTCCTGGCAAGCTGGGAAAGACAGTGCTGAAATGAGTTCTTAATCAAAATGAAGTGAATTGAGGAAACACTGATGATTCTGTTATCTTGAAAACTAGTTTTTCAAGAGGAAAAGGAAAATGAAAAAAATGAAGGGTCTGTTTAGTCAAAGAAATACCAGGATAAATTTTACTTAGCTAATTATTATCTTTATACATTTTTAGACTTGCAATATAATAATACCTTGTGACACATATTTGAGAAAAGCCAAAATTTTAAAAGAAACTGAAATAGGCACCAGTGTTTTGATACCACAATGTTTTAGCCTGTAAGATAAAGAAATATTTAGACAGTAAAATAAAATGCATATCAAAAACTGTTTTGAAAGAGCATTTATTTGTGTTCAAGTTGACATATGTCCTCCTATACTTCTTCCCTGTTGTGTGTTAAAGCAAACAACAGAAAGACATCAGCCTGGATTAAAGCCTTAAGAAATGAGGAAATATTAGCTCTGGTATGTGATTTCCACTGAAATAAATTTTGGATCTCTTGCAATAGTTTCAGTATGACTAGAAAGAAATGAACTTGTGAAAAGTTAAATGTAATTATTTGAACAAATATAGTGTTAGTGTTGTCTGTCTGTAAAAGGGGAGAGAAAACATTTAAAAACCACAAAAAATATAATTTTATAAAATCATGCCTAGTTAAGATTTAAATGAGTAGTCCTGCCAATATTTAATATTCAAAGGAAGAAAAAGAAAATAAATAATAGTTTGAGGGTGAAGAATGTGTTAAATTAGAACAGAGTCAAAAGTAATGGCTGAATTTTCACTGCCTGTCCATTAGACCTGTCTGTCTAATTGAACATTAATGGGATTTGGGTATTTTGCTCCCATGTGATTGACAATTCCAGACATAGCTACTAACAGAGAGAAATAAAGAGCAGAACACAAGATGTAGAGTTGCACATAGAAGCCAGAAAATAAAAAGAGTAAAATGAAAGCAAATCTTTTCATATGCTGAAACCATAACCATGGAAAGTGTAAGCAATACTTGCTGTTGAGCAGAGGCATTGGAGGAGAATCAGGAATTCATTTTTTCCAGAGTTCATATGAGAAAGGTGTCAATACCTGCTGGTAACAGTGGTGTGGATTTTATATTAACAAGGTAATATTTGTGAATATGTCTGTCAGTGACTCAGACTCATGCCTCACTGAGAGACTTTTTGCTATTATATCTCCAAAGAAAAAATATAATTTTCTCAGCAAATAGGAAATATACCAGAAAAAACCCAAGTTGCTCACAAAAAGGCTAAAAACCAACTGATTTCTTATAAAAGCATTTTTGCTACTTTTCAGAAGGCATGGGCTCAGTTTTGTTCATCTAATCCTGAAGGAAGTCATGTCCACTGAAAAACATAAACTACATCAAGCTAAATCATAGAAACACAGAGAATGCTTAATTAATCCATTGGAGAGAAAGTGAGAAGCAGGGACAACTGAGCTCCAGAGGCATTTTCCAAAGAAAAGAAATGGCTTCCCTTGATGGAGAACTTGAGAAGCAGAACATCTTCAGTTTGCTGATGGGAATGAGAGCCTACTTTGAGAGCTAATTAGCTGTATTACGTAGCTGTAGCTGAGCAGACCTTCTCTGGATCTGTGCTTGGGAATAACAGAACTTTCCATTGTAGTGCATCACTTTGCAGCTGAAGACAGATTCTAGACCAGGAGAGAGACTGCATTCTTACTTCTGTGGCTTGCTTGCTGAGTATCCACTCAGTATATCTGATTTTAGACCCATGAAACAGTTTGCACAGTTGGTGAAGTGTGCACTAGTAAAACACAGTCCAGGATTTCTTTTTATTCATTTAGCAGGTTCCTGATGCTCTCACATTGCATCTATTTCTGTGATAAGAGGTGACAGTAGAGGCACTTTACTCCCCTCTTTCGATGGCCCACACCAGCTACATTTGCAAGCTGCATGAGTGTTTCCTCGTCCCACATTTGCAGAAAGTTTGTAAAAATAACTGTTGAATCTCAGTGTTTTTGAGATTGTTTTCACCCATTCTGTCATGAATGTAGGAATAGGATTTCAAAGTAGAATAGAGTGGCAACAGAAGGTGAGGCATCAGAACAGAAGAAGGTTGTTGACTTCAAAGGAAGGTGTTCTTTAGTTTCTGTCTTCACCTTGGAGGGAGGTGAGGATAATTCCCTCCATGCCTGGGTCACTGCTTACATCCTCCTTGAATAAATAAAACTTTTCTACCTTTATTTGAACTGGCTAATATTTCTGAACTATCCAAAACTGATAAAGTCCTAGCAAAATCTTATGCTTAAACAAATATGCTCACTTGATGGTGTTGCAGAAACACAGTCTTAGTTACATCTCTTCTTATACCAGTCCTCTGAGTGGTTTTTTCTTGTTTGTTTGTTTTTGTTTTTGTTTTTTTTTTTGTTTTTTCCCCTGGAGAAATTCTACCTTCAAAATTATGGCATTAACTATGTGAAATAAAAAACCCAAAAAATGAAGATTATATTGAGATTGTTAAAAATCTCCTGTAGGGTGCTGGAAATTTCAGTGCAGAAAAAGACACATAAAGGACTTCAAATTATGATTTTTATGACTTTTCCATCAGCAAATATTTTCCTATAATTCGATTGGCAATATATAATAAGCTGTTGATAATACTGAAAATATTTTTTCTCCCCTGAAAATGGATTCTGAGGTTCTTCCATATTGAGGAAGCTGAAATGTAAGTAGCTATGTATATCTGCATATTTTGTAACCATCTGTAATATCATTACAAATTTAATAAAGTGCATTCATCTATATAATTTAATGTTATTTGGGTTCTTAACATCTAGTGTCACAGCTGTTTGGAAAGACACACCAGTAATGTGTTTAAAAAAAATTGGCATGTAAAAAGAAGTTCCTGTGAAGCTAAAAGTACATTTATTCAGCAGCATTTTAAACTTGGGAAATGTCTAGTACTTTTACACATAAGTTTTGGCCCTAGGTCTACGGGCTGTTTTTTATAATATACGTTATAACAAAGCTCTGAATACATGCACTCTGTAGTCTATTACAGTGGCTGTTCTAACAGTCAGGGGAAGTAAACATAAGTGTTTTCATGTTTCCCTGGTGCTGGGATGGAAAGAGAAACTGAAATTAGGACATTACATCAAGAGCCAGAAGCTGTACATTAGTTAATTTTGAAAGGAATGTATGTGTATTTGAACTTGACTCATTTTGCTACCAATAGTTCCCCACAAAAAAATCAGATCAGAAAGTGTAATAAACCACAGGGTTAGAGTGAGAGCTATGCAATGAGATAAACTCCTAATAAGAAATGTGGTGTAGCTGTCATTGGAGAAAGCATGCAGATGCAGAAAGAAACAGTAATAACCTGGTATTTTAATAGTTGGCTTGGACTGATACAGTAAAAGACAGAGATGGTGCTTCTTTGCCTATAATATTGATCTTTTCAATGAGTGTGATGAGTGGAAGCCATAGGAATAAGGTGTTTTATTGTGATCTTTTCTGAGATTAACAATCTCTTCCATCAACACACATCCTATTCCTTAATGATTCATTTGTCCAGTGATAGAATATTTGGACTATACCATTGAGCAGCAATAGGCCTCTCAGCTGAAACACTGGATGCCTTAGTTGGATCTCTGAGATATGGAAAGATGAATTTCAATCTACTCCCTAAAATATCTGTCCCTGAACACATTTCTGTGCACAGGATCATGTGTTCTGTTGCTACCAGCTCAAGATTGGTGGGTTAGCATTTTAGGTGCTCTGTTTTATTGGCTGGTCTTCAGTTCAAACCATCTCCTGGAGGGATATGAATCTTGCAGGCTTTGATTTTAAACTTATCAAGTGGAATATAACTATCCCAAAATAATAAAGTATATGATGTTTAAAACTTGGCACTTAATCAGAATTAGTCAGGGCCTTTTATTTTCTTTATTCCTGATATCAGAAAATATGCAAAGGTCCTTGAACTCTTATGCAATATATGAGTGAGTACTTACCTCTATGTTCAGCAGTTTGCAGCACAACTTATCAATAGAGTTTAAGAATTCTTAGTGAGGAAAGGAATAAACCCAGAAAACACAGTTATGTCATTACAGAAATTATTGGTGAACTGTTGGTAAGGATGAAAGTTTAATAGGAAAACTTTATAGATATGAATGCTTAGCAGAAGGCTCTTTGAATGTAGAGATAGTAAGAGAGGTAGAAATGAAAGCCAGGTAGTTACTGAATAGCTGGAGAAGACAATTATTTAGCCAGCTGAAAGAGAATCTCCTTTGATTGAACAATACCCTTAGAAACTAAAGAGATGCCAAAGGTCCAAAGGTTGGAGGGACCCTGCCAATGTGGCAAGGAAGAAAAAAGAGTTTAGGAAGTGGATTTTAGGGTTTGAAATGTAGCACAATATTATAATGTAGTAACTCTTATAGGCTGTATGTGTGTCTTGTACTGGTTGGTTACTGGAAATTAGAATATTCAACACAGAAAAAGATATAAAGTATTGTAACAAGAACTTGGGAACACCCTCTCTCTGGGGCATGCTTTCAGCTGTGGCTGTCAGCTAAAGAAAGCCCCCTTTTTACCCATGACCCATGTAATAAACTGCATGTTCTAAGAGCTGTCTTGGACTCCAGAGATCCCTCACTACCATCCTGGCACACCGGCACTATCCTACAGTGAGCTAATGAATTAAAGGAAGAGGACTTCAAAAAGGGTAGTTTAATATGGACATACAGGTTTAACTTTTCTCTCAGTATGTTCTTCAGCCACAGACTGATATTAGCTGAGAAGAACCACTGGGGGTACAATAGCATATTCATTTTTTCAGTCTTTTCTAACCTCTGTCAGAAATTAGCTATAGAGAGCCCAGGGGAGGTAATATTCCAGTGGGGGCATCTGCAAGCTTAAAATGAAGCATATTAATTGGTGCTTAATGATTGAAGAAAACGCTGATTCCTGAAGCTGGTCGAGCTTCTTACAGTCTGGGTGGAATTTATTTCTGCTGTGCTTGTATTCATCATAAACATGAACTGTAGGCTTATAAAATGCTATTTTTTAAAAATATATCAGACTCTAATGATTCCTCTGGGAGAAGTTTAAAAATCTGTAAATACAATTCCTCAAGAGAATAAAAAGACAGAAACACAAAACTTCATGAACTGAACTCACTTTAAGATTTTGGACGTCAAAAGTCAGAATTCAGCAAATGCAAATAATCAATTAATTTGGATGTGTTGATGTAGTGCCTGTGATTTTCATCTTTGTGAGTTTTTTAAGACCTATATTGAAAAGCAAACTTAATATCCAGGAAAAAAAATCCAAATATGCAATCCATCAGGGCCTATTTCTTTCCAGTCAATTTGTCTCAGACAGAGTCTGTTGTCTAAAATGTCTCTGATCACAGGAATGTTTCATAAGAACACAAAGCTGGAGCAGGTACAGCCTCCACTTTTCAATGTTAACTTTAACGTGTAGACAAAAAAAAAAAAAAATTAGGTGAGTGGAATGTGAAAAATTGTTTAAAAAGAAAAAATACAGCAAACAAACGAACAAAAAGAAGAGATCAGTGGAAGACCTGCCCATGAAGACTCATATAATTTCTAACTTGAATGCTTGTAAAGGTGTTTGAAATCTTTGGTAGGTCATATTAAAAATGCAATATATTATTACCTTAACAGTGTGAAGGACCAAACAAGATTCTGTTCTTTCCCCCTGTTTATTTCTGAACCACTTGGTTGTTCTATCAATACGCTGCGGATCATACAATGTTCACCTGCCATTTCATACAGACAAAAGACCTCTGGGCAGACAGCTGACTCCAAACTACTGCTGACCAATTTTAGAAAAGAGATGTTTTCCTAATGAGAACAGAGGATTTGCCTGAAAATATTTCTCATGCAAATTATTACTTCTAACTAATACTCTCCAAATCATTACAATCAGATATTGGATTCCATGTAACAAAATGGAGTTGCTAGGCAATATGGGTGGTCAGCCTTTTTCTTGTGAGAGCTGGCTTTAAAAAGTACTTTATGTATTCTATTCTGAAATTCAAACTATTTGTATTTAAATATGATTGCAGACATGTTAAACTAAGGTTTGATATCAGCCAAAAAAAGTAAGATGTACCACTCAAATTTTGCTTGTGAATTACAAAGTTTTTTATTTTGGGACACATTTTCCACTGCAGTTTTGCAGGCAGAATCACCAGAGAACACTAATTAGCATGTTTTTAGGATGAAGTGGATTTTAATGGCACAACTGGAAAATCGCCCACATGTCCCTAGAAAATTATAAGCAGAGATTTTCCAGCTAAAACAGAAAAGCAGATGGATAAGTATGAAACTAATGTTATTTCTTCTGGGGCCAGAATGTCAAAGTGAATATCTAATGAAGCTTCTTTTTTTTTCCTTGAGCACAAACTATACAATACAGAAATATATCAAGTATCATTCTAAGACAGGAAAGTAAAGAGGACTTGAAGTAATTTAAATGTATATTAGAAAAGAGTGAAGAGCTGGAGCTTTACTTAGAGATAAGAGTAAATAAAGTCCTTTACTCATTTTATGCATGCTGGGTTACAGCATAGTCTGACTTACATTAGAAACCAATCTTTAGTCATAGAATTCAGATCAGGATGCAGCTCTCTGGAGACTGGATTCTGGGTCATCTATCAAGGGCAGATGATTCAAGGGTGCTGTTTATCATTTCAAACCCATTTCACAAAGTAGCAAGTAAATTATTATTTTTCCTAAATTACTTATGTGAAACTTGTTTCTAAAGACTGGTCTGGGAAAGGTTATTGTAAGAATGGAAATAAAAGTTCCTCTAAATGGAAAGGTTTGTCTTTGTGAAGTCAATTTCACATGTGCAGTATTGACAATATTTCATTAAATAACATTATAAAAGTGGTGCAAAATGACAGTGTAGCTTATTAAAACGTACTTTACGTTCAGCAATGACTCAAGCTTACAAGACTCAGGATCAGGACTTCTTAGACTGTTGGCTAAAAGAACACTGGCAAGGACACCAGAAAAAGCATGAATATAGTCCTACTGGGGGTCTTTTGACTTCCATCTGTCAAGAAAGGCAAGCAGATGGGGTTTCCCTGTAACACCTCATTGAAAGGATAACAAGCACAGTACCTTGCCAAAGACCATGGTTACTGATTTGCTTACTTGGTTTCACAGAAATAATTTTGTACCTTCAGCAACAAGTTAGTGAACTTGATCAGCCATATAATATCTACAAAATTGGTGTCCTTCGAGATTATCTATGTTCATTTAAATAAGTGGTTTCAGAGAACACAGTAAAATTAAGTCAGTAATTACTTGCCCCATACCCAGGCTATGAACCAGAAAAGATTGCTGAGGGGATTTCTAATTATATGTCTTTTAAATGGATTTGAAAAGGCTAAATACTAGCAGTGTCAGTGTCTTGATCTATCACAGAAATGACCTGTGTCTATATCTCTAGCACAGCTGCAACAATGGGGCAGTAAATATTTGTGCAATGTTACAACTATTTTCCTAGATTCTTGGTATGTCAAAATCTGAGGTGATTGAGGTTGCATATGATAGCAGCAGTGTGTCTCATATTTCAGTATCTTTGAGTTTATGGTAAAATATTAAGCTTGCCCTTTCATTCAATATTGAAGTTTCTAGGAATAAAATGTTATCTCTCTATTCCAAAATTGTCCACATTTACTTCTCCAGATGACCCAAGTACATTTGATAAAATTCAGTAATAATTTAATTTAATTAAGCTATGCAAAACTTAGTCTAAATTACTTTTGATAATGCAATTGGATTATTGTACAGAGAATACTGTAGCCTTTTGTATAGTTCTTAATGTCTATATCACAGAAAACATCTCGTCTTTAAGTCAAGAGCTGAACTGAAAATAGCTGAAAATAGGGGAAAGCATTAGATGTGCTTACCTCATTTTCACTCTTAGAATCAAAGAATGACCCTTGTTGGAAAAGACCTTTAGAATCATAAAGTCCAATGATCAGCTTAGCCCCACCATCCTTAAACCATGTCCTCAAGTGCCATATTTACATGTTTTTTGAATTCTTCCAGGGATGGCCACTCTACCACTTCTCTTGGTGGCCTGTTCCAATGGTTTGTGAAGAAATGTTTTCCTAATATCTAAACTAACCTTGTTTTTGTTGCCATTTCCTTTCATCCTGTTACTTGGGAGAAGTGCCCACCTGGTTACCACCTCCTTTCAGGTAGTAGCAATCAGGTCTCCCAAGAGTCTCCTTTTCTCCAGGGTAAGCAATCCCAGCTCCCTCTGTCACTCCTCATAGGACTTGTACTCCAGATCCATCACCTTCTTTGGACATGCTCCAGGGCCTCAATGTCCTTGTAGTGAGGGGCCCAAAACTGAACACAGTACTCAAGGCTCAGACTAATCAATGCCAAGGAAGATTACTTCCCTCGTCCTGCTGGCCACACATTGTTATAGTCAGGGATGGTATCTGACTTTTTGGTTAAATAATGATGATCAATGTGGTGAAACGTTGTCCTCTTAATTCAAAATAACAATAATTCCATTTATAGTAGGAGACAAGAATGATTTGCACAGTAGGAGCCTTGAATTCCTTTGATCCAATCTCATCCCATTAATTCCACGAGATGGAGTTAATTCTATATTAAAGACTAAAATAGGAAAGGTCTCCTGATGAATTAAGAAAACCCTTAAAATCTGAAAGATACATTTTTTTTTTTTAGAACAGCAATTGATCTGCAGTGGAAGAAATTGAAATTATTCAAAACGTAAGACAGAGTAATTTGCACCTTTTTTTATTTTCAAACTTGAAGCTTTTGTTGTTTGGCTTATGCAACTGGTGGCTCTTTAATGTTTCATTACAAGGAAACAGTACATGAATTCTGATTACTATAGGATCAATTTATGTTATCTCTGGTCTTAACATGCTTTCTTTGTTTCTCCCATATATGTTTATATAATTGATGTCTTATCTAACAGTACTAATAAAACTTTCTGTGTTACGGGCAACATTTTTATTCTCGTTTTCATGGTTCCTTTTACAATGCCTAATTCACATAATTGTTAGTGGAAAATTAATGTAAGTTAAGACAATGCAAGCAACAGAGAAGTGTCACCAATAAGAGCTGTCAGAAAAGACAAATAGTAAACAGAAAATAAATACATACTCTCTTAGTTCAGTGTTCATGTGTTTAGGAACAGAATTTAAACTTCTGCCACAAACAACTGATCAGAAACATCCAGACTGATTTAAGTTGTCATGGTGATCAGCCACTCTTTGCAGATAAGCCCCTGACTGCTCTGCAAGCCAGAGTACAGGCAGTAGTAATTCACACTGTTGTCTATAAAAGGGTCTCTCAAATATTAGGGACATGTCTTCACTGAGTTTTGTTAAAAATTCTCTCTCTTTCGTTAATGAAATGTCCTCTCTAGTATGTCCATCTTCCCTTGTGTATAGTATGTGGCTCTTTGATCATGCATTACTAGGCTGTGGGAGACAGTAAAGTTAGCCTCCTTTTTTGGCTCTTAAAGACACAGCAGGCACCAATGTTAGAAAGTAATAGTCTCTTTTTAGGGAAGAGATCATGCTATTCCTGACTGAGTGTTTGGATAAGCCATTGCAGAATGCCTGGCTTTGTTTCTGGTGGCCTCTATGCCCTACTGATGACAAGAACTAACAGAACTTCCAGTGAGATGGAAAGGAAAATGGCACATTTCTTTCTAACTTTTTTTGAGTGTATGAGATGATAAATGTAAGAAAATTGTGTATAAACGTGCTTGCAGACCTTAAAGTGTTCCTGTGCCAAAACATTATTCAAATGTGATGAAAATTTTCTCCAAAGTTGTTGTAGGTGGTAGAGAAACTGATAGCCCTATTCACAACACTTCAAACTCTCTACCAAATACAGTTAAAAATAACATGACACTGGTTTGACACAAATTGCTGCAGGCTATACATTTGTCAGTCCCATTACTAAACAGAAACCAGGAATTATGGGTTGACATATTTCTTATTCAAGTATGTCTGAGAGACTTAGATGAGAAAATAAATGAAACAGTCAATACTGTTGATATGATTAATGCAGGGTCTTGTTTGGCTGACTTTTCAAGTATGCAAGAAATTACTTGTTGGACATCAGAGGTTTGCCATTGTGTAACAATTTGGAGATTATGGTTGTGAAAAGCACTTACGATGTCAGTGAATCTGACTGTGAGGCAGCATATTTGAGAAGCATTTGTGTTTGCCTTGGTACTGAGTATGTGCTTTCATTCTCATGATTTGATATTTATAGAGAAGTTGAAGAAGGGGCTCCAGCTCACTTTGTAACAGTTCCTGACGCTAAAAATATCTTCCTCTTTGTCCCAGTTTAGGGCAAATCTGGGAGGAAACCTCCCAAATGGGGGTCTCTCTGGGAAGCAAATTGGAACTGCCCCTCCCCCCTACTGGTTTGGGAAAAACCTTTTTAGAGACGAGTGGGAAAAACCTCCTTAGAGATGAGTGGAAAAAACAATTTATTTAACAAAAAGAAAGTGCTTACAAACTTAGAAATTAATAATATGAAACAATAAACTTGGCAAAATTGAGAGAGAGTCCTTGCTGTGGGAGCCCAGCTCGCTCAGCCTTTATCAGTTCTTTCCGGCGCTGGAAGATGCCGGCCTGGACCCCGGTGGCCCAGGTGTGGAGTCCCCAGTGCTCTCGCTCTAGTAGATCTTTCAGTTTAAGAGCAGGTTTAAACAGTCCCAAGAAAAAGGAAAAAAAACCAGTCCAGGGAACTTCTCTGCCCTAGCTAGCTAAAACTAACTAAAAGCAAAGGAGATCTCTAACCCGCCGCTTCAGACAAACCATCCAGGAGGAGGAGCTACTTCTCTCCAAACAAACTCCGCGCTTCTCTTTTCTCCCCCTTCGCTCTAGGAACCAGCCTTAAAGCTACAGAACACAATATCTAACACAGACAGAACAGACCATTTGGGGATAGAAGCATCATACAGTCACCCTAGGACACTACCATGTTCTGAAAGCAACTTAATCAGATCTAAGTATGGACTCAAGTATAGCCTGGTAAAAAGTAATTTCTTTAAGTATTAACCTCTGTTAATACTTAAAACACATTCATAGGTTCTTTGTATCAGATAACTTGGAGAGTGCTCATTTTCTATGGCTTTATTAGCAAATTAACCTAAAAAGTGTGGAAAAATTACATAGAAGCAGCAAACATTAAGTAAATTCTGCAGAATCACATAGAAGCGGCAAACATTAAGTAAATTCTGCATAATATAGTGGAAAGACACATTGTGAAAAGGTTGTACTGTCAATGCTAGTAGATTTTTTTTATAATCTAGCCCTTTGCCCAGGGCTTATAATTCTTCATACTGAAAAAAAAAAAAAGGTAACATAAAATTTAAATACAGTTTTATTTGCATGTGTCTACACATGCTGGAATATAGACCTAAGCAGTCATCACTTTCACATGTGTCAGTTTAGCATTCTTATTCAGAAAACCAGCCTTGGGATTTTATTCTGAACACAGCACAGTTCAGAGATGAGAACCCATTTTACTTTAGGAGAAATTCCACTACCTTGGATAAGTGAAACTAGCAGGTTAGATGACTTTTTTCATAAAGTCTTTGATCAAAATCCTAGAATAAGAAAAATCAACAGGGTAAATGTAGCCATGACCCAAGATGATATCCCAGATAATAACTGTAAATATTTACAACTCACTAGAGAAGTTGCCTTTGAGCTCTAAACTTATATATATAACTTACAAGAATGAAAACTTAATTAGAAACAGGAATGTTGAAATTTTTGTTTAGCTTTTGACTAGGTATCTTCACTTGATTTTCTCACTGGGATTTCCTTTGTAGCCAGTGGAGAGAAATAGGATTGTTCAGACATGCATGATGTAAAATCAGTTCATTTTTAAAAATGGCTGCTGTTATAATGGATATTTGAGATGAAATAAATTTATATTCAATTATTTCCCTTGGTTTTGTGCTTTTATATGTCAAACATTCCTGAGTCTCTTTGTTTCTGAAAAATATATTAGCTTACAGGGGGAATAGGACCTCTTACTTAAGGGGTAGAAATTCACACCTCATTCTTATTGTCTACAAAATGTAAATTTGCATAGATGAAAGTGATGAAAGCTTTTTTTTTTATTGAATCCAGAGCTTCTAGTAGAATTCTACAGATTTTAAGACCAGCCTGGAAATGAATGTATTTGTCAGGATAAGTTTGCAACAGGACTAAAATTTGTTGCCAGCTTGCTGGAGTGAAAGAATCTTGGGAACCCTTTGCAGTAAGACCTCATATAGGGCAATGCACAAGTCTCACCACTTGCAGCTTGGGTAGAGCCTGTTTGCCTGTGGCTTGGCTTTGCCAGTAATACAGGCTATCAGGTGAGGCAGAGTAGGACAGTTCTCTATCCCACCACAAAACACTTCTGGAGAAAGAAATAAGTTAGAACTCTTTCAACAGAATGGAAAGAGCTTGGAAGGGGAGATCACATCTGACAGATGTTATCAAGGTAACAGAGTGACCAAAAAATGAAGCCAGGATTCAGCTATTACCATCTTAGTTACTCAGATTATGAGCTTTGTCTCAGATTTTTTTCTAGAATTAGTCAGATCTCCAGACCATATTAAATCCTGGTGCTGCAGAATTTCTATCTTCATAAGTTTTCAGAAAAAACCCCAATTTTTTAAACATTTGTGTCTAAATGTTTAAAGAGAGAGAACGAAACTCTAAAGACAAGCATTAAGCAGCTTAAACTAAAACTAAGAGAATGAAACTGTTAAAGACAAGCATTAAGCAGCACTAATGTAGATGCTGAAACTAGAATAAACAAAAAAGGCTGGATTTGTCTGACCAAATTAGATGTCTGCAATATGCGTTGCCCAAAGTTTTGCCTCAGTTCTCTTCTTTATCAGAGAAAGATGCTTTATAGGGTACATCACACAGGAACAATCAAAAATAGGCCACTGAATCTCAGAGGCACCTCTTTCCACCACCTGGGAGGGAAAGCAGGCATTACCTGTTCATATGTAGAGGCCTTTATTGTCAATTGCTATGTTCAGTCACATTGGAGAAATGTAACCCAGTGCTCAAGCAGGAGCAGAGAAGTCCTTACTCCCTCTTTGGCCCGAGCTGCTGCAAACAAAATGAGCCATGGCCCAAGTCTGACATAGCTCTTTGAAGCTGCTCAGACTTACCTTTCCCCTCTCTGGCCATTCCTTGGAATGCATCTACCTAAATTTTGACTGATTGTGATCTGTAGACATACATCTTCACACTCCCTGGTTCACTGCTTACTTCCAGGAAGAAGGTGCCAAACTGAGTAATTTTATTTTTCCAGATTTCTGGAGCCCTTAAAAAGGAGCAACTTATGCATCATTGAGTATTATTTAAAAAGGGAAAAATTATTACTCTGAAATAATCAGATGTTTTTTAAAAAAATGAGTACTGAATAAAACTTTTTTGTTCTTACTATGAATATCTATTATGTGTATCATACTCATATATTCACATATATTTATTCAATTTATATATAATTACATATATGCATATAATTAATTTTCTAGAAATATATTAATAGAATGTGTTTACATAAATATGTTATATTTGTAATATAAATTCTGTATATGTAGTATGCATATTTAGTATTTAATGAGCATTTACCTCATTAGTAAATACTCTAATCTTGTTCAAGCATGCTTCTCAGTACTGTATTATAAATCGACAACATTAAAAATCTAATACAAGTCCAGAAGTATCTTTTTCTCATTCTCTTATTCCTTTACATTTCTTACTGCACAAAATAGCCTCAAGAAGCTGTTAAAACCAAATCCACATAGTTTTTGGAGAAAAAACCCTTGCTTTTATGCATATTTCTTGTTACAAAATATATGGGGAATAATCTTTCACAGCACAGCATGTGTATGTACTTTTTTTGTTCCTAAATTGTATAGTGAAGATACACATATAAATTCATTTGTACACAGATAATGTGTATATACTACCTAAATATAACAAGAGAAAACACAAATTGCAAAGAGCCAATTAATGCTCAATTAATGAAAATCAACAAGCCACATGAAAGCCAGGAGCATCAGGTGTTCAAAGCGAACTGCTGAGTTTGATCAAAGCTGAGATGGAGTGTTTGCTTAAGACTCACCTGTACATGGTTTTATACAGGTACACCTTGAACATGCATGGGTTCTGGTGACACTTAATGTCCAAAGGTTTATTTTTCTTCTCTTTGAAGAGTTTCATCTCTTTTTTTTTTTTTTTTTAAAGGATGATGAGGTCTTGTGAATGAAAAGGGTGATTCTACCAGGGCAGATGTTTGATGAATGCAGACTTTTATTTCAGCTTGTACAATGGTGCTCACAGGGGTGAGGGTAGGGATTCTCAAAGGCATCAATGGGAAATAGGGGAAAGTTTTATTGCCTTCCATTGGGTTCTTAAGAGCCTTTGTTGACCTGCTTTTTCAAATTTAGGTAACTATATGTTAGTAAATCATCTATAAAAAAGAATACAAAGCTGCAATCTACAGAAGGAGCTGTAATGAGGTGTTTAGCAAAAAGAAGGGTATAAAGTGGCAATGTTACAATATCTGAGTTGAGAAGAAATAAATAAATCCCAGCCTGAAAAATCCTACAGTAGGGACTTTTTTTTTCCCCCCCCCTAGCTTTTCATTCCTTGTATTTCAAAAACACAAGGGAAGAGAAAAATACATTGGGACTAATCCTCATGAGGACTGAGTGCAATTCCTGTTCTAAAGCACTCTATTTATGCAGCAGATCAGTGTAAAATAATACTCACTGCCTACCTGAGCCGGTAACTGCCTACCTGAGCTGGCACTAATTATTATTTACATACTATTTAGATGATTTGAAAATATATGCACATCATCTTTCAGAATGGGGCAGGTCTTGGTTTTGATATTTAATTTTCAATAGTGAGGAGTTTGGAAAAAAAAAAAAAGAAACCATGCCAGGCTGTAGATACGTATTTCTATGTTTCAATGTGAATTTTGGAATTTTGGCACTGTCATTTGCTTCATGAGATCTTGGAATGTTTCCAAATGAAATATCCTACACTTTGACATTACAGAAATCAGTTGTAACAAAATTCTCTGGGGGATGGAAGGTGTGGACTGACGGGGATCCCTTCCAAACAAAGTAATTGGAAAAACAGTTTTCAAAAGTGCCTCTCAGTACTGTCTTGAAAGCAAAATACAGCTTCTTTTGAAGGAAGAAGTGAAAACCAGGAAAAAAACAATTCCCTCTCCACCTCCTCCCCAAATGAATGTTGTGTATAGTTTGTAAGAAAAAAATGTGAATACACATAACAATACCTGTAAAACAACAGGAAAAAAAAAGGATTTATAGAAAACACATGCTATTATCTTTGCAATTCATCATGCATATAATTTGTTTATTCCACGTGTAGACCTTCAACATTTCATACAGTAAAAAATGGAAGCTCATTAGCATTAGTTGGCCATTTACATACTTCCTGCTTTTTGGCTTAAAGCTGCCCAATCTCAGACATTTATTTATTATGAATATTTATGTTATTCTGCACCATGATAACCACATTTTATCACAGTACATCCTTCAAACAAAAGGAAAGATTATAAGATTTTTTCCCCACACTTTTAGTAATCACTTTTCAAACAATTTCTATTATAAAACTCTTTATGTGGCATATAAGCTATAAAATAATATTCACTGCATACTTGCATTTGTATTAAATATTCTTTATGTAATATTTAAATAATTTAAAAATATAGGGACACCATCTTGAAGTTCCATGAGGGAGTCAAATTCTCTACTTCTCTATATTTTGTCTCATTTTTATCTGTAGCTGTTGGCCTTCCTAATCAGCAGTCTGTCCTTTTTTCTTTCAGCCTTATTTTATTTTATTAGTAGCTTTCCCTCCTTTCTTTCAGCATGGTTTTATTTTACTTGATTTTTTTTTTCTCTTTTCCATCCAATTTTGCATTATGGAGAAAGAAGTCTGGAAGTTTTTGCTGACATACAGTGAAGAAAGGAACCGGATGGCAGAGGTAGTTGATCTTGTAGTGGTAATCATGCACAGAAATGGAAGAACTGCAGGGTGAACTTTTTGATCCATAGCATGGAGCTGTGCAATGATCAATTGCCTGTCCAAATCTGCTCTGTACTTATTATTTTTATGGAAATGTATCATCCCAGCTTCTGTTATGTATACTCAAGCTTTGCTCTGTCTCCACCCCTTGATGTTCCAGCTACTTCTGTAACATTTAATAAAGTACCCTGAAAACACAAACACAGGGTCTTTTGAATGACTGGATTTTACTGTAATTGCAGCTGGAAAAATCAGTGCTCCAACTCTGTTTTCTGAGAAGCAATATTAGAAAATGCAGATTGTGGATAGCTTAATGGAACTGGCCTACTTTCTAGAGCCATTTGTTTTGATGAGAGCCTGAGTGTAAATTCTGTGCAGAACACAGACAGCTATTATGCAGTTAATTATGCACAAAGTAAACATGTACAATTGCAAACAGCAGAATGCCACCTAATAATGGATAACCTGAGATTTATGGTATGCATGCCCAATCTGTAAAGGCTTCTACTCATGAATCTAAAATGAATGGAACATTACCCAAATGATCCAGAATGAAGGATTTAACATATCGCTCTACCCTTATTGCTACTTATTCCTTGTCAGCAGATTTTTCATTTGTTTTTATTTATTGCACATAAACACTGCACAAATGATTTGGTCATATTTAAGAACATATGGTCTGTGTTTCTGATTACTGGTTATGCACTTTGTTACCAATTACTTGTTAAAGTAATCACTTCTTTAATTACACTGGTCAACAGATAATGATTTTGCCTTCATTTGCTTGAAGACTAACTGCAGCAAAATTGGTTGTAATGTGAATGTCCCTGGAAAAACAGGGCACATCCTTTTTGCACATATTCATTCTGTTCTTATGTAGGTGGTTTTATAAATTTGATTGCAGTCTACATTTATTCTTACTTCAGGTTTTCTGTTCCAGAGGCTGGTCAGTGCTCAGATGCAGTTAGCACAGTTGTGACAGCATCTGAGCCCTTGCTAATGGGAATGTTGGCTCACACACCACAATTAGCCCTCATCATCTCCATTGTGTCTTCTCTGCACTGAGAAAAGGGCTTCAAAAATTCATAAGTGATTGTAAAGTAGCAAGAAAACCAACTAAACTGCTAGAGCAGCTTATATGTAAAAGACAGTTGGTATTGTCTCTTTCTGCAGTTGGATTTTTTAGCTTGGTGGGTTTTTTTTGTCTATGCGTTAAATTTTGTTTGTTTGTTTGTTTGATGGCAATAGGAAAAAACAAGCTTCTAAACCCTGAGACACATTTAGTAGATTTTCTATCATTGATCTGTGACACAGGGGACAAAATATTTTGAATGTTTGAGTAGATCACCACATCAATGGAAATACTGCTGACATGGCTATCCAGGTCTCTTTTTCCTTTGGATTATTATTAATTACATGTAATGTTCTGCTGTAATCAGTTTTTTGTTCCTTTATAATTGCTTCCCGACTTCATTCTTTTCTTTGCTGACTACTAGGTCCTGTTAAAATACTTCACTGACTCAATTGCATTGTACAATCCCTTTTCAGGGGTATTCTAGGAAAAGAAAATACAAAAGAAGTGGAAAAATTAGCCAGGAATGTGTGCATCATAAGCTTTATCTACACTGCTAAATAAACAAGATGTAGGGATGGGCTTGAGGATGTGCTCTGTCACTATACTTGTTGTTTAAATGTTATCATGCTTCAAGTCACAGTTTTGGCACCAAAATTTTCTGGAACAATGTCTGGATAAAATTTGGGGCATAGGATATGTCAGGGAACTCTCATGTCATCCCTCATGAGCAATATGCAGTGTCCCAATTCTGCCCTGTACAGTCCTCCAGTAGTACCCAACAAGACTGGCATCCTCAAGCATTGCCTTGTGCCCACACTCAGGCTACACTCAGAGCCCCCAAAACATCCCCCACCTTCTGGCAGTGAAACACTGGTAGACTGCAACACAGATTTCTCTGTAGTCTAGACACGTTCAACTGAAAAGAAAACATATAGAGATGATAAGCATGACTTAAGGTGACTGAAGCTCAGGGAAAGATGAATACTAAGTGCTGTGTAGTGTGGATATAGCTAAGCCAAACCAATTGCCCAGAGACTGGACCCTGTCTTGGTTTTATTTAACAGCAAATATTGGGATTCAATGGACAGAGATGGAAATGCATCATACTGTGAGATATTCTTGTCTACAGGTGGATGGATGGATGGAGTACTTATCAAATGTAATGAACAGAATTTTCTGATGTTTAGAGAAGGACAAATGATGTTCCCCTATGAAAACACATGTGGCTTAATTAAAAAGTATTTAAATATTTTTTTTAATGTAGCATATTCCCCTTATACATCACTGTAATTCTATTACAAAAGAGATACTCCTATTACTAATACTGCTCAGGCTGAAGTGACAGGGGTACTGGACTCTGTAATTCTCTTCATATAGATCACATCAGGAAATTAATTTGAAATAGTGAAGGAAGAACTGTGGTGATGTGAGATTCATTGCTGTTGGCACACAAGCTGTCTAATTCAAAGCTAGCTTGTACAGTTTTGCCTTTGACTGCAATTCAGACATGCTTGGGTACATAACACTGCTGATGTTTGAACTACTTAGGCACTGTTGGCTTTCCAAACAGTTTGTTATGACAGCTCCTATCCCTGTAGGTAGAGGGAAAGATGCTGTACAGCCAAGCTTTCTTCTAAGCTGCTCATCCTTATTCCACAAGATGTCAGATCTGATAGAATAAAGGAAAAAAAAAATCCAAAACAACCCCCCGCCACACACAATAAAAAAAAAAAATTAGCCAAACTCCAAACCACTCAGTTATAAAATTAGTAGTAAAAGCACATTTCATGAAATTGTCTGTAGAAGAAATGAAATGGACTGGAGAACTGGTAAACAGAAAAAAAAGAAACAAACCCCAAAGTAAGTTAAGGAAACAGATATGTCTTCTCTCTTCTGGGCCACTAAAGGTTGGAGGTCACTGTTGTGTACTGCATTGCATCACTCATTTTTACTACCTTGAAAGTCCTGCCTTCTTTTCTTGCATTTTTGCTGAGTCCGTCCTGCCACTTATATTAAGGGGTTATTTCCTTACACTGTGTAAGGGAAAGATCTAAGCACAGCTTTCATCTTTAAGAGACAGTACTGTTTTTATTTTCCCCTGCTTTTTTCCCCCCACTTGTTCTTCTGTAATTAAAGCTAGCAAGTCGATTGTTCCTTACCAACATTTTTTGCTTGTATAGCTCTTTAAATTTTTTCTCCTTTCCATTAGCAATTTTATCTTTGATTACTATTCCTTTCTTCTGGATCAGTCTGCTTTCACATCAGATATCTTGTTCTTGTCATTGCAACCTGCTGTGTGCATCAGGTAAGCCTGGTAAGATACCTTTACAGAGCAGCCTTGATTGTGTTTGCTGAGCTGTGAGAAAAACAAGAAGCATAAAAAATAAAAACAACTCAGAAGTTTGCTTGTGAAAGAATCAGCCCCTGCTGAACATACAGTAGAGAAAAAGAAAGAGAATTTTACACTTAAATTTAAAGAGACTTATTGAAGTCTCTTGCTGAGAAGAAACCATTTCATGTTGTTAGCTTGATCTTAGTTTTCTTCTGTGTAATGTACTGCTCCAGCAGTATGTTATACCCAGTTTGCATAGAGGTAAATGACAACACGCTGCCCAAGGCACTGGGGAGTCAGGCCCTTACACTTTACCAAAGAGCTGTGGAAGCACAGCAGTCACCCCAACAAGGCTGAGACTCCATCGCAGCAGCCAGGCTGACAGGAGGGCACACAGCTGCAGAAAGCCTCTGGGGCTGGAGGGACCTCTGATCTTAAAGGCAGCTTTGCAGCTGGAGCAATTACTGCCACACATCCAACTGGATGTGAGGGTGAAGGCTTCCAGCCTGAAGCCTACAAACAGGCATCCTCTGCTAATTGGGAACAGAGGAAGAGGAGATCAGAGAAGTTAATAAGTGTGAAGTCAGTACTGTGGCCAGTTAATAGCAATACTCTTTCTTGTTATGCCCATGAATGTGTTACAGAAGTATTGGCAAATTTTATCCTGCCTGTAGGGAAGTGGGTGGCTGACATGGAATAATAAAGAGTCTTTTCTTTTAGCTGCTAGTTTGAAGGCTGCTCAGACTAGAAATGGCAAAACTGTACCAGATGATGGTCTCTCTGATGGCAATCAATAGTCCTGAAGTATTTATTTGTTAGCAGGAGTCTGTCTCAAAAATTCCCCTTTAGCAATAGAATTACTT
The DNA here is from genome assembly GCA_013398995.1 of Alaudala cheleensis. Lineage (NCBI taxonomy): Eukaryota > Metazoa > Chordata > Aves > Passeriformes > Alaudidae > Alaudala > Alaudala cheleensis. The sequence continues at coordinate 191,331 of VWYE01008487.1, read as the reverse complement.
GCATTTTAACAAATCAGGCCTGGGGCATGGTAACCTTTGTGAGTGTCAAGAATGAATGCTTCTGATGGTCTTGCTGTTTCTTCCCTTTTCATCCCCTGAGAGTCCAACAGAAGTCTGCAATAAGTCTTGGATTAGGGCTGAACTAGGAATGCCTCCCTGCTATGAAAAGGCGTCATCAAGCAGTGGTGGAAGAGAGGGGAAATACATATCTTGAATGAGAGGATTTAACAACTGTATTGAGGTCCTAGAATTGGAGCAGATTTGGTGTTGGGCCAAAATATAGTCAAGTAGTAAATGTGAAAGAAGTCAGGTAATTGCTTAGCCATAACCTCTCTTGTACTGTAGCTGCTGTTAAATTGCACTTTGGGCAAAGACATTTTCTTGTATCTAACATTCCCCCTGAGAATTCTGGGAGGTCAGCTTTGGACTTGAATGAACAACATCATTTATTTGTTTGTAACTTCTGCTAGTTTCACCATCTGGCATGAATTATACTGCACTGAACATGTTCTGACTTATCAAATTCTATTATCACTTTGTGCTTATCCTGTAGTTTATCACTCTGCAACTGCTTGTGCAAAAATAAGTAAAGCAAGAAAATAAAACTATTAGTGGTTTGAAAACCCTTTAAAATCTTGTTGCAGCTATTCCTGCAAACACCCGAGGCTTGGATCCTTTTTTCAAATACAGATAATCCCAATAGTCTTTTTGTTTTCTGTATAGCTTTTTTGTTCTATAGTGGTTTTTTTGACAAATTAAACATCTTTGGTTTTACCAAGCAGTATGTGCCTTTCACTTTTCTTCAACTTGTGTCTTGTTGAAAAGGATTATTTATTTCTTGCCTTTTCCTTCTGTTTTTTTTTTTTATTTAATTTGATTATTATCAAGTTCTAGATTTGCTGCCCCATTTTTTTTCTTGTTTTTAGGGTAGTATAATTTTTTTTAACATGGTTTAGTGCTTCATACAAAATGAGTGCTTTTCCTTTACACTTTATTTCAAAATCATATAGTTGATTTTTTTTTCTTCTCTCCCTGTCTTTTGCCTTTTCATTCATTTCTTGAATATGCTCCCTTTGTAGGGTAGAAATGAAGTGCTGACTACTTTCTGTCTTGCTCCTGTTAGCTGACCCTGGTCACAGTATGTTGATTTATTTACATTTGCAGGTGTTTTCTCAGGATCAAATCCTTCACGCTGTATCCTATAAGTGTCTGAAAGTCATGAAAATAATGAACAGAAGAGATTTCACTCATAGCCCAAAAGTGTTAGGGAAAACCACTTTCAAAAGGCACTTTTGCAAACCATTTCAAATAACGGGTGGAGATCTTTGAAGCACCTTAAATCTGGTAGCTTTAAATTTCAGGTCTCACTTCTAGTTTCACCTTTTGAAGCTTTTTTTACTTTCACATAGATGTTATATATCAATAAATATTTAAATTTACTCCTCATGAAGAAAAAACAAACTTTGGCAAAACCTATGAATAAGAAGTAGTTGATCTAACCTGATGATCAAATTGCAAATAGTAAGGGTAGACCAAGGCAACACACCTTGGTCATGATACCAAGACAAAGGTAATAACTGAATATTTATTTAGTCTCTCATTAAATGATGAAAATATTGTGGCAAGTGTGTTTTTGTTTAAAGTGCTTTGACCTACAGCGCCACATAATCTTGTTCTGGTCTGGAGAATTCAGAAGTGGAGCAGTTTTGGGGATTCTTGCTGAGATGGTCAGTATACAGCACAGTTGTGTACTTATTCCTCAAGCAAAAGTTGATGTTAGCCACAGACATTTTCTTACATGGCTGTAGAATTTCCTTATTTTTTTCTGGATCCCTGCAGAATAGAAATCAAACTATCTAAATCAAGATTTGGTAAATCTTCTGCCACATCCAGACTTGAGTCACTCTGGCCAAAACATAAAAATCCTTGGACTTATACTGATGGCATAAAGACTATGACCAGAATGTAGCCTCCCAGGAATGTGAATGGCAAACTGTCTACTTACAGATAAATCCTGAAGGAAGCTATAAAAACACGGTATTTAGTTCTAAAACAAAAATGTACAGTGCAGCAGAGTAAATAAGGCTGGAAAACTCTGAATCTTTCTTAATTAATCAACATAAATTCTTTTCTAGTTCCTACTGTGTAAAAGGACTTTTAAAAGAAATCTTGGATTCTACTGCTCCTCAGCTGAAGTAGAACATCTGATGCATATATACAGTAAACAGGATAAACCTTACATATTTTGTGATTTTCCAGATAAAATTATGTTTGAACAAAGTCATAACTTTATTAGTTTTGAATCACAAGAAACAAATCGATTTACTCGTACAGTGCAAGGAGGGGGAACCTTTTGCTATTCCACAATAAGGTTTTTTGCTTTCTTGGAGGCTTTTTAGTTTGTATTTTAAATAACTTTTAGAATTTGAATCTCCTTGATAAGACTCCCTTTTCAAAACCAGTATCAAAGGGGTCTGAATATGTTGAATGCTTTTTTTTTACTAGAGATCTTGATACTGACAGCCAAGTTTGACACATATGGAGCATAGAAAAAGTGACAGGTGACTAGAAGTATGGAAACAGCTGTAATCCTAATAAAGCCAAAAGGAGACAGAAAGAATTTTCTTGGATGTCTGCTTATGCCAGACAAAATATTCTCAGAATGAGCATTTCTACACTGTAAGAGCGCATCAATTTTGTTTTCATAGCAAGACATAAGGAGTTAGTAAATAACAAGATTTATACACAGATCTCCTGGGTACTGAGTTGGACAATCACATTATTGATTGAGCACCATGATGGCACTAAACCTGAACCTCCTTAATGTTATCATCTGTAATTGTCTCTTGATTAGACGTCTCTGAAGCGCCATAGCCAGGATCAGGTAGCAGGAGACAGTTCTGATTGAACAAATCAGTTTGGAAAGGGTCCCTGGAGAAGAATTTCATTTTCCAGGCCAGAATTATCATTTCTGTGCCTTTGAATCTATACTAATAACATAATGGGGGAGAAAAAAATGTTTCTCATGATGAAATAAAACATCTGTTTCCTCCCTTTCCTCTGGGTTAGGTTTATCAAATTATGAGCTGAGTATTACACAGCTCTTTTGCAGTGAGCAAAATGGACTGATAGTAGATAGATATTTTTAATTCTTATGTTATCTGCTACAGAACTGTTGACATATGTAATTATTTAGCATCATATTTGAAAGTGCTTTTAAAACTGGTGATAAAATGAGATAACTAGTGTCCCTTTACAGAAAAGTAAATCCCATGCCAACTTCACACAACTGAAACTAATAATATTATGGTAACTCTGATCTTAACAGATTCTGCTTGTGGCTGGAGCTGCAAATCAATGATATCCCAGTCTGTGATGCTCCTCTGGAGAAAACAGAAACCAAAACAGACAATAAAACAAAATCCCTCTAAAATTTACTTCAGCAAATTAAATTTTGTATTAAGCTGTTGATGGCAGTCAAGAAAGCTGGTAATTTTATTTTGTTTGGGCTGAATTATACCACTGTTATTCTCTAGCACTTGAAAGAGCGTACAGTCAGAGAACTGAGATAAAACCATTGGGAGTCCTTGCAGTCTGAGGCTGGTATACCAGATGCAGTGGCACTGGTTTCATCCCATCAGTGCACTGGTGCAAATAATGTCTCTCTTTGAAAGGTTAAAAGTGGTAGGCTATCAGGGCAGTTGCCCCCGGAGTCTCCCTGTTCAATAAGGTAAAGTGGGAAGCTCTGGGCTCTCTCTTTAGATTACATTGGTAAAATCTAGTTTTTAAAATTCCTGAAAAAACAGTAGGGGCTTTAAAAGAAATGTGAGTACCTACAGCCATGTATCTGATCTTCCCCTAAAAGTTCATGATTCCTGCAATAATTTGCGTGGTACTTGACATAATTTTCCCACATCTTTCCAGAATTGTGCCTAGATTTGTATAGTCCAAAATGTGTTTCTCAAATCAGCTTTTTAGGTGTTGGGTTTGTTTGTTTGATTGGTTTTTTGTTTGTTTGTTTTTGTTGTTTTTATTTTTAATATTAAGTGATCTCTTCCATAAATCTCTTTAAAATCCTGTCTTATAAATTGTGGTTTGAGCTTATTTACTGGATGGCAAGAAGCTGTATAATGTAATAATATAATAAACCCTAGCAGATATTGTTAGCAATGGGCTTTACAGATCTATAAAGAAAGCAATCATGGTTACCAAGCAAAGAAATAAAATCTCAGTATGAGGCTAGAGGTATCAATGCAACTAGGAAACACACATAGGAGGTGCCCAAGATCCCACTTCCTGAACATGGAGTATGTATGGAGTCTGGTACTTGGGAATATCAGGCAAAGGATGATCTGCATTAACCTATCTGGGAAATCCATCCATCCAAAGTTGGAAATGGACATGCCTAGTGGTTGCTAACTGAACCTAAGCTATTCAATTACAGGAAAATTCAGTCAGCTCAGAACAGTTTCTGGTAGGTGCTCACACCCAATACTGTCTGTTCCTTAATCAACACAATGATAATCTATTTTTCATCCATATTGACTAGGGTGCTACTCCCTCTCACTTTGCAATGTGCTGGCACTGCTAATTTAGACTCTATCAATGGATGAGGAAAAGAAGGAGATTGTCCAATTTTTACGTGCTGGGAATTCTGGGATTGAAACATTCTGTGAAACAGTTTGAGTCATTACTATGCTTGTCTGTTCATTTCTACTCATTGTTTTGGTGCCAAAGCAATTTGAACTGTGGTTGTGTTCACAGCAGTACTATTTAAAAACAGGTGTGAGAATTGTCTGTAGCCAGTTAGTATGTGAATCCTCTGTGGCCAAAGAATTCTACAGACAGCCTGTTCCCATATATAAGGTGTTCTGGCATAATGAACTCTGCTTTTGCTATATGCACAACCTTTATCAGCAAAGTTTCATGGTTAAGTGTTTAAAAATGTTTCTCTAGGTATTTCATGCTGTCTTAACATAGACACAGACACAAATCCCCTATGAGGATTTTTAAAAGCCCAAACATACCACAGACAGGAAAAGTTTATGATCTCAAAGATATTCCTGAAGTCTTCATAAGCAGGAAATGCAACAATAGACCCTGAATCCAGGTTTTATATCTGTACCTCTGCACAATGTAACGTTAACTCATAAGGTCAAAATGACAGCCGGAAGATCAAACTTGACCTATTTAATGTCTCCATCTTGCCCATTGCTGCTGGCAGGGGGAATAACTGACCAGAAAATCCCCCAGACACTGGACTGAGGAAAATCCTGCAAAACATTACTGGCAGGTACCACATAACACCCCCATAGGTACAGAATCAATATCTGCTGTCTTCTTTTACATGTAGAAGATCACAAATGGTTAATTTAGTGCCACTGTACGAAGGCATATACCCTATGAGGGAGAGCTGTTGGTGCATGTAGGGAATGCTGTTGGGAAGGCCTCCAGGCAGGCTGTAGGTTTGCTTACAGCAGGAGTTTTGTGTTCTGTGGCAAAGACCACAGAGTACCTGTAAAACTTCTCTAGAGGATGACTTCAGTAAAAAGGAAAGGTTTGCAGGCAGAGAGAAGGGAGACAGGCAATTTTCTCAGGAACATCTAGCAGGAGAATGTCTCAGTTTTCTCCTACTGTGTGTGGGTTGTGATGAGATGAAATCAAATACTATAATTTCTTGGTTTTTTTGTGGAGGGGAGGGAGAAGTAGCTATTGAAAAATATATAAAATTTGTAAAAACTATGTGTAAAGTAAGTAGGTTTCGGGAAGGAAAATAATTTACCTGTGATCAGAATGAACTATCTGAAAAATCTCACATTTGCTTCCACAGATGTTTAATCCTCATATTGCCTACAAAACGCTCAAAACTATTCAGTCCTAGTCAAATGTAGTGCTATCTTTAGATAAAAACTGTTGACAGGGTTTTGGAAGAAAAATATTAACACTAATATTAACCCTTTGCTTAATATTATGGACAGATAGCAACTATTGAAATAAGAAAATATGCAGTAGTAGGAATTTATCAAAACATCTAAGACTTGTATTTTGCATCACATAAAGATGTAGAAAGAACTGCCAAAAAATGATCTAAAACTGTTCGAGGTCACTAGCACATTTATGATGTTCCATATAAGGCTTTCCAGGTGGTGATGCTAAAAGCAACATTAATTTGTCACTGGATGCAAGATTTATTCTGGCTTCATAGATGGAGGAAACAGACATCTGTTTAAAATAATTGCAGTACACAGACAGCAAGCTATTAAGTTACAGTGAATTGGACCCCATTGGTACAAAATGCACAGGAATCTACAGTGTTGCTAAATTATTTTACATTAATTTTGACCTAAAAACTTCTTTCTAATGAAAAGTAATTTATTATTTTTGAAATAGCAATAAGTTTACCCCTTACAATTACATAAGAAAGAAACAAATCCTTTAAATGTCCTGATTTTCATCAACACATGCAGAACATGTATCAAAGTGCATTCCAAGGTGTTTCCAAGTTTTTCTGTGGTTTGTAATAAATACTCAAATTAATCTTGTCTATGAGCTTTGGAGAAGTTGTGTGCTTCTGGTTCCCTGAATAAGAAACTTAAAGCATGTTCTCTTGTTATGCCATAAATATGAAAACTAGGACACAACTGTATGTTGCATTACAGAAAGGGGACAGTACAAATCAATTTAACTGAACAGATGCTGATTTTCTTGGATGAGGGCAAACCAAAAAAACTTCAGATTCTTGTAAAGTCTATGTGGAGAAGTTATATGTTTCCATTTTGTAATTATATTATTTCAAATTTATTTTTCATTTGTCTCTTACCCTTTATCCTTCTCTATCACTGATTTTATTTTGTTTCTCCACTTTGCTATTGTGGGAGGGAGTTAGAAAAAAAGATAGTGAAGCAAGGACAATTTGAAGAAACTTAAAATTAAGAAAGAAGAGGAAAACAAATAAAGAAAAAATAGGCTCAAGTTTCCTAAGATAAAACACTACTAGGGAAGCCCAAATTTTTTTCCCCTTTTCAGTGAAAACTCGGCGAGTTCTGTTTTGCCTAAGCAATTTCAAGCTGCTGAAGCACAGAGCCATCAAAGGAGCTCAGCACTAGGGCAAACTCACAGGAAAGAAGGAAGAAAATGCTACAAAGAAAGTCTCACCAATGAAAACCTAGACAGAAAAATCTGCCATTTTTCTTCTGATTTCTTGGAATTGTTTCACTCTTCCCTATAGATTTGCTTGAAAGCACTAAAATAAGTAAATATTCATACTCAAGAGTGAAGAGATATGCAGATTGTACCTAAACATCTGGACAGAAACATAAAATCCAATGACTGCGCAGCCGGGATGGCTCCATTACATCATAATCTCATAGTCACCTTGCTCTGCAGAGCAGGCTGTTATCTACAAGTGGGGCTGTAATGTCAGTCACCTCCTGTGTTATAGGAAGCACTGAAGTTTCATCCTTTCCCTGAAATACTGAAATACAGAAATACTGTAAAGAGTAACTATACAGGAATAGGTGTATTAGGAGAAACCAAATGTCTGTACTGTATTAGTAATGAAGTAATTATTATGATATGGACACTATACCAGTTACATATGGCTAGAAATAGGCCAGATGTGAAATTTTGTTTTACTACTGCACTTTAAAAGATTTTGTGTATCTGCAGCTTTAGCTTCAGTACTCTATGCTGGGGTTTTTGCATGAGATTTCTTACCCTCACTTCCCTTTTTTGAAGAATGGATATATAAAGAAAGTGGATGAAGTGATTCTACTTGAAATTGAAATCTATAGTACAGAAATATTAGTATGTGCAGATAGTATAAATCCATGTTTCTGTCCTCTAATATGAAAAAAACAGTGTGCTTCCCAAATCCCTGCATCTTAACTCAGCTAGCTAGGAATTTAACAGAGATTGCTTAGCTGTGTGTATGTGTTTGAGATTGTCACTTATTAATTAAGACTATTCATTGCATCTCATGGGGCCTGGTGTGTTTTAAAGTCCTCATAAATTATATCTTTGTGAGTACTTGTTTTCAAATGACCCTGAAAGCACAATAATCTTTATAGTCAATGTATGTATAAAATGTGAAGTTTAAATATATTCCACTCCAATTACAGTAAAATATATTTACTTTGCTGCTTGCCATGGGAAAAAAAAATAAACAGATTTAAAAAAATTCTTTCTTTGTCAGAAGGATTTTACCCAAATTTATCAGAATACAATGCAACAAAAGAGGGATATGTTGTAAATGAAAATTAAATAGAATATTTTTGGTGTTTAAAGGAAATGTCAAATAATATCCAACTTTTTCAGGAATTAATAAAATCTTCTGGTAATGGTTTCCATTCATAAATATTCAGGACAGCACCTATTTACTCTTCACTTTTCACTTTATCTTTTCTTCACTGTCATATTCATGAACTAAGGGTATTACAATACTGCTGATCCGGGTAATTTTTCTTACCATAATCTAAGGGTATTATATATGTCTAACTGGTACAAACCAGCACTCCTATCAAAAAAGCAGCTTCCACCACAATAAGGGACTTGTCCTTAATCCCCTGTTGCTGACAGTGGAGAAGCCCCTGAGGGAACCACACTGGCACTCTGGGGAGAACAAGGGAAAGGAAAGCCTCACCTAGATTCTTCTCATGGTATGTGTCACTTCTCAGGAAGGATATTTAAAACAGTGTGGGTGGGTGGGCAGAGTCAGGAAGAGCAGATGGGAGAGGTAAGGAAGCCCCTGTTCTCATTGGCATGTGCTTGCACAGGGTAGCTGCAGGCAGTGTGGGTAAAAGAGAAATTCTGAGGTATAATTTCATAAGGAGAATCAAATTATGGCATGTATTGAATAAGAAAATTCTTTGCAATATTTTAATAAATATCATGGATTTGACTAACTACCTGAGTAATAATAACCTATTAGAAATACACAGTGAAATCAAAACAGTTCTACAAGGAAAGTAGGAGTTGTTAAAGATGGAAACACCTGGAAAGCATCAGAAACACGGGGAAGAGCTACTGTAGGATACTTTCTATTTGATAGGTCTATAGCTAGTCTTTTAGTATGTAGTCTTTTCATGCCAAATATGCAGAATTACACAAAATATTAAATTAGGCATGCCAGACTAATTAACAGGAGTAAATGACAGCAAATAAGTCTGAATTTCAGATGTTTTTTTTTACAGAGAGATGTAATTACTATAACTAGATCAACTTAGTACTCTTAGCCTGGCTATGATGAGAAAGCCTCTCACATGTTCTAAGGAAAGAGTATTGTGTTCTTAGAGGAAATGTGCACTTTAGCAACTGGTTGTTTTGACACTCTGTGGTATGTTTTATATGTTCCATGTGAACAGGTAGCATTCTGTCCTGGAGAATCCTTTTTCTGAGTCATTAATCAGCCAGAGCCTTTGGCTCCTGGAGAGTCTCAGCTCTGCTGGTTGTCTTGTTTTCCACAGAGCTGGAAAACCGATAGAGGTCTAGTCAAAGTGTCTGGGCAGATGGGGGTCCCACCCTCAAGAGAGGGGAAGAATCCTCAAGCTGTCACTTGAAAAAAGGAAGAAAGCAGTACAAACATAAATACCACCTGGTAACATGAAAAAGTACTCTGATACGCTGTACAAGTCGCATTTTATGTACTTAAGGAAGGAAAGTTTTGACAATTTGAGAAACTGCACTGATAAACATACATACTAATGAACCAGGTTCACCAGTTCAAGAGCATGAGAGAATTATCAAAAATGTGCAGAAACACTCTAGATACTGGGAGAAACCTGCCTTTCCAGAATGTAGGCCACCATTTTATACACGGCCTATTGCAACTGCCAGGCAGCAGACAGCATTATAGCCTACAGTCAGTATGCAGTGAAAGGAAGCAGAAAGTTATATCTTTCTATTATCCTGCACCTTGTGTTATATACAGGCTGTTCTCTGGCCTCCCTCCACCTTGGATGTGCTCAAATGGCAGTGAGTGTTTTGGCAGGGAGCACACTGACTGCTGTCTAGCGCACACTATCCAGTGAGAGCTATTTTTGTTATCTGCTAAAACTACAGCTTGGAAATATGTGCTGTTGAGACATTTTACTGTTTGAAAATGCTCCAGGAACTGGTTCCATGGCTGTAAATCAGGAATTATAATGTCATCATAATACCAAAAAACTTTTTTCAGTCCCAAATGTGAAAATGTTATGTTCAGCTGACATGAATACAATATAAACCAGAGGGCATGAACACTGATAGTTTTCCCATGTATGATGCTAATATTTCACCACTGAACTTTGGTTTCTGAATTTTTGTTTCATTTACATTTACATGAAAATTCCCACCTGTCCACAGTACTTGAAATGGTTGTTTTTCTGAAGACAGAAAAAAGATATGGATTCTTGAGTCTGCTTTAGCTTAAAATTTCTTAAACATTGACCCATTTAATTTTTTTTATTATTTTTTAAGTTCTTGGGGGTTGTTTGAGGGTTTTATTTTTTTTGATTATGGAAGGTTCATTTTGTAAATCTGCATGTGAGAAACTAGTTTGTCTAACTCTGAAAGTTGGCAGACAAATAAGGAGAGAGAAAGCTCATTAGTCTGAGCTCACACGTGCCCAGATACCTGGAATTTCAAGCTCCTAACCTGAAAATTGAAGGACATGTAACTCCCCGCTGGATTTATGACCAGGTTTTCAACAAGACTCTCTAATGCAAGTCAAACATGTAAAATGTAAATGTGAAAATAACTTAGCTAATGCAGTATCAAATGGTATCATTAAATTTCATATGTGTGGGGTTCAGCTGAAGTCCACAGCACAGAGAAGAACAGTGTATCCCAGAGATGAACAGTGTATCCCAGGGATGAGTACTGACTCCTAAACAGTGTATTGAATGAGGAGAGCAGGTAGATACAGCACCAGATTGTGCACATGTACACATCTCTGCACCATTTTGCATGTTGGCTGTGAATTTTTAGAGATGTTTATTGAAGTACCTCCTCCTCCAGGATGAAGGTGTCTTATTGAGTCCTGCCAGTAAACTGTGTCTCGCTTTTCAGTGCTAACAGCATGCCTGAGATCTGACCTCACTCCAGCCCTCTCCAGCATTAACTGCCAGACCACAAAGAGATCTTCTTGGGATCATGCTTTCAATTTTTTCCTCTTTACCAAAGTAAACTTTGGCTACTTTGCCAAACTTTTAGCAGAGTGCTTAGGTTTTTTTGGGCCAGATGGTGAAAGAGCAGAGCGGTAAGGAAGTACCAAAGGCTCACTTTCAGGAGGTATTTTATTCTTGCTTTGTTCCAGGATAGTTTACATATTTAAAACAGGATCTCCAGAGGGATGGGAATCCTTGGCTTTTCTTTCTGATTGAATGCTTTCACCTGTCCTGATCTGCTGTCCAGTCACATGTCCTTTGCTTTGCAGATGATTTGGCATGGATATGTGAACCCTCTCTCTGGAAACATAGATGTGCAGTTTCTAAAGGTGTTTTTGAAGGTTGACATCCTGAACCTAAAGGGCTCATTCATTAATTTCCTCTCCCACTACATACACACATATAAACACGCTTTCACTCTCCCTATCTAAGCAGTCCTTATATCCTCAGAATTCCTGACAAAGGATTAAAAATGAAGCAGCAGCCACCCCAAGCCATGAACTGTTCTTTTAGAAACCTCGCAGAACTGAACTTATGGTATACAGATGGCAAAGTCATGGTTTACAGAACTCAGTTGTGCTGATGTGTGAAGCAGGTCTCAAACAGCTCAGCTGGCAGGAGTGGCTGCTTCAGCCATTCACAAAACAGCAACCAAAGTACTTAAACTTTATAGCCATGCTTAAATTACTAATGTGAGCAGAGCCAGACCAGAGAAATGGTATTTGCTCATCCTTTATGTCAGAAGAATCCCTGCTATGGCTTTGGCCCGAGAATTTGTCACTGTGCCACTAATTTCCAAGTGCTGCCTGGGAGCTCAGCACACAAACTGTGGAGCATTCCCGTGAGTGTCTTGAATGTGGCCATCCTGCCTCAGAGACCCAGGGAACTTCAGACCATGGATACTGCTCCTTTGTGACAACCAGCCTCCGGGTCCTGAGCACATTTTGTTTCCAAATCTGGTTTACTCATCTATACTGTACTCATCTGAATAGAAACAAAGAAATAGGGGAGTTTTAAACCTTAATTATAAGCCTTTCTACTTTACCTAAGACCTAATTTTGATGTCTTAAAATCTTTTCCTTGTAAACTACAATTCTTTCAGTAGGATCAGATAAGTTGAATCAACCAGGGTACCTAGTTCTTTCCAGATACAGGACAAACAACACTATATCCTGTCTCTTTTTGGGCCTCTTTTGGGTCTAAATAACAGACAGTGCTTAAATCATTAAACCTATTTTTTTTAACGTTTGCACAGAATGAATTGTAAGGCTGAAGCCCTAGCATCCCCTTTGTCCCCACCCTGTAACTCAATTCCAGATGTACCCAGCTGTTGAATATTTACCAGAAGAATTGGTCAAAGAAAAAATAGTGATGAAGAAAGAAATGAGGAGAAGAATTGAACTGGAACATAGTTTAAAATGTTTCTAATCATATCAGTGAGGTTTATTACTCCTGGTTGTAGGGGCACCTTCTCCTGCAGGGGAAGTAATTCTATTTATTAAAACACACATGAAATTCCCAATGAAATTAATGAATATATTCAATTCAAAAGAAAAACATGAAGAAAGAGCTATACAAAGATACAATTTTGTTTCCTTCATACTCAGTCTATCATCCCTGCTCAAGGAGTACTAGATTTGCCCTCCAGCTGTAGGACTCACCTCATGTAAAATGTAGTTCTTTCACTGTTTTACTGTGTGGTTTCTTTTTTTGTTGTTGTTTATTTTGTTTTGTTTTGTTTTTGTGTAGAGGGTGTGTTTGGTTTAATTGAAGGCGATCTCTGGCTGCACGTATTGACCAGAACAGGTTATTTTCATTATTTACAAGATATTTTATCTGTTATAGAAAGATTTAATTGCCTCTACTTTTCCTACCCCGAGGACTTCAGAGTAAGAATTGGAGCACAGTTTCACTGGAGCCCTGGTACAATTGCTCAAAGCCTAATGCTCACTGTCACAGACAATAGCTCCCATGAGGCGGGGCAGCAATCCCTTATAAACAACAGCCTTGTGCTCACAGTAAAAATTAATTTCAGCTCTCAGAAGAAATACATTTCTGGAAAGGCAAGGGATGTGAATTTCAATATTGGCAAATGAATTTGTATGGAGAAGTGTACTCCACCTCCCACTCTAAAATCCATTAGGAATAGGTAAATGTCTGTATACAAAAAGAAAAAAGAAGGAAGAAAAGATAAAGAAGGGAGAGAGATGTGCAGCCAAGAGACACACATGAAAAAAATATATATTAGGGAGTACAGAATGAAAAAATATACTCAACGAGTTCAGAATAGTAAAGCAATGCCTGCTACTCTGCCTCTTCTCAACTCTATGGTTATTTGCACTGATAAAAAAGTATAAAACTTTTGAGTAAGAATAAGCATTTTGCTCCACCTTCATATGAAGAGGATGAGTACTCCTTCAGATTTACGGTTGACCTGTGGCTTTCCCATTTAATCTATGGAACTTAAAAAGACGTTTATATCTGCTGTTGGTGTGCTTCCATCTCCTATAATTCCTGATTTATAGATCCTGGCAAAACAAAAGTGGGCTGAATTATTGAATGCTTTATTATGACTTAATGTAATACCTTTACTATGTAGTAAATGCTTGTTTAATAGAGGATGTCCTGTATATTTCACTTGTAAAATCAAGAGATCTATTATTGAGCTTGGATTTTGTTAGCACAGAGTGTATAAGGGTCTTTCCCTTAGTCTCTGTTGCTTGCAGAATTATGATGCAGAATCATATTTTTCACATGCTGTAGAACACCAGAATCCTTTTAGTCTTTCAAATTTTATTGGAGGCTGTGAATCTCCAGAAAGTGGTAGAAAATTCTAGCAGAGACACTACCCACCTCTACTTTGCTAGGAGGTGTAAAATAGTAATGGAAATTTATGTTCTCTATGTTTTGCCTGACTTATCTTTTGAGTTGCCTATTAGCTCAAGAAAAGTCTCTGTTTCAGTCAATGGCTTGGGAAAATTGGGAAGAGGAAGGAGAGAGTTAAACTGATACCAGGAAATGTTGTTTAGAGTTAATCTCCTTTTAAAATCTGTGAGTATACCAGCCTGTGAAAATTTGCTGTCAGGTGCAGCCAGATAAAAATCATCCACAGAGGGAATTTATCATTTATTTTAGCTTGGCTGAATGATGATTTCGTCGTATCACAGTTACTTTTTTTATAATGCATCTCTTCACTGTGAGAAGCAGATATTCTCCCTCTGGTATAAAACTGATAGGCAATAAATCTATTTAATATCTTGTAGTTCTGTGGGACTCCAGCTGAGAATTTTGCCAATACAAATGATGCTCCAGATCACACTCTATGTTTGCTCATACTCACTGGAACATCAAATTTCAGTGGCAACCCTCTTTTAGTATACACTCTATTGGATGAAAGCAGAAATGGAAAATATGGTTCAGTGTAAATATAGTGGATCTTTCATACAGCACTAGCTTCCTATTTATCCCATATTTTATCTTTCTTGTCTCACTATGAGCAATGGTTACAGGTTACTATCCTCTAGGATAAGATTTTACTTTCTAAGATTATTTAAATTACAGCTTTATGGTGTCTCTATTTGCAAATGTGCATTAATACACACATGCTGGCCTTAATTTTTCTTTTTTTATTGAAAAACTCTTTTTCCCTCTGATGTAAAATTGTTTTTTAGTCTGGTTTTGTAAATGGGTTTATTTATCTCTAAATAAAAAGCTTGTTTTATAAAAGGCAGCAGGAAGGTATGTAGGGCTGGAAGCCTCTCCTGTAAAAATAAAATAAAAAAAAAGACATAGGGAGAGAAAGTCAGTCCTTTAAACATTCCAGGAGGTTAGGGAGGAATTCAAATTCACAGAATTTTAGCTATTGTTTTCTTTCCGTTTAGGATTAGCATTAGGGAAGAAAGGACCTATCCTGTGCTATGTCTTTGACATGAACAAAACTGATGAAAGCCATTGTACTTTGTTATCCTTAATGCAGCAACATAAATTCAGGTTAGGATTGTGCACTGGTAGATTAGCATTTTGGACAGAAGGTTTTTTAAATTTTTTAATTTTTTTTTTCTTAGACAAAGATGTAATTTGTGATTTTGGGTAAGCCATTTCTTAGCCTAGGTTTCTGCTTGGCAGGTTTGCATGCCAATGCGGTGTGGGGGGTGGTGGGGGCTGCAGGTGTGGCATCTGTGAGAAGTCACAGCCAGTTCCAGCTGGGCCCAAATGAGACCTGCTGCTGGCCAAAACTGAACCCATAAGTGATGTTGAGGGCACCTCTGTGGTAACATTTAAGAATGGGTAAACCTCACAGTACCTTCAAGACGAGAATGACAAAACATGAAGGAAACAGCTTTGCAGACACTGAGGTCAGTGAAGAAGGAGGGGCAGGTGCCAAAGCAGAGATTGCCCTGCAGCCCATGGTGCAGACTGTGGTGAGGCAGGGAGACACCTTTTGAATTTACTTACATCAATTTTACTGTAGGGTTTGGTTTTGCACTCAGCATCCATTTGTAATGGGAAAATCTTGGGTTCATTCATTATTAATTATTTTGAAATCTCGAAAAAATAATTAAATATTAGAAATCAAAATTTGGCAAGCTATACTATTTTGAAGATTGCAGTTCCCAAAACATAGTGTACTTTCCTTCTACTTTTCACATTGCAGACCTAAAATTGCACTTTTTGTATTAAAATAAGCTACTGTGGTGTGTACACTGGTCTCAAGGGACTGATGCCTTGACAGGTCAGTGAAGCAGCCTTTAATGGGTGGCTCCTCTATGGCCAGTTCTTGATTTTTTTAAAGAGCTGTTGTATATGAATGGAAGGAGATTTTGTAATATAAAGAAAAACAAAAATTCTTAATTCACATTCAAGTTCAGACCATTTGCTGTTTTCACTAAGTTTTCTGAAGTTCACTTTAAAAATTATGGACTCTCTGTGATGTGTTTATCTATCTATCTATCTATCTATCTATCTATTTTAGGGAAAGGGCACAATGATTGATTGGTCAGATCATATCAGCTCTGTCAAAGAAGATGTAATCTCAGGTCAGGAACAACGCTTGAGGAAAATAAAAGGAGAGACAAGATTTGGGAACAATTCATCCTCCCCACACATATTGCAGTTTCAGCTGGTTTTTTTTGTTTGTTTGTTTGTTTTTTGTTTTGTTGTTGTTAATACATCTAAAAGCTGCAGGGAACAATTATGATCACCCTGGCTGAACTGCTTCATAACCCAAACTACACCATTTCACTCAGGGACTCTTGCACATAACGTAACAGCTTGTGATTGAATTACTAGAGCATGTTGAATTGCTGAAAGTCCTTACATGGAAACAACTTGTTTGTTCTTTAGAAGTTTCCTCTCTGTTGCTCCACCAGTGTCAAGTCTGTGGTATCATAAAGGTCTTTAGCAGTAGCTTGATGTGATCTTGCTCTAAGATGATCATGACTCGAGATGAGCTGCAAAAAAGCAAATCGGTGCTGATTTAAGCCCAGTCAGTCACGGCTGAGCTGAGTTTTTAAAACTTTACAAAAACACTTTTTGGACTCCATTACTTTAAAAAAAATATACCTGTGACTATAGTAAAAAAAAAAAGCTCCTGTATCTTCTTTTTTAGGGTTGGGGCTGAAGAAGGCTTACCTTCAGATGAGAATAGTTTACTATGCAGGATGCTCAAAGGACAACACAGAGCAAGTTTTCAGGCAAGAATTGTGCCTCAGGTGAGCATCTTACAGATTACTGTCTGCAGAGTGCAGGCTATCTCTCCAGAACACACAGTAGGTGTTCTCAGAGAGTGAAGAGCAAGATAAATACTTAGCACAGAATGTATGTTTACTCAATTATTGTTTTATTTTTGCTTTTTTAGATAGACTCATTTTCTCTAATTGAGAATACTACTGCCTAAATAGAAAAAAAAAATAGATATTAGTCCTTATGATTCCTTGGTAACAGCATTTTTTCTCAACTTTTTCCCATAACAATACAGGTCCATTTTGTGATTGATTTGCAGGAATCATCTCTGTCCAGTTATCAGAGATCATCTGTACCAAAACCCTGGAATATACAGCTTAAAATAAGGAGTAGTGCAACACAGTGTAGTTGTAACCTGTGATAAGATTCATATTGAGTTTGGCAAGCAATGTATCAGAAAGAAAATTTGATAAGTTAAGTTTAAAACTAAACTAGCCAAGTAGATATATCAGCTCCATTTGAGACTGCAGCCTGTGGTCAAATCCTGTGAAGTGCTGAAAACTATTAGAGTTCTACATTTCTGAAAATGAAATGCTGGGATTTTCCAGAAAACCACATGGAAGACACATATAGTCTTTTTGCACAATATTGTTGGTGACTTTCCTTAGTTGAGCCTATTTTGACTTTTCTTTGACTAATAAAGAGCTGGTTTTTACTGTTGTCAAAAATTAAAGGGATATCCATGGGCTTTTCTGTATTTAAGTTGAACTGTTTAGTAGAGACAGTTAATTAATTCTTTCCCAGTGGTTTCATTAAGCCTCTATAGGTATTCTGTCAACTCCCTTGTTTAAGTAGGTTTGTTTGTAGGCTTTTCTGTTATCTACAAAACCAATACACATAAAGAAATGTATTCTAAAGTCTGTTGGAAAGTAGACATGTACTGGAATGCATACTGAGGGTGCACATTCATACTTGTAGACCCATATATGTATGGGATTTGACAAATATTTATGCATGCTATTTGTCAAAAAATTGATTAAATCTCTCAGAAATCTATTCCAATGGTTCAATCTTTAGGATTGAATCGTTAGGATTTAAAGTGGTGCTCATTTCACCAATCTGAAGTCACTGATGGTTAAGTCAATTATCCTGATGTATTCCAATGTCAATGAAATGAGAGAGAGATACTGGCCTAACAAAGAGTGGGGAACTATTACCTTTCAGGTGGTCAAAAGCATGTAAATCACATTTTATCATTTCAGTGTAAGCAGTCATTAAAACAGTGCCCATTTGTATCTAATGCACTCCATGCTGGGTACAAAATGTACCAGGAATAGCAATCACAAGCTTTCCATTGTTCATTATTTCAAACATCACTCTGTAAAATGGCTTTGGCATTAGTTGAAATAAGTTGCTTATTTTGCTGACATGGGGGACATCCAATTGTGGCTTTGAATAACACTTTCTTACATATCTGATATCTACTTCACTTTTTTTTTTTTTTTTGACATTGGCTTCCAGTTTCTTGGTTTAGAAATAACATTTAAATTTAAAGCAGGGTAAATGGAAAATAATATGTATATGCTGAGTAGAAGGCATAAAAATACTAAATCTATTTTTAATTGAAAATGAGCTAATTGTTTTGGATTGGAGCCTGCTCCTTTTGCAAGTAGTGCTAATTACTTTAAAAAGAGTTCTATGGAGAATAAAACCTATAGTTGTTTTTTATATTTTTCCCCACCAAAAAAGGACTTTTGCACTTTGAGATCTGAATCTGCCTAATTTGTCAAGAAAATTCTTAGATATCTGTAAGATGATACTGCAACAAACAGGGTCCAGCATCTAGAAATATGTTAAGAAACTGCAATTGCATTTCTACTGTTGTTATTTTTCCATCTGACATGTCATTCTATAGCAGACTTTATAGAGCAGGAGGTGAATTGGTATAATTAGTTTGGTTTCTTGCCATCTTTTCCATAGGTCAAGCCAATTAAAAGACGACTGAGGGAGACAGTACTCCAAACTGCAGCATATGGCACCATGGCATAAAACACACAGTAGATGGAAAACAATTCGGTTGGGATTTTAGCTTTGAAATTAAATTGAATATAAACAATGTTTGTCTCTGGATCACCTTGAAATTTTCTTCCTTCACTCGGCTTCTTATTTTCATCAATAATCAGAACACTATTCTCTTCTTGCATCTTACAGTAGCATCTTTTTTGCCTTTGAATGAGTTCCCTGCTGCAGCTGTTTCACTGCTCAACATTTTCCTTTTGTTGTAAGCAGAATTTATGATTTGTGATATATGTGAAAATTCTAAATTTAGTTTTACTGCAAAGAGCAACCCTTTTCTCTTCCCACTAACAAAGCAAATAAAACATGTTATTTTAATTTTTTTTTGGCTGTGTAAAAAGCAGTAAGGTTAGCAATAAATGAAACTGGTTGTTTAGTGGTTTGGGTTTGGGGTTTGGGTTTTTTTGCTTCAAGTCAAGTTTCACACTGCCATTTAATATTTCACCTGAGACTGAACTCTAAAGACAGGGAACATGATTTCCCTGGGAGCAGTCTGACAAAAAGAGTTTTCTGGGAAGTCCCTATCAATGCTTTATCACAAGGTGTGAGTGCACAGGGTATTTCTCAGTGCTGCCACTCTGTCCTCCATGTCTTATAAGCTGCTACCAGGCTGCTTGGAGTGACTTAAGCTCATACCAACCAGTACTTTACAGACAGTCCCTGGGTGAGACTCAAAAGCTAGAATGGCCTAGGATAGATTCTCCTGACACAATTTGGAAGGGTTCACCTTCTTCTGGAGGGAAAATCTTGCTAGCGAGAAGAAAACTGTTGGACTGAGTATTTGGAAAAACATTCTTGTCTAGTGGTTTTTTTCATCCTAATTAGATTAGAGTTTTTCAGGCAAACTTTGTTTTTCTGTGAATATAACTTAGTGTACTCCTCATCTCTGCTGAGACACCAAGGGTTGTTATTTGATTACCAAAGGGTAACTGAATATTGGGGTCCAAATCCAGGTCTACTGTCTTTGGTTTCTTATGTAAAATTTCTTTCTTATTTAGGGATTCTTTCAAACACAGACCTTTTGATTTCTTGTGACCTTTTTCCACAGTGTGGTTCAGACAAAGCAACATCTTTTCTCTAGCAAATCTACTTCAAACCTAAAACCATGGTTATATAAAGATTTGCTGGGTCTGACTCTCTGTTGTTCCACTAAGCACCAACACAGCTCATCTTTCCATAGACAATGGAAATATGCAGACAGTAAAAGTGCAGTTTGCAATCAGTAATGTAGCTGCTTCATAAATACAGTTATCTTACACAACTGGAGAACAGGAAAATGAGATCAAGATCAGAATAAAACTGTTATTCTTGGATTCAAGTAATGAATAAATTAATGTCTGTATATGCTATTCACTGTGATTCTTGAATGTGCATTGGGATGCTCTCTGATGAGCATGAGAGAGCAAAGCATGTCTGCTTAATTTTTAATCTCATCTACAGGTTAGTCCTTGTAAAATAACAATTATCAAGTCAGATTCTCTGAAAGAATGAACTTGTCAAACTCACACACATTATCTGCTGTGGCAATTGATGTCAGTATGATAATGCCATGCCAGCAGTGCTTAAGCTAAGACTTTGTCAGTTGCCCCATGATAAACTCTAGCATTTGAGGGATTTCTTTCATCCCAGTTCATCAAATCACACAGGTCTGACATTCAATATGCAGTCCTCAGGGTTTCAAATGTTCTTTTGCTCTTGATTTATGCTAACAATAGAATATTTGAAAGAATGAAGACTAAGTGTCATTGCAGTGCCTAAGTGACTCTGATTAAACAGATTCCAGAAATTGGCTGTGGACAGCTGCACTGAAGTGGGAAGTTGGGATGACTGTGCTGATTTCAGCTGGAGTAGAGTTAATTTTCTTCACAGTGGCTGGTGTGGGGCTACATTTTGAACTTGTGCTGAACACAGGGCTGATAATATAAGAGATGTTTTTGTTATTGCTGAGCAGGGTTTTCACAGAACCAAGGTCTTTCTGCTTTCCATACTGCCATGCTCGTAAGGAAGTTGCAGGTGCATGGGAGGCTTGAAGGAGCCGTAGTCAGGATTGGTCACCCCAACTGACCAAAGGGATATTCCAGACTCTGTGACAGCTCAGTGTACGAAGTGGAGAGAAGGAGGAAGAAGAGGGGGGACATTTGAAGTGGTGGCATTTGTCTTCCCGAAGCTGAACATTGCCTGCCTGTGGGAAGTAGGGAATTAATTCCTTGTTTTGCTTTGCTTGTGTGTGTGGCTTATGGTCTTCCTATTAAACTGTCTTCATCTCAGCTCATGAATTCTCTGGCTTTTACCCATCCCATTCTCTCCCTGATCGGTCTGGGGAAGTGAGTGAGCGGCTGTGTGGGGCTTGGCTGCTGGCTGGCGTTACACCACAATGAACACTAAAGTTGGAAGTAAAAGTAAGCCTAAGCTTTGCAGTGGCACAGAAGAGCAAGGCAAAGAGGGAAGCTGCTTACTTCCCAAATTTCTTTGCTCTGAAGACAATGAAACTTCAACATGTTCTTGATATTTGGAGACCAGGCTCAGGGATCGTCTTGTTTGACTTTAGAGGTTTTCAATGAGAAAGGCTACATGTGGGTTCATCACCTTAGGCTCAGGCACAGGCCTTTGCAGATTTTGTTCCTCAATATTTCTTTAACAGTAAGGGAAATCACACTTTCTGGTACTTCAATGTTTCCACTGACCACCTCTAGCAATCAAAAAATGTGCCTGTCCATGTTGCAAATAGTTATGAATGAACTGATAAATCCCACTCCCTGCTCTGGACAACTTAGCTGGGCCTGAGCAGAAAAAATAAAAGTATTATTATTGGCAGGGAAAACAGAGAGCTTTGCTGCAGGGGGAACAAGGAATAATTCATAGAAATGGATCTGCAGGTCTCCTTTATTGGTACAACCACATGACAAATTATATTTAAGATTAAATGGAGACTGGGCACAATAAAGCCCTTAGCAAGGGAAATGTCTTTTTTTTTGGGTATGTTTTTCCATCCTATCATAATTGTAGCAATCATTTCCAACCTCTGTCTCTCATTTTAGGTTGGAGTAATCATAACATTTTTGTAGGAAATTGCATTATTAATTTTATTGTTTCTTTAGACATACTTTTTTATGTTAAAATTTAAATTTGTTGTACCTACATCAGTATTGCTTCCCTGGATATAAAGCATTTTGGGAACATGGTTCTGAAAAAATATTCTATCAGATTTATATCATTTTTATCATTCGAGTGTTTTACATATACTGGTATCAAGAGAACACTCTTTCAATACTTTCAGATAACCTTAAGTGAAAAGAAAAACAAACCCTCAACTCAAACATAAATAACAAATGGCCAGGAGCACATTATTTTCTTTAAGATAAAAGCTCTTTCCTTACTCTCAAAATCAAGCTGGAATTAATGTCTTTTGCTGTCTTTTCTTGCCTTATAACAGTCAGGAAACAATTTATTTGATGCCATATGATGCAACTAAACTAGAAGACAGTAGCTCTGTGAAAGAAATGTTTTCCAAGGAAAATATCTTTTCTCCCAAAATTCCAGGGGGAGTTATTATCATAACTTTTCCAAACTCCCCCCCCTCCCCCCCTCCTTGAGAGAACCAGATTCTCCCAAGGTTAATTTGAAATGGTATAAAATGCCGTATTCATGGAAGGAGCTGTTATCTTTTCGTTTAAAATAAAGAGATGTACTTCGGAATTTTTTCCTCTTCATTACTCGGAAGCGCCACAAAGGCCAGCAGAGCTTACACCAGAGGGCAATAGTGAGCTGTAAATATTTTCTCTCTCACCCTCTGCTTTTTGCGTGGAAGCTCTTCTGAGGCACTTTTAGGCTCCTCTTCTCCCGTAACCATAGGCGGTCGTAGCAGTGTAAAATCTTGCACAATAGGACCAGATGCAGTGATGAGCTTTTTCCACTGTTCTCAGAATGTGCCGTATTTATAACAGATAGATGAAATTTGTGACTTTCACGACTCCATAAAGTTACTCACCAGTTAGTCTGAACCCAACATTCAGGCTTCCCTGCAGTGCTAATACTCCTTCCTCTAAATCTGCACTCAGTCAGCTCTTTGGAGTAATGGCTCTTGCCAGAACTGGTAATGTCAAACAAGAGGGCACAAGTATATAATTTTACATATTTTGCTTTGGAATCCCTTTAAAGCAAATTTAAACCCTCCTCTTCAGAGACCAGGGCATTACTATATGCAAATGTTATACCTTGTTTCTAGATGTACAAGTGCAGTACAAATAGCAAAAAAGGTGAAAAGAAGTGAGTTAGAAAAAAATCAGGAATATATAAGAGGGCAAAATGTATGTTTCTTTTTAAAAGTTATGTCATAGTTTTCTAAATAAAGAATTTTTGCCTAAGAATTAAAAACAAAAACAAAAAATAAGCAGCCCTTTCTGTTTTTAACTGTTCTGTGGCTTGAATTGAATGACATTGCTAAATCTAAGTTTCATCTATCCAGGATTTTTAAAACTATTGTATAACTATCAGGGGACTGCAAATAGAAACAGGCCATTTATTAATTTGACCTCTGCCTTTTGCCATATGAATTTCTTCTGCTTTTGCTGGCTGCTGGAATTTAGCTTTTCTGAAAATTCTAGAATAGAGAAAGAATTTTTTCCCATTCATTTTGCATGAGTGTAAAGATTTAGGGAACAAGTCATTATGCACATTTTTACATATATCTAATAAGAGGTGGTCGCCATGAGAAGGGAATATGTTGATATATTGTTAGTGCTTAAGATCTAATTTTTCCTCTAAGCTTTTCCTTGGTGTTAGTAAAAGTTTGGGGTTGGGGTGTGGTGTTTTGGTTTTTTTGGTGTTGGTGTCAGGGTTTTTTCTCCATAATCAATGGCATTGCACTTTAAAGGAATTGTTAAAGTCATCTCCAAATAACATTGGGACTCTCTCCCCAAACACCAGACCAGGATGGCTGATCTGATGGCAGCCAACTTCATTATTTTGTGAAAGTAAGTTCCTACAAATGCCTGCCTAATTGTCCTTTTCTTGGATCTATCTGTGTGACCACAGTTTTTAGAGACAAACCCTCAGGTCATGAGACTGTGACAAGACAAGGAACCTAGCTGCCATTGTCTCTTTTGCCTTAATTTTTTGTGGTGGAGGACAGGAGCTCTGAAGTTGTTGCTTAATTGACTTTTATATTTAATAGACTGCCTTCCATTACATCAGTCTGCCCCTCAGGCCCTGCTGAAATCCTGAATGATTTCTAATACCTTTTAAAGTTAATACTCTAGCCCCCTGCTATTTTTCAGTGCTTTTGATTGGTGTTTTTCTACATTGTCTTCCAAACACATACCCAGAGAGTGAAATAGTTTGAGTGTTTCTGATGGGAAACACTGCAGGGAGGAAGAGAAACCCAATATATTTTTTTTTCATGGCTTTTAATTGGAAATGTCACAGAAAAGCATTCCCACAAAGCTGCCTAGAATAAGTCATCAGTCCTGAGGTCTAGGGACTAAGCCCTAGGATCTCATTAACGGGCTCAGAGGATCCAACATTTACAATTGTGTCCAGAAAAGTCTGCTTTTGCTTTTGCTGTTTTTCCTTAATTTGTGAAATCTTTGCAAACCACTTCTGGTCCAGATAAACTTCAGCTATACCTGTGACTGACAGTATATCCCCCCTATCCCCAAAATGCCTGCCCATCTGGCCATGAAGCAGGAGCCTGAGGGCCACACTGTAAATGACAATTTGCCTGCTGGTACCTGGATTCTATCCCTACCTGGCCACCTAGAATTATAACATCATTAATGTTGGAACAAGCCTCTGCACTCTTTGAGTCCAACCATTAACCTAATACTGCCAAATCCACCACCAGACCATGTCCCTGAGCATGTTCCCAAGCACCACATCTACCACCCACCTTGGAGAAAGTATTAACAACACACATCATGCCTTATGAGTGGTGTGGAATGGGTGTATTTATGCAGCACAGGTGAAGCTTGCTGAGTACTGACAGTCCCAGCAAGAAGAGAGGAGCAAACCAAAAGGGGCTGAGCTCAGGCTTGGTCTGACCCTGACAGAGATCCAAAACAATTTGTGTATTTTGGGCTGATAAACCAGCTCTTCATACAGACTGGCACCTTCCCGGCTCTGGCGGGAGTGAGGAGGAGCAGATGTCCATATGGCAGCTGGCAAAGCTGCCTCGAGCTGTTGCTGGCCATGCTGATGCCAGGCTGCCCATGGCAGTGTTTGTGGGCGATGCTCTGCACTTCAGTGGGGGTCACCCAGCTGCAGCCTCCTGCTCACAGTGGCTCTCTCCTGGCTCCTGCCCCATCCTGGCCTCCCTGCTGAGCCAGGACTGCCTGCTGTCCCTGGGTAGCTCTCAGCTGCCAGCTGGAGACAGTGCTGAATGAGACAGTGGTGAGGCACAGCCTCCTGGGCAGCTCTCTCCTCAGACTGCTGCAATTACCAGTTGTCTCCACCCTGATTAGAAAAGAAAACAGCTTTCCTCAGTCTGGCCCTCAGCCTGCACTTTGTACATGCCTCTTCCCTTGGCAACTGGTTTTTCTTCTGCTGATGGCACAGAGTCTCCAGTGAAATCTGTCTCACAGTAATGAGAGGAAAACTCTGGAAACCTCAACAACTCATTTCTCTTATGGTGGATAGTTTTGCTGCTCTGTGTTTTCAAAACACAGTAAAACAATAATTATTGCTTTTTGCTCTCTTTGTTGTTCTTAAAACATACTGCCTTCATTTAGGGAAAATGGCATCTGTTGAACCCAAACCACATAGCAAGTTGGTGTCAGAGCCAATATTAGATCTTGGGAGCTCTGGCTTTTGACCTCATAATCAGTCATTCAGCCCATTTAGCTTCCTTAGTAAGCAGAAAACTACCACTTACAAAGTGTATATATAATGAGATGTATCAAGATGTTCAAGAGGGGAAACAGCAAAATTCTCCAAGAAACAAAAACATCTGTCCTGTAGCTGTGAGAATCAAACATCCTGGCAGTTGCACATTTGCATGGGGATGGATTCACTATGGGGTTGATGAATGATGATATTGCCAGTTAGCATTTTTTAAAATAAACTGTTCATGAAGGTTTTGGCTGCATTTTCTCTGCATTTCTGTGCCTGTTTTCACATATTCTTATGAAAAGTTGTGCCACATTTTTATGTGTCCATATGCAAAATACCACTGAATGACCTGGGTCCATCTGACAGGTGCTATATTTATGACAACACAACATTTTTAATAGAGATCACATATTACAGAGAGGCAGTGCTCCAAATATCATAAGTTGGTATCCTTCAAAACAAGGAATAAAATGCATGCTAGCCTTTTGTATACAATAATGCAGTCTGTTAGCTTGTGTTGCTTACTGAATTTTCTTGGGATTGTGATAATAGAAAAGAAAAATAACAACACAAAACCCCCAAGACAAAACCAACAAAAACCACCCCCTAAAGCCTCATTTTAGTGCAGCCTTATGTGTGAAATTTTAAACCCACTACAGGAAGTAGACGTGATTTTGAATCTTCCATGATGCGTATAGATCAGTCTATTTCTGAAAACAAAGAGTAAAAGGAGAGTCAGATGAAAGCAGCAGATCACATAGGTCATAAGCTATTTTTCACTTTAAACAGCTTCTTAATTTCACTGGTAGCATATTCTTCTGATAGAGAAGAATAAACTAAATTAATGTATGATAGCAAAAACCCAAAAATGTTTAATGCAAGCTGCTTGTAAAGGATTCAAGCATAAGCAGAGCAGCATTTCAAAGCCTGTACATTTACGGGCAGCAGCGTGATCTTCCTTATGATGACAAATTAGACTTTAAAAGTCACACGATCAACAGCATGTCACTGAAACCTGGGCAAAGGTCAGCAGGCTCTGAGTGGGAATCCTGCTGTGTTCCTGAAAGCATGGTTCATTTTCTCCATGACTGTGCTCTAGCATAGACTGTTTGAAAGGATTATCTGTTGCTGATGGGGGTGTGTGACTGTAGGTGAGTGCATTGTGTGTGATAGAAAACTTGAGTGTTGCAAACCATGCATGGATTAAATGTCAGAAGCATTCAATTTAATGCTTTTATTTCTTGGAGGCTGTGTTCTTAATCTTAGTAACAGTGGCCAGCTGCAGTTCTGCAGAGAGAAGCATTATAGACACAGGAGAAAAATAAAACAATGCAGGTGCCTTTTTCCCTGCTGTCTTCTCTGGAGACAGTTTTGTGTCCTGGGACAGTTGAGAAGCCAGGCTTTAAGAGCATGGTCATACACTATCTTTTGTGGAATGTGCATGTGATCTTCCTACGTGTCACTGAGCAGGAGAGGGATGTTTTGCTCTTTCATCCGTGCATAACTTGTCACCACTTAAATACAAATTGCAAGTATTTTTAAAGACAAATGCATGCCCAGAAGGATTTCCCATCCTTCAAGTTGCCTGTTGTTAATTGATCCAAGTTCACTCTTGCAATTGACAGTAATTTGCTTTTTCTGCTGTGTGAAATGTAGATGATATGCACCACCACAAAGCACATTAGTAATTCAGAACAAATGTTTTTATAAAAAATCCAAATAATTAAATCTTACTTGATTGTGTGTCTTCTTGCAACTTGAGGAAGTATATGTTCACAAATTTGCTGTAATGTTTTAGGTTACAACATAGGGCACATATAAGGTCTAATGCATAATTTTTCTCATTAAATTTCAGCTCTGGATGTTGAAATTATTATTATTATTATTGTCATATATGATATCAAATCACATGAGTAATTGAAATTGTTCAGCCTGAAAAAGAGGTCTTAGGGGTGACTTAATTGTGTCCTTCCAGAACCTGAAGGCAACCCACGGGAAAGATGGAGAGAGACTGTTTACAAAAGCATGTAGTGTCAGGAGAAGAAGGAATTGATTAAAACTGAGAGATAGGTTTAGTTTAAATATTAGGAAGAAATTATTTTACTTTGTGGATGGTGAGACACTGGCACAGACTGCCAGAGAAGTTGTGGATGCCCCATTCCTGGAACTGTTCAAGGCCAGGTTGAACAAGGCTTTGAGCCTAGTGTAAGGTGTCCCTGTCCAGGGGATTGGAACTAGATGATCTTTAAGGTCCCTTTCAACCCAAACCATTTTATGATTCTATACTTATAGACAGTTGCATATGCATATGTGCATGTGATTCTTTGTGCTTGTATTTGAAAACATCCAGAATTGTTGCTAAATGTAAAGACTCAGATTCCTCTGCACAGAGTTTAGTTACTGGATTGCCTGTTTCCTGTGAGTTTTGTTTTGTTCATGGAGAGATTCTTGGTCTAAGTCCTACCACATATTAATTAGCATGGTTTGGGTGTTATAAAGGGGTATATATTTCAGCTACAAGTGTTCATCTGTGGTGCCTCTTTCTCGCCACTGTCTTTTAATTGAAGCCTAAGTGGTATCATCGAGGAGGGCTGGGAGCAGTGTGGTGAAACAGGTACGGCCATTTCAGAGAAGCAGAGTCTCCAGTTCAGTGGGCGTTGCCCCCAAATGTGTGTACCATCCAGGGTATCCTTACTTACCATAAATGCAGCAGTGTTATCCCCTGTTGACATGCCAAGGCTATAGGATACAACAATATCATCTCTGCTGCCAGCAGAACCTCTACATTGTTCCTCTAAAACCCTTGGTTTATCTCCTAAGCAGCGGCACTGATGAAACAGAACAGATGGTAATGTTTGGATACAAGGTTTCAAATTGTGTCTATTTCTTAAGAACACAGTCTTGTAGTTGCTTTCTGTGATCTCTTGTTTTGATTTTTTTCCCAGAAATTATAGCTGTCCTGTGTGGGTATATAAGCACTAAACCAGGTTTTTATTCAATGCCCCAAAGAGAGAAAGTGGCCCTTCCAATTCGTGTGTTGCCACATATTGAGAGAGGAGAGCAAATAGCTTTATCCCCTCTTTATCAAACATTTATTGATCTGCCTGAGAAGAGCAGAATAAGAGAATCATAGAATCATAGCACACCCTGAGCTGGAAGGTTCTCACAAGGTTCACCAAATCCTGTCTCCACACAGGACAGCCTAAACATTAAGCCAAATATCTTAAAGCATTGTCCAAATAATTCTGGAGTACTCACAGACCTGGGCCCATGACAACTCCTCTTGTGAGCTTGTTCCACTGCTTGAAAAGCCTCTCAATGAAGAACTTTTTTCCAGTACCTAATCTGACCTTCCCTGACACAGCTTTCAGCCACTCTGTTGCATCCTACTGCCAGAAATCAGAGATCAGCACCTTCTTCTTCACCATTGCAGAGAAGGTCATTCTTCAGTCACCTTTTCTCTAAGCTGAGCAAACCTAATGTCCTCATCTGCTTGTCATAATGCAAGCCCTCTAATTCTTCCACCATCTTTGTTAGCCTCCTTTGGACACATTTTAATATTTTATATACTTTTTATGTATTGAAGCCCCAAACTGTATTTAAGGTGAGGCTACACCAATGCTGAGGCTAATAAGACAATCACTATTTTTGTTCCCTTAGCTATGCCATGCTTAATGCACCTCATGACATGGTTGGTGTTTTTCATTGCCAGGGCCCAGTTTTGATTCATACTGAGTTTGCCATCAACCAAAATCTCTAGATCCTTTTCTGCAGGGCTACACTCCAACCTTCTGTCCCCCAGTCTATGCATATATCCTGGATTACACCACCCCAGGTACTGAATCTGGAATTTGTCCTTTTAGAGTTCATACAGCCTGTGACATCTATCAAGATGTCCCCATGACCTCTCTAACCTTGAAGGAATCAATGGATCCGTCTAATTAAGCATTGTTGGGAAACCTACTTAGTGTGCACCCTACTCCAGTGTCCAGGTCATTGATAAAAACAATGAAGAGAAACAGCCCTAAAACTGAGCCCTGGCAAACCCCACTATTGACTGATTTCCACCCTGATGCTTCCTCATTCACCATAGCTCTTTGAGCCTGGTCTTTCAGACAACCATTTGCCCCATTGGATTATGTATGTGTCTAGCTGCATGCTAGACATTTTGTCCAGAGGATACAGTGAGAGACATAATCAAAAGTTTTTATAAAAACCTAAACAATCCCACCCCCTTATTTTCCCTCTTCCCCTTATTTTCCCTCTTCCCCTTATCCACAGGAGAAAAGATAATAGTGAAAGGAGGTTGCAGTGCACTTCTGTGGCATGTCTCTGCTTCAAGGGACTGTATGACTTGATATACTCTGTTTCTGGAATATTCCAGCAGAGTGTACAGTACAGTATATGCAGAAAAATATACATACCCAGGAGCCTTCTGCTTCCTGCTGGCATGCCAGTCTTCTTTTGTTAAAACTTTGTAAAGACTGAGTCCATTTGTTGCTGAGTTCATACATTTTACACTTCAGAATTACAGCAATTTCAGTAGCTTAATAGCTTCAAGAGCTAGAGACAATAATCAGGCCTGACTAATGACAGAAGGCCAGTACAAGCACACTCTGGAGTTGTGTCAGAAAAATTGGAAAGCTTATGTGGGTGTGAAAATACAACCTCTGAACTCACTGAGTCAGATCTCCCCACAATTAAACACAGAGTGATGTTCTGAAAATGTTGCCTTGCTTCGTTTACAAGTTCAGCACATTTGTGTAACAGGGTGATGGGGATGCAAGGCAAGGTTTTGGCAGCAAGGTGACTGGTGAGGGGTGGCTTCTGTGGGAAACAGAAAACTAGAAGCTTCCCCTGACAGAGTCTGACAGAGCCAATGCCAGCTGGCTCCAAGATGAACACTGTGCTGGCCAAGCCCTTCAGCAATGGCAATAGTGCCTGCGGGGTGATGCATTCAAAAGGGGGGAAAAATGTTATGTGGCATGAGCAAGCAAAGTGAAAATATGTGAGAGAAACAGCCCTGTGTACATGAAGGTCAGTGAAGAAGAAGGGAAAGTGGTGCTGCAGACACCCAGAGAGACATTCTCGTGTGGTCTGTGGTAAGACTGTAGTGAAGAAGGCTCCTCCCCTGGAGGTCCATAGAGGATCCCACTCTGGAGCCCATGGATACCCAAAGGTGATCCTGTGGGAAGCCCAAGGAGGTGCAGATTTGCTGGCAGGTATGAAGTAAACTCCCAACAGAGCAGATTTTCAGCAGCAGGTTGTGTGAGTGTTTACTGAGACTGTAAGTTAGAGGAAATTAAAGACTGCTAGGGAGGTATGGGATACTCAGCAAAAGAAGTTGGATGGGCATTTGACCATGGTCCCTTCATTACTCTGATGTGAATTTTGGAAGGTACATGACACAGGGAAAATTTTTGTATGAGGGACTTTATGTTGTAATAATAATCCAGATGAAGGTTAGTGATTGCTGGACTGTTTGGATGAAAATGGTAAGACAGCAAGACTGGCTGACAAAGATGGAAAGGTAGAACTCTGAAGGAGAAAAAGTGTCCTCTGAGCCCAGAATTCAGTGTGGCTGTATTCCTGCCCTTGATTAAAGGTGCTCTGGCCAGGGAAAAGACTGAATGTGAAAGAAACGAAGCAGAATGTTTGAACAGTTCTCATCCTGACTGCTACCAATGTCTCTTTTACTAAATATTCACATCTCTGGATGCACATCTGTATATCCTCTAGCTGAGTGTTCTGTGAGATAGCACTGTTACTCAGATTAAACAAAGGTCATTAGACAAAAACTCCAGATGTATTTGTTCTTGATTTCTTTTATTTTCCTTATGTATTTTGAAGGGCAATAGGATTTAACTTACAAAATGTTCTAAGTAAAATAATCCTGTCTGTGGACTCTATGCATCTGATATCTGCACCACTTATCAGCAAAAACCCACTTTATCTCTACAGTAAACTGGCACATGGTAGTTCCTAAATTGTAAAGAGGTACTGAAAGGGTTAAATACTTCCTGAAGAGGTAGTAATATGTGCACTTTGAAAAGGTCTTTCTGACCTATCTTATGCTATAGTGATGAGATTGTGTGGTAAAGAGAGGTCAGCATTATCAGGCCTTTTTTTTTTAGTGTGTGTGTGGATATCGAATGATACATGATATTTAAGTTCTGCAATGCACAGAGGTTAATTTGCACAGGGGATTTCTGCTTGAAAAGAATGAGGAATGTGTAGGGGTCTCAAATAAGTTGTCTGTAGAAGCACACTTTTTTTGTTTATGTCTCAATTTTTTGTGGTTGGGTAATAAGTTGAACAGTAATTTTAGAATTTTATATGAACTTAAAATATGTTTTATATTGGCTTGGCAGCTGTGATTGATTTTAAGTAATTTTATCTCATTAACAGACATTGCACTAACAAACATAAAGATTTTTTCTTCCCTTTCACTATGCTGCTTTGGTTTTCTCTCAGTGCATTCAACCTTTTGAAATGTTTATGTATTTTTAACACGTATCTGCAAAAAAAAGTTTTAATAAACAATTTCTGACTTAGTAAATAATGGTTTTGACTTTGGTTCCTTTGTGACTTAAAAACAAGCATCTATTTAGAAAATGTTTTCAGGAAGGATACTTTCTGGAATTTATAGTATGTCACAGATTAAATTATTTCTTGTTTATTCACTTCATTAAAATATTCATAATTAATATTTTAAAATATGTTTAGTTTAGTAGTTACATTTGGTTCTTTACTTAATTTTAACAGTAATTTCAAGTCATCATAGTGAGACTTAACCTTAGTACTCTCTGAACACAACCCATAAATCAGGTTAAATGTTTGAGTCAGGGAACTTTAAAGCTGCTTTTAAATCCCAAACACTGGCAAAAATTACATTTTATCTAGGGCAGCAGTAGCTTGTCACCCACAAATAATTAATGGCACAAGAGTTAAAGCTTTAAGCAACCACATATCAGGAATTTTTAAAGGCATCTCCTTATTAATAGCCAGAGATCTACGATTTGTAAGTTGTGTTTTTTCATTTTTTTTGAAAGAATAGTATACTTTATATTTGCTTTATATTTTTTCTAAACAGAAAACATTTTGCAGTCATTTTCCACACAACGTTTGGGCAGTTGATTCTTTCTTCTCAGTAGTAAAGTCTAGCACTTGTCTTTATTGTATTATATCTTAGATTTTTAGGTCAGTTCTCCAGGTTTTCAGCGTTATTCTGAATTCTAATGCCATCCTCTAATGCACTTGCTGGCTGAAAGCAACACCTTCTATCCTGGGGTCCTCCTTCAAGCTTATAAAAGTACTGCCTGTTCTCATTCAGCTCATTAACAGGAACATAAATGGAGAGTTTTTTTTATCCTTTGGCTTTGTGTTGAAACAAAAACAAGCAAAGAAAATGTCATTCCACCAAGTCCTCCCGTTGCACAGACTGGACTTAGAGATGCAGAGCACATCCTGTTCTGTGTGTGCAGTGGTCCTGGCTCATCTGGTATCCAGGTCTGTATAGTATTAAACCAAGCTGTGTCAGACTAGGGCCTGGCTATTGCACAGTCTCTGTTTATAAGATGTAATTTCTTTTTATCCATGCTGACTAGTAGCCTTAAAGATAATACACAAATGCAATTTTGAAGTTAGCGTGAGCCATGGGCCATAACCAACAGGCACTTTATGGGATGTAGCTATCTCTTTTGGTGGTGAAATTTTCCCTGTATGTATTGTTAGTCATGTCATGTCACTTACCCATGGGGCTACTGTCAGAGCCCTGGTCTTCTCTAAGCTTTTATCCGTGCTAGCTCTTTTCACAAAGAAAGTGCTAGGTTCCAGATGGGGCTAGAAATAGCTGCTTGAGAGAGACTAAATGCTGAAAGTTTCCTTTCAGGCTGGAGTCATAAGAAAATGCAAAAGCAACTGCTGTGAGAGCCTAATTGCACATAAAGCTGTCAATATCCTTCCTTTGTAAGTAATAGAGAACCTTTCCTTCACATCAGAGCAGTTACACAATTGAATGAAAACTATAGATATGAAGTCATGTGGTTTGAGGCTTTTTTTCACCCTGAAATGGGACTATCATCCTGCAAATGTCACATGTGACACAACGCTCTGCATTAAATTGGGAGGAACAGCTTCATATCTAAAGTCTGTAATGTGCAGTCTTTGAAAAAGATAATCACAGTACCTGACTGGGGACTGGCTTTTGAACCTATAAACTATGGGCTTCAGTGGCACTGTGTGACATCAGTTCATACTGCCTGAACATCATAAAACTTTGAACCTTAAATGCAACATATTTTTCATTATAATATTTTTTCACAATTTATGTAAAATGATAGTAAATATTGCTGGTTGAATTCTTAATTAACCTCTGAATGTTAAAATTATTTTCTGTGATGGAAATACCTTTACACCCAGGGGGGAAAAAAAGTGAGAACATACATTTAACAGTAAGTTTTACCAAGTTTACCAAAAGCAGTTCTATTTATCTGCATTTTAGGACACCACAAGTTAATATTTAGATGTTACTGTTTAAGAGAGTACTTGAGTGTCAAATATGAAATTCATATTCTCTGACTTGAAAATATCTGCTCAGAACATGAAATATACTGTTAATATCCTCATTCCTTCCACAGGATTGAAACAATTTTTTTGCTCTTGCAAGGGCAGAACATTCTGTGCAAAGTTCACAGACTTCAGGACCTCAATCGAAAGTGAGCACTAATTAGCTCAAAGAGAAACATTTTTGCCTGTAATACCACAGGAATTATGAAATATCCCTCATTCTCAAGATTTTAGTAAGATTTGGTGAGTATCCTAGTGTTTTATAAAAACTTTAATTTATTTTTTGTACAGTTTTAGAAATCATGTTATTTCCTTGGTAAATATATTGAGCTCAGATCTGTTTGGAAACACCCATGTAAATTGTCCCTCAGGCAGCTCTCTGCTCTGAATGCACTTCGAGTGTGTCTGTCTGTCTTTGCATAGTCTAGATAACCTCGATACTCAGTTTGAAGATTTAGGTCACTGTTTCCATTACCCTGACACCTGATTGTGTTCACTAACCACTAAGGGACATCTCTTTTGCCCTTTTCTATTGGGGTTCTGTTTTGGGTTAACCTTGGCAGGCAGTTGAACCCCTCACAGCTGCTCACTCCCTCCCCTCCCCAGCAGGATGGGGAAGGGAATCAGAAGGGTAACAGTGAGGAAACTTACTCATTGAGACAAAGACAGATTATTAGGCAAAAATAAAACTGCACACAGAAGCAAAGCAGGACAATGAAATAATTCACTGCTTTTTTGAAACAATTTTTTGCTTTGGTTTGGTTTTATGGGAGGTTGTTTGTTTTTGTGGGGTTTTTTTGGGTTTTTTTTTTTTTTTTTTTTTTTTTTTTTTTTTTTTTTTTTTTTTTTGGTAAGGTATGATTTGTTGAACTTTTAGGTTCCATGACATGAAACAAAGTACTCTTTAAACCTGTCTGTAATTAGTTTCATGAGCATTTCTATCGTGTCATAAAAGTCACTAAGATTTATTTAATAGTTTTTGGACTTGACTTTTTAGGTATAAACCCCACATAATTGCAAGTATTCTTTGCAGGCTACATTGATTTCAATAGACTGGAAAATGGAACATATAAAAAAATCCTGTTTACTATTTCTCCTAAGTTTTTTTACCTTTACAATTTCAATTTTTGCTCATGATTAAGCTAAGTGTTAAGATTAACACTGACTTCCTTTGAGCACTCCCAGTTTTCCATGATCATTTGAAAGGATCCTTTCTGTGATTAGAAGATTTATTTACCATTAATATCTAGTTGGTTCTTCATATTAAATGCTAATGCACAGAGAACATTTGGGAAGCTATTATAATCTGGTAAGGTGTAAAGACTCTGTTATAGTCCCTCATTAGCCTGCTAATAACTCTACTTTGTCAAGCAGAAACTTGGTTTCTCTACTAGCAGAAACTAAGTTTACATATATACAGTGTTTTCTATAGAATCTCTCTAATAGAATGAGTTTCACTGTCAATCACTCTAAAACCAGGTTTTACTGTTTCTAAAATTTATTGTCATTATTTTTTTTAAATTTCTTAAGTCACTCTACTATAAGTAAATAATTTATAATTTAAAAGTAACATCTTCCAGTTTGACTTTAAAAGATACATAAAGCACAAGACATTTGTTTGCCAAAGAGAGTTTTATCCATACAAGTGCAAGAAACCCCTGCTAATTCTGTACCCTTGGGAAGAACATCCCATTCCAGACTACAGAGCAATTCATCAAAAACTGAAAACCCTGTGTCCCGGTTTAGGGCAAATCTGGGAGGAAACCTCCCAAAAGGGGGTCTCTCTGGAAAGCAAGCTGGAACTGCCNCTCTAGGAACCAGTCTTAAAGCTACAGAACACAATATCTAACACAGACAGAACAGACGATTTGGGGATACAAGCATCATACAGTCACCCTAGGACACCCTGTTAGCAGATTCTGTCTTACATAGCTTCAAATGATGACTCCTTTCATAATTTTTAAACTATCCCCCACCTTACTAATCATATATTCAGGAATAAACTCACATATACCCAAAAAGTAGAAATGGAGCTAAATAGTGCCAGACCAGTGCAAATACCGTCCCCAGTTACTGCAAATAAGACTCCCTAAAACAAAAGCATTAAAATCTATAGGTCCTAGATTTGTTCAACCCAATCTGTGGTGTACTTCAATTGGTGGAACAAATGCTTTTGTGGATGCTACGTGGGTGCAATTAAATGAGTGCTGTGTGCTAAAATGAGCTCACTCAGGCAATTTGTAAAGGATGGAAATAGCCACTTAACAGTAGGACAATATTTTTCATTCTGTTTCTGACTGCTCATTCCTGATCCCCTAAGGAGTCCTATAGACTCCTTCAAAAGATAAACCCACAGACCAAAATTCTTAGCTCTACTTGCAGCTGAAAGGAATTGACTCAATAAAGACATTAGTTTAATGACCTATACAGTTTTCCAGCTAGCCTGTCCCTCTAATACTGATGCTAAAACACCTTTTCTGTCTCTGCTTCATATGATCTAACACTCCTTACCTTTCTGGTTTTGATCAAATCATTTATTTGATTAACGTAATTTCATTTCACTTGGAACATTTTTTCTTTTTTTTTTTTCCACTTTTCAGATCTGATGAGCACTGAGACACTCTAGAGTCCAAAAGCTTATCTCTCTGTTTTCCTCCATGTTTGTTGTCCCAATAGAAGATATTTATTCTTCCCAGAGCTACTTTCAAACTAAAGACTAATTTTTTCATAAAAAAATGGGAAAGTAACAGCCAAAAATACCTGAAGGGTTGCATTATCACAGGGCTCAGACCTTTTCTTTCTGCTAAAGGAAAGAAAAGAGAAAAGTTCATTCTTGAGCCAGGTTATTTTACTGTAATTTCCTGCTTACTTGACCTAATCAGAATGCCTAGTGGCAAGCACTGTCAGCCGAGGCAGTAAGTTAAATAGCTGAAACTTTCACTGCCTGGCAGTGTTCTATCCTCAGCAGGGGCTTCTGGTTTTGCAGGCCTGGAGGGTAGGTTCCAGCACTTGAAAAACAGTTCAATAGAATCTCTGGAGGCAACAAGTTAATGACCAAAGACTTTAATGGTCTACAACAATTGATGAGTGTAAATTTAAGCTCTGTGGGACTTATCTGAGAGCAACTGATGATAATATACAATGTGAAGGTAGCTGTTCCAGAGATAATGTCCATTAGGCATTGCACTATGTTTGAACTTGAAGAGTAAAGCAAGGCTGTAAAATCACAGACAGTGTTCCTCAGGATGCAGCCAAAAAAAGGAAATATTTATGGGCTACTTAGGTAGCTTTAGATCAGATGATGCTGAAATGCGTTTTTGCACTCCAAATGGTTGCTGGAGTTGAGTTTGTCCCAGTGGAAATTTCAGACCAGCAATGTTAATAATTTTTTGTGTGTTCCAGCTGCAGCATCCTTTCTGATAAGGTACTGAGAGACGGTGATGAATCCATGAGTTATAATGCTGTGTAGGGTTTGCTTCCCACAGAAGCCACTCCTGTAATCTTGCCCTGCTACCAAAGCTTGGCCATGCAAACCCAATGCAAATGCCTACAGATGTGAGCTGAGATTGACTTTATTGCATTACTGTCAATAGGAAACAAAAGAGAGTGTAAAAGCTGCTAGTTTGCCTCCCTTGCCAAAAGTATTGTTAAAGGGTTAACCCAGATTGTGGTAGCTTGTCTAACTCAGCAGGTCCAGCTTCCTCTATTTACTCCCTTTGCAAATGATGTATAGTCTCATACCTAAATCTTCTGCTTTGAAGCATAGAGTGTAAAATAAGACTGTCTTTTCAATAGAATTCCTAATTCCCATTGCTTCAGCCGTGCCAGCTCTTAACATGGCAATACTGTTTATCAGAGAAACCTATTATTATGGTATTTGAGATACTATTGTAGGCAGAGGCTTTTTCTTCCCATTCTCTGAAAGACAAACTGCTTTAGTGGACTGAATGTGTTACTGTTGCTGCACTTGTCGGAATCATTTTTTTGTTAAAGACACCAATATGAAGGTATACAAAGCGAGAGAGGAAAAAAGCAAAGGGAGAAAATTATTTCTGTCTTCCTGGTGTTGAATGATACTTGCAGCTTTCATCCTGCAGATTTACAATCTTACATCCTGTTTTTTGCCATGCTGGCAAGATCAGACCTGGAATGAGACTGTTAAAGACATTGTTTCCAGCTGCCTCTCTGGTCACAATCTCACAGCAATGCTGGAAAATACACAGTTAGGGATATCTAAACCAGGTAATTGTTGTAAAAGGAGAAATATCAAGGAGGAAATGTAAAAGAAAGAAATGAGTTTCACTTCACTTGGTTGTCTTTCATTTTTTTTTAAGTTCATCTCAATGACCTAATGCTGTCATAACGGATTTCAAGAGATAACATTCATAGTTGCCATGATAATGAAGTTTCTTCAGGGCCAGTTATCCTCTGTTATAAATTATTGTTTCTAGTGAAATATTTTAAGGGAATTACCCCATTCTGTTTTGTTTTTACTAGAGTTACTTCGTTAGTTCCATTTCAAACAGCACTTAAAACACTGCTAGGGGGGTTTGGCAATCTCTGTGCCCATTTATCTCATTTTAAAATGTGATTGAAACATAGCTGTTAGAAAAAATGAGGAAACCTTGGTTTTGTTCAAGTCCAGCATTTCTGCCTGTAATTGCCACTGTCTTTCATAAATAATTTCCATGGAAATTTGAACTGACCAGCTTTGCATATTTATAAATAAAATTTGTTGAGCATAAGTGATCCCAATTAACTTTCATCTGTTCTTTTTTTTTTCCTCAGGTGAAACTATTTGTAAATTCTAATTCCTTCTCTGTTAATATGGTAGCATTCATAGTGAAAAGAATAAGGGCAGTGTTCTGGAAACAGTTGCTCAGCATAGCCCCTGGAAAGGGAAATCCCACCTCCATGAGCTCCTGGAATTCTCTGAAGGTGCCTCTAAGCGCAGAAGAAATGACAACCTTTTTATAATTTTTTTTTCCTGAAAACTATGAAGAATGGATAAAGTGGATGCAGACCTATTGTTTGTAAAATCTGTCAATAATTAATCTACTGTGAATTAAGGACACTTTTTGAAACAATAGGAGATCAGTTTTAACTAAACAAAAGGAAGGTCATGTTAAATAAAAAAATACATTAAAATGGGGCTTGCTTATTTTTGTTATTTCCTAAATGGTAAACAGTCCTGGTTATTTTTCTCTCTCCTCCCTGTATAAAGAATTTGCAAGTCTAGGCAAGTCTACTTGGCAGCAAGTGTTCAGTCATGCTTGTAATGATAGTTCTAAT
This sequence comes from Alaudala cheleensis, assembly GCA_013398995.1. Taxonomy (NCBI): domain Eukaryota; kingdom Metazoa; phylum Chordata; class Aves; order Passeriformes; family Alaudidae; genus Alaudala; species Alaudala cheleensis. The sequence continues at coordinate 151,744 of VWYE01008487.1, read as the reverse complement.
CACAATTCATGAGGTATCATGCATTCAGGTATGATTCATCCAACAAGAAAACATTCTGAAAAGAAGCAAAAATAAATTAAATGGGGCCTGGTATTGTAAAGGTTGAAGAAATGAATAGACTTGAGGTCATTGCCCTCCTACTCACAGCAGAGTTATTAGAGGACACACACATGGAGCTTTGGGAGAGAGCCCACCAAGGGGGGCCAGAGGACTCAAAACAGCTGAAGCAGGGATCTTTGATGCCATGTAGCACATTTTTCTATATTCTCTCCATTCATGCCAACCCTACTTCCTCTTCCTGGTCCTGGATACTTTTTTTGGTATTAATAAGTAAGGAACTGATGGTAGTGGAGACTGCACTGCTTGTGTGCTGTATTTCTTACACCTTCTGTTGTGTGTTTTGCAAGATTACCAACCATTTGAAGTGTTTAGTACTCAGATTGTACTCTGTTTAGTGCTCAGTAGGATATGCTCTCACTCCTGCCTGGCCTATGGGTAAGAAGTATGGTGGGTTATTAAAAATGAATGTTTGGCTTCTCCATTCATTCTTAAAAATTGCACAATTTGAAAGACAACAGCAGTTTGCTCACTGAACATTAGATATGCAATGCAGATTCATGAGTTTACTAAATGCACGAGTATACATGTTCTTGAGAAAGATATAATCAGCTTCCCTCTTTGCCTGAGATATTTAACTTCAAGTGTTGTGCTGGAGCTACTTCTGTTTCCCTTTACTAATGCTCTAGCAGCATGCAGATGGAGAGCTTGAAAGTCACATACACACAGGGATGGAAAAGCCTTTCAGAGCTTGCAGAATGTTCCTTCCATCCCTCATTCTGTACTCATGACAGGAGAAATTATGTTTTATTTCAAGTCTTGCAGAATATCCCTTGTGCTATCTGCTTGGTCCATTGCTTTTCCTGCTGGAGCTCCTTCAGACCTTTTAAATAGTATTCTTACAAGCATAGAGAAAAAACTTCAGGAGCTACTTAAGGAGCTTAAAAAATTGGGCTTTTTGGTTTGTGTTGGTACAATGTTGTTAGAAAAAAATTGTGTCTTCTCAATTTTAATGTTTAACAATTATTATCTTAAATAATATAAGAGCCAAGAGATTTGCTAAATCATTAAATGAAATGAAAGTTCTTCAGATTTTGTTTCCTGCTTCCAAAAAGAGGATGATCCTGTTAATTTAATTTTTTCATGGTACACAGCATTTCCCTTTTTCTTTAACAAAATCTCTGTATGAGCATTTTTAAAAAAAAATATTTAAGACACATGCACTAATGTACATATTTTTTTTAAATAACAGCAAAGCAAGATACTTCAATGCAAAGCTGTGTTTTGGTTGAAAAATGAAATCCTTTTGTAATGATAGGACTTAGATTTCCAGAAAAACATCAAAGTAATTTAAAAATAGCACATCTGTACTTACTTGTTTTAAAATGATACCTTCTAAACAACATGAAATCATTCGGGGAGATAGTTCCCTAATATCTATAAAACCAGTGGACTGGAAGATATTTTTCTTGAATAAATAAAAATTTTATATGTGTAAACAATAACGTAATTTCACAAAAGAAAAAAATAATCAGAAAGGTCAGGGGCAGACATAGTTACTGAGCTTTTAATTATAGAATATTTCAAAAGCAAAGTCCCACTAGTTTCTCTCTTCATTTTTCTAAATTGTTTCATCCAAAATACCAAAACCAGACAAACTTTTTCCTGGTATAGTTACACTATATTCCATGCTAAAATCAGAAAGAATTAGTTTGACTCTGTATTAATAGACTAACCTCCAAAAATCTCTTCTGAAGGAAAAAAAACCACAAACAAACAAAACCCAGCTTCATGCTGTATTAGAAGTACAATACATTCTTTCTAAATCTTCAAACAAAAACATAACTTGGGCATATATAAACATTTTTAGTTGTTTTCTTTTTACTTCCATCTTTATGTGTACCTTTTATCACTGGAACTTTTTCAGAAGGAAAACCTTTTTAACACATGACAGCAGTAAAATACTTTTCAAAATGTTGCATCTAACAGCTTTAAGGTACTCTACAAAGAGCAGTTTAATACCTAATTTGCTGTATGTATATAGGGACAAGTATCAATCATCTGGTTAAGCTCTGTTAGAACACAGACTGAAGAAGAATTTTAGAAAATTCCATATTTGAGGTCAGAGCAGTTATATATGTAGATACTTTGGTATTACAAAGAAATCTTATGTCTAAAATGACTTAGTTTAAAAAAAATTAATAGAGGTGGCATATTTCATTTTAGTATTTTTCCTGGGACAAGACAACCCCCCCCCAAATATATGGTTTCATGAGTAAAAAAATATTTATTTGCTACAGAATTGAAACTCTCTTAGAAGAATCATCAGAAGTGTCTTCTTAGGCTTATGGGCAAAACATACTTTGTTGAGAGACTGACAACCTATTCTTTGTCAGTCTACTTAGCTTTCATAGACGTATGAAGATGAGAAGGCTGTCTCAAAACTAGACAGGTGTCTGTCAGAAACTTAGTCTCCATCAAAGTATGCTAACAGGCACCTCAAAAATAAGATTCTAGCAGGTTTGGGGGAGGAGAAATAAGAAAACATACTCTATTATCTTTGATTTGCTTTTATCTTACCTAGCTGAAGGCAGTAAATGAGGACCTGACTGCCAAAACTTCATTGGAATCACTGAAGAAACATACTTATTTTAAAGAGACTGATTTACATCTGAAGTCAATTCTGTTTTAGAGTGTTTTTTGAATGTATGTTCCACTTTTAGATGAACAGCAGAGAATCTCAAGGTTTATCTGGATTTAAAAGCAGGACAAGACTCTTTTTCCCCTTCATATTAAGAAATGCTTTCAGCGGGGAATTCCTTGCCCTTCAAGTTCCCCTTCAGAAGCCCAGTAGCATAATGGAGAGAGGTTCCTGGCTTCATGGGAGAAGAAAGGTGAGGTGACCCTGCTGATCAGCACTCTGTTCAGGGGAGTTTATCCAGTCCCAGAGTGTGAACTGGGGCATGTCCTGTGCTGCTCTCAGCTGAAATGTAGAGTAGTGGTTGTGGTTTGGCCTTTTGATAATCCACCAGTGACTATGCAGAACACAGGACTAGATCATGCAAATTCAACAGATTTTAAGATTCACTGGAGAGTGTGAATACTGAAATATTGCACAGTTGACTCAGTACATATCAACTTAAAAAATAGTACCTGGAAAAAATCCACCCCTCTGTACTGAAGATGCAAGGAACATTGATTCCTTTGCCTAATTGAAGTTGACTGGTAACACTGGAGATAAAAAATTTCCAGTATCTATTGGTTGCTGCTACTCCAGACCTGGGACCAAGTCACACCTTGGTCCTGTGTCTTATTTGCTGATTCCCATGTCTTGTATACCCTAAAGCATGTCAGATGTGATGACATGCCATTGCTCATATTTAAATAACACAATTGTGCCCAAGTGTCTGGTCTGCTGACTATAATTACCTTTGACTTTAATTGAATCTTAAACACCTACCTCACCTGTAGATAACTATTTTTATGGCTGAATGCAGAATCCAATTTGTTTAAGTGAATAAAAGATAAGTAATTCTGTGTAAGCTAATTAAGAGCACCATAAGCATGTTGGTAAACAGTCTATTGACAGACAGTTTGGGCAAACTGAATTTTAATACACCTGAATAGAAACAAAAACATTGGCCTTTCTGATTAGAAGTGGACCCTCTGAAAGAAAGGGTGGGATTGATCATACAGCAAGATTAAAAAAAAATTCAGAACATTAAACATGGATTTATAGTCTAAAAAAAATCAAATTATCAAAAGTCAACATAAATTAGATTTTTTTATTTTTAAAAAATTCTGATCCTCAGTAATTAATATTGCAAAATGTATTCTAAACAGAATAATTGGACTGTGATGTTGAGGTTGATTTGAGACATCTTCATTCAGCTGGCTTTATTTAAAAGACTTCATGGACAACATTATTTCAATTTTAATGATCGAAAACTACTGTATTTTAGCAATATTTATCAATACATTAATACTGCAGCCCTTCTTTCCTTCCTCAGTATACTTGAAGGAATTTCAAGGGACTATTCAGTTTCATACAAGAGGAGAAAAAACCCATGACAACAAAATCCAAATCTTCACTATATCTAGTCTAATTTAGTTTTTTTATGAATTCAAATGATGTGTGAAATAGACTACAGACTGTCTTGAAAAGGTGAAGTTATGAACTATGATTATGCAAGCAGAAAGAGCAACCAGCTTCCAAAGAATTTTCATGAAAATATCTGAAATAACAGTCTGTTTTCCTTGGAAATTCAGGATTCGACTTTGAATAGATTTGTGGATTCCTAGAAGCTATGGGGAGAAGTAAAGTTTAATGGTCCGATAAAAGTTCACATTGTAACTATTCAAAACTCTTCTATTGTTAGTTATCCTTACTCCTTTAAAATATTTTTTATGGAAGAAGGCCTCTATAAATGAACAGGAATCCTAGAGATAATGGTATCTGTCCTCATGGAAGAGTTCACAAACCAGGGTCACTGATGCTTATGAAAGTTTACTGGAACGGTGCTATTAACTAAATCAATATTCACTCTTCATTAATACAATGTGCACCTCTACAGCAATTGTTTGTCTCTGGGAGTATTGATTTGTGACCACTCGACCCCTCGTTTTTTCTGTGTTTCTCTATGATAGGAGTATTTATGCCTCTCAGTCCATTGCTTTGAAGTTAGAAAAACACAAATATAAAATGTATATGGTATGGTGGCTACAAGACACACACACTACCACCTGATTCTCCTCAGTCAGGACTCCTCTGTAATACTTCCTGCTGGTTATAAACAGGAATCTCAGTCTCTCTGAAAATCATTGCTGGGAACACTTCAGCAATTTTATAGATCAAGTATGTTTCATTAGAAGATTAAACAGTAGCTTACATTCCAAGCATTTATATTGTTGGTAAAGCTGTCATCCCTGGGTTCTTGTAAACATCCACTACTGAAGATAATGGGCAAGTTGTGTGCATTCTGTTTAGTTACAGGAGGATGAGCTATCCTCCATAAGAGTGGTGTCAAAGAATTGTCAAGGTTTTTGTGGGAAGAAAAAGAAAACCCAAGTTGTATAGGGGCATAATCCTTGTGTTGTCTCCATACCCTAACAAGCCTAAAATTTCCAAAGCTAGATGTAAAAGGGAAAAACAAAATCTACAGGGATTTTTTTTTTTTTGGCTATGCTGATTTATGCCAGTATGTGTTTCTAACAAATGCCAGCTATGTGGGAATGGTTAAGGGTGAATGGATTGTGAGCTCTCTATTAGAAGGCACCACAGCACAGCATGTGTCTTCCAGCAAAACTAGCTTCAGCTGTGCTGGGTGTAACTGTCAAAAGCTGTCAAAGAGTAAGGTGTAAGGAGGGGGAATGTGCATGTTGGGCCTCTCTTGCAGCTTCCTCGAGCTCTGTGTGATGCACAATTTTTGACAAGCCTAAAAAAGGCTGATTTTGGACATGTTCTCTTAGCGAACCCAGATGTGCTTCTCAGAGGGAGAACAACACAGGCCCACTTGGAAAAAGTGAAGAGAGATGGCAAAGCCTGTTACTTGAGGGATACATTCCAGATGTATGTACAGAGTCAAACATGCAGTTTTGCTCTGGGGCTTGCTTTGGCTAGCACAAATATTAAGTGCAGATATAAGAAAAATCAGACAGCCAATTATACAAATGCTAGTATTTTGCTTGTTGGCTTTACATTTCATTTTTTTAGGTTTTGGGTTGTTTTGGGGGTTTCCTGTCTGTTTACTTCTGAACTGAGATAAACATGGCTACATTATCTCTTTCTTATTGGAACAATGTGGTTGATATGACCTGTGTGAAAAACTGAGACTAATGAAAGGGGATAGGAAGGATGGCCTTTACGTGCAACAACAGAAAGTGATGACATCCCTTTTATTTTCAAGACTGAACATGCTGCTGAATATAGAGGACTTAATGAATCTGCTTGCTTTGTACATCTCTGCACAGTAAACATTGAAAACGTATTGGAATCTTATAATTTTATTTCTTCTAATCTTGATGATTTCTGCTGTGCTTTTGTTTTCTCTAAAATGAATTTGACTACTTCTGTGCATATTTTTATCATTGATAAAGTGTTTTTATACTGAAAAATAAATCAATCTGGAATTTGTGTGTATGGAAGAAATATTCTGTGTTTGCATTAAAAACACTCTTCACAACAGTTTTGTTATCATTGCTGATATGCTGAGGAATTTTTTGGAAGCTCCAGTCTTCTAAAGTTTTTTACTTAAGTAACATGAGATGTGTTTATAAAAAAGATTGTTCAGTTTTTAAAATTTTATGTAAAGCTGGAAACATAATGGAAAAATGGCATTGGACACAAACTGACGAACACCATCAGTTTATTATCCTACAGTAAAACCTTCATACCTTTTCTCTCTGAGTCCTCATGGGCAGCTCTGACTCCTTCCTCCTCCTCCTCCACAAGGAGGCTAATCCCTTCCTGTCTCTCATAGAATAGCAAAGAAACTCTCAGCCAGCTACCCACTCTTTTATAAAACCCTCCTTGCTGGACATAGCTGTGACCTATTAATGGTAAGGCTTTTTCCCCTCTTTGGTAATTAGTATAGCTGCAACTCATCAAGGGTGAGCACCACCTCTATTCTCTTACGAACCATTCTCCCACAGAAAAAAAGCCTGTTTATTTCCAGATAAGCTAAGGTGAACTTTCCCTTTGACTGAAGCTGAGAGACAGCAGTTGGATAAATAAATCACCATTCTCTGTCAGCCTGTGACTATGTGACCAAGGGTAGATTGGCATCCTTACATTACAGTCTGCTCACTTTGAAGACATGGTCTAAACACCTTTAAAACCTTTCTCAGAGGTAAATACCTTTAATGTGCAATTGAAGAGAGATCAGTTGTAAGGCTCCCATTAGCCTTATTTAGTGTTTTGGTTAAATTCCCACAAGTGACTTAGAAAACTTACTCTGTGAAACTGAATTATTTTGGGTTGTCTACCAATGAAAAGAACTACTCACCAAGGAATTCTGCAAACATAATAATTGGAGCATTAATTTACTTGTCTCCTTGAACCAATAAATTGTTTCCTATTTGCACATACTATGATTTGCTATACACTCATTCTTCCACTAATTCTTTTTCCCTGAATTATTAAGCATTTATCTTCCAACATTCAAATCCCCAATTATAATGTTAAATTGATTTTAAAAAACTTTTATGCATCTATTTATTTCTGTTTAAAGCTCCCTGCTGAAAAACAAAACACACATTTTACTATGCTCCCAGAAACAGGGCAATGGAAAAAAAAGCCCTAAAGTTTGTTTCTACAAGGTACTGAGTTTCCACACATGCTTCCTGCTAACCTCCCTTAGCTGAAGTTTTTGCTTATACTTTGCTAATGTTTTGCTACAAAGAAAGAAAAAAATGTTTGAAGAAGCCTGGAAGATGCTTATCACCTTACTATTTCATGCTCATAACACAAAAATTTTCCAAGGATACCTGGACACTTCTCTATTTGTTCACAACTCAGCAGAAGCAGAAATCCTGTGTTGGAAAACCATTCCAATATAAAATAATTTCTCTACTTCAAGTTCCAAAAACACCAGGAAATTCTACTTTTTTTGACGTATAATTTTTTGCTTTATAGTTTATTGTAACTTTAATGATTTGAAAAGTTTTTATTAATCTGCTTATTATAAGAGTTTGTATTAATCTATTGATTCAGATTTAATTTGAAATTATTTTCTTCTTTGTTAACTCTTTGAATAACATAAATTCAAGAAGTAAATTTGCTATATATTTCCATGAATATAGAGCAAAGTATTTTATTATCTATTTTGTCAGAGTTAAACCAATGCATGAATATAGTTAGCAGCTGCTTAAAAACTGTTGATTTTTAAGGAGCTAAAATTCCATTAATCTCTCACCATTTGCGTCACTTTGATTTTTCAAGCAAGAGCTAACCTCAAAATTGTTTTTGAGGCTGGTAGCAAAATATTCTACTGCTTTTCAGTTGATATAAATTTTTCTAGGGCATGTATTCCTGTTCAGAGAAGCAAATAACAATTGCTGGTTCAATGACACCTGAAACTTGCAGTCTTAGCTCAGATCTATTTATTTATAAAATAAACCCCTTCTATTGCATTTGTGCTTGGTGGCCTAGTTTCATCACAAAAGGTAAAAAAAAAAAAGGCAGACTTTAAAGGAAAATGTATTTCTTAGCAAAAATTAAAGAATCTGGATACCAACAGCACAATATTGTTTAGAAATTAAAGGATTTTACTTACACAGAAAAAAAATAATTGCATTTTTTATTGATTTTTGTTAATCAGGTCAGCATGCTGTTACAGCCACTAATGAATGACACTCCAATTAAAAAATATGTAATGATATAAAGTCCCCTAAACTATTACAGTAGTTTATTACAATAGGAATACCATCTATAAATATTACAATAGTACTGCCACTAATAAACTCAATGTTTCTTAGACAGAAACATTTTCCCAAATGCTAATAAAATTCTATATAGGTTATCTGCTTATTATATCCTGTCAGAAGAGGAATTTCAATGACAAACAATAACAAAAATGTTTCACTGATGAAAACAGAAGGGAGCATGTTGAGAGAAAACCATTAAATATTCCTTGAGAATTTATCTTAACTTCATGAAAATGTCAATTATAAACTTTACAGTAACAGGTTTTAATTTCTATCTTCTTTAAGCAGATTTGTATACACTTTAAACATACAACTCTTTACATTGAATTTGTTCTTTATTACTAAGCTTGTGGTTCTTTTGGACAGCAAAGAAAACTACTTTGAAATAAAAAAATATTGAGTCACTGACACCTTGGAGTATTTAAAAGACAAAAATGAATGTAGCAGTGAACATCCAGTGAACTGGATAATTTAAAGAAATAATTTATGTATAAAGAAAGGTTTATGTAATTCATGTGCAGAGTTGTAGCTTTGAGAAAAAAAAAAACAATATATAATCTTTATTTCCTTTTAAGGTTTGTATGAGCTTTGGAAAAATCAGGACAGGTTTCTTGGAATAATTTGAAACAAACTTCAGAAATCACTGCATCCTTTCTTACTATAACACCCTATGTTGTGTGCTTGATGCACAAATAGTATAAAGAAAAGCAGAAAATGTATAAGTTAATTCAGCCCCTGCAAGCTGCAACTTCAATCAGGAATGGGCAAGAAAATACTACTTTAAACAATCTTTTTTGCATTTCTTAAGTCTCTTAAACTGCTGAAGAGTAGCCTATTACTCATCATACCATTTAATGTAATATGGTATTAACAGTCAAAGATGCTATATAATCCCTGAAGACTTTTCTGTAGTTCTGGACTTGATACACTAAACTATAACACTTGAGATTTCCTCCTGATAAGAAGGCATCTCCAGTGATTTGGAACATTTCCCAGATTTCAAATTTTAAACCAGATGGACTTAGACCTTTTCAAATATGTAAACCAAAGCCATGCTGAAGCTTGAGCACAGTCCTGTTCTATGTATTTGCTGCTGGTATATCCCTGATGCAAAGCTGAGCAGTACTAAGTGGATTTCTCTCTAGGAGTCTGGTTAGAGAGTCCCAAGGGCCAGTGGTTTTCATGTGTACAGAGATCTTTTTTGAGAAAGTCATAGAATTTACCTGTACGAATAATTGCCGATCACATGTGCCATTTTTCCTCACTGTCTGCAAATTATGTGTCTAATTTTATTTACTAGCACAGAGACAGCTAGAAGATCAGACAGAAATCAGGTGAGCTACAGCTTAGAAATATTACCATTTTTGTTCAATGTTTTCTCTGAAAGAAAAATATTGCAAGAACCCAGCTTGTGCAACAATATTAAACTTGCATGTGGTATTATCAAAAAACACAAGAAAGTGTGATGAAAAGGGCTTGAAGAGGTTATCTGCTTTAGGCAAGATCATCTTTGTCTATTTAACTGACTGAAATATTTTTAATGAGTCTACAAACTCTCTGGGCAGCACTTTCTAGTATTACATCATTCTAACTCTTCCGAAGTTTTTTCCAGCATTTAAACTACATCTCTCTAGCTGCAGGCCTAGGTTCATTGTCTGTCTATCTATCTATCTATCTATCTATCTATCTATCTATCTATCTATCTATCTAATCTATCTATCTATCACAGATCTTCCTTCAGTCATTTCTTCTCTAAATTAAACAGCTTTCCTTCAGCCATTTCTAATAGGCAAAACTTTCAAGATGATTCTTGTTGCTATATGCTGTCTGTCCATCTGTTTTACATCTTTCCTTAAATACTGTGCAAACTTGCCCAGTTTTCTAGCTCAGGAATAACAGGCATCGAATATGACCACGAAATCTCATAGATGTTGTTGCAACCATATGGTATCATCTGGTATTTGTTCAGATTGTCACTTACTGTAACCCTTATTAATTCATATTAGAATCTAGACAGTTGTTCCCTGTCTTACATTTGTGTATTTATCTGATGCTGCATTCAGCGCATCAAGCATTAACCATTTCATTTTCTAAATTCTTAGTTTTCTCTGTTAAGTTCAAAGGTGTTGTTATTCTTCTCCTGTAGTTTTGTGTAAAGGAGGTGGTAGTGCCCATAGCATACTCAGAAGGAAAATATCTCTTTATCTGAAATTTTTAAAAAAATTGACTTAAACATAAGACTGTATTTTGCCAAGTGTGTATGGAATATTGCTGTTCTCATGTAAAGAATGCTTGTTGCTCCTAGCACTTACTGGCAAGGGTAAAGTGTTGGATTATTTGGTGTTTCTTTCTCCCTGAAAGTAACATAAACTACATAAGGGTCAATGGCTCTATTAATTGTATGTATCTGTTTCTAGTATCTGACCATCTAGTCACTGCATCTCAGTGCACCAGTATGCAGTACAATACCATAATTATGTGCAGGTGGTCCCTCTCTTCTAGGGCTGGCTCTGCCCAGAGGCGACCCTGCCACGATCCATGGGTCGAGGACACACACAGACCCTGGTGGGTGCAAGAGTGGTAGAAACCTTCCTGCTGCCATTGGAAACAGAGGCTGACTCCTTTGGGGGTCTGAGTTCTCAGGGTTTATTGATCTTGGCAAATTACCCTGAGAGGGACTAAGCAAAAGGAGCACCTCTCTGGGGTGTGCAACACCTTTTAACAGGGGGAGGGACAGTAACAATAAACCAATCAGAAGGGATTGGGGTGTGGTTACAACTAGGATAGACATCAGCTGGGAGCAATGGGGAGAACTTGAGGGAGGGACAAACATGTAACAACGAATCACCAAGAAGAACTGGGAGAATTTCCAGAACAAGGGGACAGGTTTAAGGGAAATGGACAGGTGCCAGGGGAGGGCACAGGGGGAATGGACAGGAGCACAGGGAGGGGTGCGTCAGGGAGGCGGACCAGGCAAAACCAAGGGGAAACAGCAAAAGGGAGTAGCTTGGAACAAACCAATACAAATGGAAAATCACAAACCCCAACAATTATGGAATTCAAAAACAATTTAGGCTTTGGCCTAAATATAATGTATATTTAGGTAGGAAGACTGGGAATTGTTATAGTCCGTTGTTTCAAACATATGTAGTCACCATGGTAAGCAATTACCTTGTGTCTGTTTACACAATTTCAGAGTTCTTACTGCTGTGAATGAGAAATGAACTCCACTAGACATTTGAGGACATGCTGCATAGGCTAAAGGTCCTCTTAATGTTAAGAAGATTGTAACAAGTACTTATATATTGGTCTAATGATCTGTGTCACTTTTTTAATTGGTACTTGAAAAGTTTAATCACAATGGTGCATAGAGATTCACAAAAAAACTTCGAAAAATTACTATGGTCCAGAAATAATATGTATATAATCCACCCACCTACTCTGGTTTATGCTCTCATCTCTTGACCTGAAAAAGGAAATGGTAGAAAGGCACACTTTATTAAATTAAAATCATAGTAATTTTACTTTATGCACTTTTGAGAATTCTGTTTAAATTAGTATCAATAGGTCTATATCCAGAGACTCCTCTGAATCTGGCCTTGTTTATGTTAAATATGTAACAATGAATATAAATAAATGGGCTGTTCATTTCCAGAATCTTGGTAAAATGCTTAATTCTCATAATTTCAAGGGCCATTGATAATTACATTTACATAAATAACTGTTGAAAGTAGTTTACTTTTAATACTGAATGCTGAGTGTCAAATAATAAATTACTGTACACTAAATGACATAAGAAAATTAATTTTTAATATATTTCTTTGTCATTCATCTAAGAGGGAAAATTCATTTAGAATGCTGCTGAATATCCTCTCTTTACATTCTAGTCAAAATATGAACTTACATATGCAGTTGAAGTATATATGATTTGTAAGGAAGTGTATGATATTTACATCTTGAAAACATGTTATTTCCATGTGATTTGATACTGCTTTCAGAGTAGTTTTCAGAAAAAAAGATGGACACAGTCAACAGACAGTTCACTTTGGGGAACTTCTTGCAATTTAATCTATTGTGAGTTAACACAAAGCCCTAATTACTGGTTTGTGTATTGAGAGAAAAGGTTAAAAAAAAAAAAAAGGACCACAAAACAGCAAATAGTCATGGAGCATCTTTCCTTCCCTCCCTATGCTCAACCTAAGCCATGAGTTCCTTTTGCAGTGGCACCTTTCTGCAGAGGTGCCAGTGGCTCTCTACCTGCAGAGTTTTGGGACATGATGGGGAGTCTGCATTGATACCATATCTGGATGGAACCAGTGGTGCCCAGCACAGTCAGGTTATGACTGTGGCAGAGCAACCAAGCCCTACTGTTTGTGCCTGGTTTAGTGTCTACTTTCTTTTGATCTGTATAAAATATTCAAAAAGTTTCACATAGTGCTCTATGAAATTTTGTATGATCTAAATTGCACTTCTTTTGATCACTATGGGCATTCCTTCACATTATATAGATTTTTTTATCCCATGAAGCACCCTAGAGATAACTTCCAGTTTAGGAGGAGAGGAGTGTATTAATGTGTTGGTGTGCTTTCTCCCATGCTAATTCATGCTAAGCTTGGAGAATGGTTTGGAGAACCTCAAGCAATCCTATAATGTGTCATGGTCCAGGCTTGACTCTAAACAGATTTAGAAAGTGGCAGATAGGCAGAAATTTTGGTTTAGTGTAGTATTTACTCAAGCTAATCTTTGGCACAGACCTTCCACAGCTTCTCTTAATGGAGAAAGAATGGTTTGGGTTAGAAGGGACTCTAAAGATCATCTAGAAGGAGAGGAACTCTATATGTCAACATTTTCCTAAGCAAAATCAGTTATAGGTTTATGGGAAGTTCCCCCCTTCACTCTCACTGCAGAAGGTGATCTGGCCATTCTACATGGGAGGACAAGTATTTAGCATGATCTGACCTCAGATACTTTGGCATCCTGTTATCAGGGAATGTCTGTTTCTTATCTTATTCATTAGTAGTGTGTTCACTTCTTCTGGGACTTGACCCTAAATTTTTTACCACCTGTCCAGAAGAAATAGGAATATGTAATTTCCCAAATCAGTGTGAAGGGTTGTGGAATGGAAAGATGTTACTCTGGTGTCAAAACCATGTACAAAGAAGCAGGAAACCCTTAAATTACAAGTGTTGTCTCTTCATGTTGGTTAAAGTCCAGTGAAGTAAAGGATTGCCTCTCTCATGCTGCTGACACATTGTATTTATTTATTTCATAAGCAGGTGCTTTGCCTGAAGAAAACTGTAAACATAAGCACAGCACCTGCTGAAGAAATTAAATAAACACATTAAATAATCTGAACTTGTGAGTCAAGCTCTTTTACTTACTTTTGATTTCCATCAGCAACTTGCAGCCTTTAAAATTGAATTTCAGTTTGCAAAGCTACTTCTTTTAATGGATTGCTCATCCTGACAAGCATTGTACTCAAAATATTGTATCCAGTATTAAACTGTAATGACCTTAAACTGCATGTGAGGTATCTTTTTGTCATTCATAAAAACCTTTTCAGAAGTTTTTATTGCCTGTTGCTGTCCTGATGTGACACTCTTCTGTTATATGTTTTCTGTCAGGATATGGAAAAACATAGTAGGTAAATTTTATGGGTGGTGGGGCTAAATTCTACATTAAATGGTTGAACTTATTTATTTATTTACTGTTCCAAACCCACTCTAGTTCATCACAAGCATTTTAGAAAGGAGATTTAACAGCACAGAAACAGCTGAACATCTAAACGAGAACTTGAAATGTCTATAAAATATCTTCCATGGGTACTTTGCTATGCAATTTCCATGCTACTGTGTGAGTGATGACAGCTTTTGTTAACAGGGACAGGCAACTGTGGGAACATGTGTGAAGGCTTTCTTCACCTACGTACAGGTTTCTGCAAAGATGTTCAGAAACAGTGGTGTTAAACTCAGCTGAAGCAGACATCCTAGTTGCTAGGATTAGTGCAGTCTGGTGTTTTGAAGTGCAGCTTGTATTCACTTTGATCATATATATTTGTCAGAGCTGCCAGGTACCACTTTATAACGAAGTCTTGCAATGCCCATCAGAAGTTCAAAATCAAACCATAGATGGTTCCTCCTTTCATCTGTTTTAAATCACCTGAAATTGAATAATCTTGATCCAAGATAGCCAGACAGCTTTTCTTTATAAATGAAGAAAATAGGTGCCTTTATAAATTAATTTGTCTCATCAGGTTTTAATTGCATCTTTGAGAGACATGAACTGTTCTCTGTTGGTATCTATTACTTCTTATTTACTTTCTACAAGGTAGTGAGACTTTCTACAAGGTAGTGAGAGACCCGAAAAACTTGCTTTGGACCCTACATTAAATGAAATTATATTTTGATAAGTGCTTTGAAATTGAGGATAAGAGAATTGAAATTATTTCAGTTTGACAACTGCTCTTCTGCAAGGACAGATATGAAATGAGCTGAAACTGTAAGAGTTTTGGCACTTTTTTCTTGAAGTTGTCTAAGAATGTGGACTTGAGAAGAGCTTTCTCAGTAAAACACATCAGGTGTCTGGGCTATATCTTCTGCTTAAATCTGGAAGAAGTATGTAAGTCTGACCTGTAACACATTATGGGATGACCACTTGGCATATAAGGTGTAACTGTGTTTTATGCAGCTCTCATTTTGAAATGTGTGAGCTGAAAGAGATTTTGCAGGCAAGTTAAGAAAAGAAAGGCCTCATATATTTAGCTCTATTCTGGAGAATGAAGAGCTCAGCTTAATCAAGAGTCGTGTAGGTGTCATTGGTTATAACTATTGAATTGTTTGGTAAGTTTTTTTTTGTTGTTGTTTTTTTTTTGGTGGGGTTTTTTCCCCTTCTTTTTACTGGTGGAAATATTGATGCCCGAGAAACTTCTATTCATCCTGGACTGCTGCATTTTATCTCTGAAGAGCATGCAGTTATCTTAAGTTAGACTTGAGAAGTTATGGGTCTGTGTTTCTTTGTGATTGTGACCAATGGTAGTGACTAATGTTATTGCCTAGATTCAGCATATTAAAAAATAAACCTAAAAAACCAGCCTTTTGTAAAATTGCCCCCAGCATTGCTTGCCTTGTAAAGCCATTAACAGTCCTTTAGTTTCAGAGAAAATTACTATATTTATTGCTCTGAAGTATGTGAATTCTCTGCATGTTTTTGGAGTATACCTGCAGAAAAGAAGAAAATGCTAAATGTTTCTTTTTACTGCTCTAGTCCCAATTTATAAAGCTTAAGTATGTCTATATTTCAAACTAGATTCTTATCCATGTTATAGACTTTCAAATGAATTACACTTCAAATAAAAGTGAAGAATGAGCATAGGTGGTTATAAATGAGAAATCAAAATATGCAAATAATGTTTGGTATGAAATAATGGATTATACTGACAAACTGTATTTAACAGTCCTATAATTTATAATCATGGTATGGATTAATGAAAAGTCTTAACGGTTGGATTTATTTTTCTTCCTCTGGAATGGAACTGCTTTTCTAATCTCTCTTGCTTCTGTTAAATACTGGAAGGTAGGATAAGTCTGTATGAATCCTGGAGTAATGAAATGAACAGTACTTCACCAGCACATCATTTTAAACTCAAGTGAAGGCTGTCCATTAGGCATTGTGGAGGATGAGAACAGGGTTAGCAGTAACTCCTGGAAGTGCCAGAGTGTGTAGTGTCCAAAATACTTCTCAGGAAAGTGGAATTGTTTTTCTGTGTTCACATCTTGACAGTGCCACCCACTCACGTTTAGGCTAACATGGCAGGGTTTAGTGGATAAGCTTTGTGGAACTCCAGCACCCATTCGGACACAGGTTTGCCATAGTGCTCCACTCTTGCCTGGTAATGACAGGAAAGGTCTTCTTTTCTCCTGACATGACACTAACGAACAGAAAAGCCCGCTTTCTGTGCAGAATAATAAAGGCTTGTGCCATGACCTGAAAGGCTGGGAATGGTTGTGTCTGCTTATTATAACAGGTAATAGTTACTGAGGAACAAAGGAGAAAGGGAGTTTCAGGATCAATAAATTCTCCTCTTCAAGGTAGACAAGGCAACAGCTCCACAGCCCAATTCGCATTGCAAGGCAGGACAATCAAAGCAGTTTTCACTGCCAGCTCTGCACCTCTGTTCTTATTACAACTCGTACAGTGAATAAGATCATGGTACCTCTTCGGAAGGAGGAAGAACCTTTTTTGTTTTTAGTTATATCTCTTCCTCCCCTTTTGTTTTGGTTTGAAAAAATCCATGGGGCAGACACAAAGGCACTCTAAATGGAAATACATGCCATGACATTCAACTAAGTTAGTTATTATAGATGCTAGATTCTATTCTTCCTCAGAAAATCCTTTGCTCCAATTATTTTAAAATTATTTTTATTAATGAATGTGGGCTGGAATTTCCATAGAAAACACCAAAACTGAACAAATGCAAAAAAAAAAAAAGAAAAAAAAAGTGTTTTGACATTTCATTTTTTTTCAACTTTTAATATTGTTAAACACTGTACTACAACCCACTCAAAATAAACATAAGATTCATTGAATCAAACCACTAGTTTGAAATTGAAAACATTGTTTTGAAAAGCTGAAATGTTATTTTTTTCATCTAACTTGTAGAAAAATTTTCTCCAAACAGACATTTTTTCCAAAATATCTATTTTGATGAAACACTATCTTTGTCACTGGAAAATACTCCACTTTGAATATTTGTGTCTAACTGTAGTGTCAGCAGAAATGTAGTGGAATGAGTCAGATGTCTGTTCTTATACTGTCTGTAAAAAAGAGTGCTAGAGACAGGAATGGAATTAAAATGTGAGAAAAGTGTTGAGATACATTTGGATTTCTTATTCTTCCTTGTGCTGAATAAGTTAATACCCCTTACCCCATTTTAAAATTCAGAAAATAAAGAAGTCTTCATCAGTAAGTCTAGACAAACAATGTTTTAGGCAACATTCTGAGATTAACAAAAGCAAAACCTATACAACGCTGTAAAATTTATTTTCCTTTACACGTATGAGGAATTTTTATACAAGACAGCGCATTTATAACCATTAAATTCTTCATCCAGGCTGCTGACACAACAGGGACAATGTGGTGTTTACATACTTTTACTTCCCCCAGTTTAATGAAGAGGAATTGCAAGATGGCTGCATCCCTGAAGTAATTCTTCAGACAGGATAAGGCTGAAATAGCCAGCAACCCTAATGAGGAAAAATGAAAGGGCATCACCACCTAATTCATCTCATTATTGGCTCTTAAAATGGAGATAAATGAGGCAGAGATAAAAAAGGAGAGCATGAGACAGACATGCATTTCATTTCTGAGTGGTTATGGTGTAGAAGCAGGAGCGTGTCTAAGTTGGGCTGTGAGTGTGAAGCCTGGAGTGCATTACCAGCTGGCAGAGATGCTGGCACAGTCACTGCACTGATGACAGGTGGGCTCCGCCAGGAACGTGATTGCTTTAATTGTACCTTGTCTGATCGTGCTTAACATAATTTCCGGTTTCTATCAAAAATTTAAAGTACAGTTAAAGATCTGCTGTGCTAAGTTGCATGTCAGGGGCATCTCAAACAGCAGCAACTTGTGAGCAAGTTCTGTGGGAAACGTTTAATGCAGAGCTGAAATCTCTGTGCCCAAAATCAGGTCAAACTATTCCTGTCCTACACACACATAGGCCTCATAAACCATGTTTTACTGAAAGAAATAACGTTCACAGCGTTGTCCAAGTGATACTAGCAGCTCCCTTTGTGTATTCCTCTAAGTCAGAGCAGATTTAGCAACCCATGAATTTCACACTATAATAGTGAATTGCATTCCTGCAGCATATACCATGGGGTGGTTTTAGGGAGTAGATGCAGAGCCATTGATTCCTGTGTTTATTGGCCACTCAACCTTCTACTCCCTGAAATTATGTGGAACATGCTCCTTTCCCCACAGACGTTTTCCTACCACCTTGCACACAATGTCCTCTCAGCATAAAAGGCATGAGGCATCATTTCTGGCCCAAAGGATGCACATTTGCTTTAACAGGTTTAGACAACATACCCCAAAGTCTTCTGTGCTAAAAAGAGCAAAAGAATGTTTTTGTTTTGTTTTTGGTTTTTTTTTTTTTTATACAAAGACTTACTCTTTATAGGGAGAATATATAGGGATGATTTGTAACTTCTATTTTTTCAGTTGATTCACTGTAGTCTGACTTCCTTTGTTCCTTTCATTCAAGTAACACTAACAATGTTCTTCATAAGGCTGGGAGTTTCTCATAACCATCAAGTACCCTAAACCAGTTGAAGAGGTAGCTGTTCTTATTTGCAGCATTACTGAAGTCAAGGGGAAGCTCATGGTGGTCCAGAGCCAGCAATAAAATAATTTTAATAAGAAATACATAAGTCAGAAATGTAAAATAAATACAATAATGTAAGTAAGAAGAACTCTTGATCTTTTACCACGGTTTAATTTTAATGTCACTTTGCAAAAGCATAATGTAATTACATACAATAGACAGCATTTCTATATTCGTACATCTAAATTCATTTTTAAAAAACCAAACAAACTGGAGTTTGTTTTTTTTTTTCTGTAAGTTCTTTTTCTGAGGAAAAATGTTACTACCTGAATTTCTTCTTGTACCAAAAAATGGAACTTTAAATCTTAGAAATCCATAATAGGAATGGTCTAGCACTAAGAATGTCAGAGAAATGAAGTATCTTTCTCTCTCAGTAAGCAAAAAAATTTTTTGTCCCTTCTTTCCTCTTAGAGAGAAGTGAACTGCTGCTCCGATCTTTGTCCATTCCACTTGGAAATATGAATGTTTCCAGAAGTTTATCCATATCATATATAGCCTCAAATCTCCTCTTTTCATATCCATCATGTAGAAGATCAACTCACTCTGAAGTTAGAGCAGCAAAAAACGTCTTTTTTTACCAAGAAAATATCTTCTTTGCCTATAGTCACTCTTCCTTGGGCTTAGTTCCTTTCTTCTATTTGATCATCCATCACCAGTACAATTGCTCATTGCAGTCGTATTTGCTGGACACTCCAATTAAGCTTTTTGGTATTGTCACGGCTTAGTGTAGCTTCTAGTTAAAGAAGACACAGGAGACCTGTGGTTGACATCTTGGTCAGCCAATGAGAAAGCAAAGTGTGCCTTTGCGAATGCTCATATCAAGCTGGGAATGCTGGGAACTCACTCTTTTCACTGCTCGCCTCTGGAGAGGTAAGAAGCAAGCCCAGCGCCCTCCAGCTGGGGAGAGCCGGGGGCCTGCTGGGCCCTGCCTAACTGGAAACATCTGCCAAGCTCAGTAACTTGGGCAGAGAGGGGGGAGGAAGATCTGTCTGGCTCCACTCGGACCAAGTTCAGCGGCTGCCGGTGGAGAAAGAGAAACTGCAGCCAATTCCCTCCACCCCTCCACCCCACTTCCACCTGGAACAGCTCCAAGCCCAGGCTGAGCTACCCCGAATGAGACTGAGGGGTGGAGGTGGGTGAAGGCTGCATCTACCAACAGAGCTATTGAGATCCCGGCCACTGTTCCTGGTCCTTCCTTTCCCCTCTACTATGTGGCCTCAGAGTCTTTTGAGAGCTGCCGTCGCTGCCTGGCCGAGAGCACGTGACTGTCTTCAGATCCGAGCTAAAGTTAAATCTTTCTCTGCCAAGGTGAAGCTTGCAAAACATTGATCCTCTAGGGTGAAGAGAAAGTCATGGTGGAGACATTTCTATTTAGGCTGCATGAAGATACCAAAGGCTGTGTAAGAGATGAAGAGATAAGAAGATGCCT
>VWYE01008487.1:0-131322 GCA_013398995.1 Alaudala cheleensis | reverse complement strand
CTTTATTCTATCTCACAGCAGAAAAACCCTAAAACCACCACAGGTATGTAAAGGCTTGCTGGTATAAATTTTTGAATTTTGATTTACTGAACTATGTTTACCTCTTATACCACTGTATTTCACTGCTTCATTGCAAAATCCCTCACTCAATGGGATTTTTGAACTGATCATTAACTATCCCATGAATTGAAAGCAAACGGAGAAAATAATTCTTCAAGAAGAATGGAGTCTCCCTGGAAAAAGATTTGGTATTTTGGTGACTGTTCTAAGTTGAAACATAGCAGATGTGAGAGGGAAGAAAATAAAAATTCTGAATAATATCTAGATTTCCCCCCCTCTGTCCCTACATTTTTCTTGTTTTTTTTTTTTCAATCCCTTTTTCAATGCAAGATAACAAACTTGCCATTTGGCTAGATTTCTGTTTTAATTTCTGCCTCAGTCTTATTTACACACTCTCCATTAATTTGTAAATTTCTTGAACGAAGGGAGTGCAAGAATATCTTTGATGACCAGTTTGGATTATGATTTATTTTCTTGCTGGCTCTCTCTATATATCTCATAACTTTGAAGTTATTTATTTTCTCTGCTATGTAGTTCTTCTCCCCATGAATTTTATTTCACTTAGATATTTTATTCTGCTATTCCTGGGTCATCAACCTTGAAGAAAATTGAGGCCTCCTGCTCATGAAGTCTTTTTTTCTTTTTTGAAATAAAGAATTTCAGTTACAGAATATAATTGGGTTACAAGCCATGACAGGTTGCTTACTGAGTGTCAGTGTGGGAAGGCACATGAAGGATCAAAAACAGAGACAATATTTCAATGCTCTCTAAAGTTAATAAACATCCAGAATGTTCAGATCCTAGACTGGATCAAAGTAAACATGTTGAATGTGAAAAGCCATTTCAGTCTCTTGCACTGTCTTAGTTGCTTTTATTACTTTATCAGTGGTGCAACTGAAAACAGAGCCATTGGAAATAATGATTTATGGAATCATATCTTGTCATTGTGACTTCCAGGAAATCAGTAAATATTCATGACAGGTGAAAAATTAATATGTCATTCCCTAAGGGTATCCTGTGGTGTTATGAAGACAAGAGATAAAATTCTGCACTTATAAGAATAAATGTGTTCCCTGTGTGTCAATAGAGACATGGCCATTTACATCAATACTAATTTTTTTCAGACCACTGTGTATTGTAGCTGCCCCATATGATCCTGTAGATTTATGGATTCTGCCACCAGCACTTTTTAAAATTAAAAAAGTGAAGGGACTTGAGAGATTCATTTCTTGAACAGCACATTTTTCATACTCTTTCATCAAAAAATATGACAAGTAGCTTATTATCTTTGAGAAGTTGCCATTTAGTGAGAGTACTGACAGGATTTTATTATTTGGATGCTTTAAGTATTTGACACATTTTATTTAATAGTGTAACACTGTAAAAACTTGCTGATTTCTTAAAGAATATGATCTTGATAATAATCATCTTTCAAATCTAAACAAAGAGGAACTTTTTTAACAACTATAAAAAAATCTGAAGCAGCTATTTTGAACTTAAAAAGTCTCACATTGAATTCTGTTGGAAGTATCTCTTGTTACTGTGAAGTAACTAAGAGCCATTAGCATTCTGATGATAACCACATTCAATATTGCAAATACATGAGCTCAAATAATTTTATTTCATATCTCTCCCTAGTTTTCTAACTGTTTATAAAATCAACCCCCATTAAATCTGAATGCTCCAAGAGGTTATCCTTGCATATATACATTTCACAGGTTAATGATTAATTCTGCAGATTATTGAAATGTCATTTGAAGAATCAAGCCTCCTCTTAGAAAAAATGCTTGTTGCTTTAGTATCTCCTTCTATCTAGAAATATACTGGAATATCGTAGTACATTTATCCCAAATTATGGTTGTCAACAAATCAGCAGTTCAACTTGAACCAAGTTGGAAAAATGACATCAGCACTTGTAGCCAGCAAAGAATAATTGGACTGTAGGGAGTCACATAGCAGAGAAGGAGGTATGAGATTAGTTATAAGAGAATGCACTGAAATAGGAATTTTGAAAAGGCAGAGGAAAGGAGATAGAAAAAAAAAAATAGTTGCAGATTTTTTTTTAACAGAGAAAGAAAGTGTGCAGAAAGATGAAATTCAGTGAAGGAGAAACAGGTAATGCATGTCAGCTCCAGATTAGTAAACAGACATGGTCATATAAGCATAGAGAAGTATTAGTCAATCAGACAAAGCAGATTTGTGTATGGAATTAAATCATGGCATTTCCCTATATATTTTCACCCAGATTTAAGACAAAAGACAAAACAAAGTAACACTGCATAGAACAAAATTTTTTTAATGCATAAATGCTTGGAAACTTTCTGCATTTGCAGTGCTATTGATGTGTCTGATGATAATTTTATTTCTGTGCCCTTAATGTCTCATATTAAAGAGTAAACTGTGTTTCCAGGATGCATTGCCCATTTAGAATACGTTAAATTCTAGGCTGATATACAGTCAGCTGGAAATGGTGATAGCAAATCTGTGAAACATAATCTTCATCAAAAAAACTATAAAATAAAAAAGCAAAATGATAGATATAGCAGAAATTCCTTTCCACTTGAAATGAAGTTGAAATTTTGATTCAGGTAAAAGTGAAAGGTTTCTTTTCCAGTAGAACTTCTTCAGATTTTTAAACATTTTAACAGTAAGCTTCTATAAGTAGAAAGGGAGATGATTCCTTGGGTCAGTCAGAACTTATTGGAGAGCAAAAGAAATTTCATGTTTTGTGTGAGATTTGGAAAATTGGCATAAAATGGATACTTGGTTTCCTAAAAATCTCATTTAAAAATTAAAAAATATTTACTACAGGGTTATCCATTTGAAAGACCTTTATTAGACTGCAAAATTTGGAAATGTTGCTTTATTTACTTCTTGATCATCAAAGTATTTCTTCATAAATCACATTGATGTGTATCTTTAACACTGGATAACATTTAGTAATTTACTGCTGCCTTCCCAAACTAATAGAGATTTGTTTTCTTGGATCCTAATCCTAGTGACTATTTATTCCTTCAGGAATGCCTTGCAACAACACAAATTTCAGAGCATGCTTCTTGCATTTTATCACTCAACCTGCCAGTTAGATGAGAATACAATCTAAACACCATTTATTCCTAGAGGTTCCAGACAATTTCAGTCTAAAAAAATAATGGTTTTTTATGTTCTGTTCTCTCTCACTTATTCTAACTCTCCAAAATAAAAACAAAAATATTTTTAAAAGTGCCAAACATGGGCAGCATGTAATATTTGTGATGGACTGCAAAACAACAAACAGGCAGATTAAACCAAACTGAATAAAATATATTAACACACTAAAAATATATGAATATTTTTCAGAAAAGGGCATGTGAAGTGATTATTAAAAGTCACTCATATTTATTGAAGTGCTTTTTTAGGCTCTTTCCTAATGCAGGCTAAGATGGAATCCTTCAGGAAAACCAGAAAATTAGAAAATAACTGGTCATTTTGAAGAGCTGGATGCATTTCCACTCTAACACAACTTTTTGCTACTGAAAGTATTTGTTTATCATAAAACCTAGTTTTTTATTGTTTTACTGTTGACAAACTATTTCACAGGTATTTTTGTAACTTTCATGTAGCTGATACAAAAATAACTATTTTCACTTCTGTGTCTTTGTTTTTCATAGATCACTCCTCCTTATGATGAAAATTTTGAATGTAAAGTGTTTAAAGTTCCACATTATCAACTATATAATTCAACTGTATGGAATACAGTTGCAGTTTTGCAGAAGGACTCAAAAGTTCCTGAGGTCGTTTTCAATTTTAATCTACTTATACTGGGATTTGTGTATAGACAGAATATTTGAAAGCCAAATCATATAATTAAAATATCTGTGGAGAATTTGCTTCGCTTTAAAACCTAAGTTGTGGACTTCTTGTTTTACAGAAACTCCCCAGAGTCAGGTCCACTTATGCTAATGTGGTCCATAACAGAAGTTAGTACCTGAGAACAGAGGTATACAGGCAGTGACAACCTCAAAATGGGAGATACCTAAGAGCTGATGCAAACAGTGCTGGGTGCAAGTGGATAAGAATCTCTGTGAGCCTGGCATGCTGAGCCTCATCTACTTTTGTTTCTCCTCCTCTGTGTAGACATAGTCAAAATATCCCACTATGAGATACCTAGGACAGGAATAACTAATAGCCTAATGTTAGCATGCACAGTTTGTATGTCGTAAGGATATGTTTGGAACTCCTAACCTGCCTGGCTGTGCAGCAAAGATATAATCCTTTTTCTTTTCCCAAACTATCAGATCAGTGGATTCTCACAGTGCATTTAATTCCTGTTGGGTTTCTATACTAGCTAGATAATTAAATATTAATAAGGTTAAATGGAGATCAAAAGACAATTTCATGTGCACTCTGCCTGACATTAGTAATATCTAGATGCTGAAGGTTTTCTCCTAGAATTAAGAAGAACAAGGTGCAAGTTCCTGGCCCATGACTGTATTCCTATTAAGAAGCTGAATGTGTTAATGACTGTTCTCTGAGGGTAGTTCTCACATGTAAAGATTATATATTCGGGGCTATGCTGACACTGGAATAATTTTATTTAAAGACCATCTTTAAAAATGCAAGCATTGACAAATGACTTGCAGTGCTCAGAGAGGTTTCCTGTAACTCATTTAGAGCTATAGATGCAGCCAGATTGGTTTCTGATTGGGATGTTTTTTGCCCAATCCAGAACAGACCTTTCTGCAGCAGTCTATTGTACAGCTGGAGAATGTCTCCGACTGGAGTTAAGCAGACAAGAGAAATAATCTGGGAACTGAGAGCTTTGTATATTTGGAGTACAGCTGCTAACAGAAATGTAGACATTTACAGGGCTAAGGAGAAGACAAGCTGACATCAGTAATGATGACAGTGGAAGGAATATCCTAAATACAGGTTGTGATCTTCTTGTGGTTTCAAAATGTGTATACTCAAATTAGGAATTTTACATCATATTTAATGTCTGTATATGTTACTTATCCATTTCCTGACTTACTCAAGATGAGAGGCTTTTGAGTATCTTCTAAAGTGTTGCTTGAAAATCAGAGAAAGCTGTGGTGTCTTCACCAGCAGAGTAGTTGTAGGAAGCATTGTACTGAGGGAGAGCACACAAGTTGCAAACTGGCCACTATGGTATAGGTGATGATTCTAGTTATTAAAATACAGAAACAAATACATCATTATATCTTTAAATGCTGTTTTAATGTAATTTTTATATAGCTTGTTATTAAACAACTAGACTTCATAAATATTAAACACAGCTCTTATCTAGAAATGTTTTTTGCCAGTTTTAATTTAAAGGGAGAAATTTGGTTCTAGTTGTCCTTTGCTACAGATTTCCCGCTGGTTCTTTATCTGTTTATGAATGTCAATGAATAGGAGTTTCAGTTATTCATTAATATTCAAGAAGTGAAAATCTACTTGTTATCTCTTTGATTAATCCAGCCTATTGTGCCTTATAGCATCAATCACAAAACATTGCAGTGGGTAATGAATTACTATGTGACTGCAGGAAACCATAAGGGATATTAAACTAAACTTAATCTTTTAAACTAATGACATTCTAAAATGAATGCAGAAGATAGAATTTCTCAATAAATAGCAGAGTGGAAGGCTTTCTTTGGAGTTTCTGATAGATATTCTTGCACATTTTCTCTATTAGAGACATGCACACTAAGAAAAAAAACCCAAAACAATGTATCTTTATTTTTCCTGCAAACTAATTACAGTCTCTGGTGAAACAATTTTGAAAAAAGCTAACATTCAAAAGTTTCTCTCAAAAGCTTTAGAATTTAGTTTTCGACTTAGAATACATACAAAAAAAAAAAAAAAAGGTATTTCAAGACATCATTTTTAGGATAACAAAAGCCTTAATAAATAGTAAGATATGTTCACTTAGGTTCATATTGCTATATAAAAGCTTTCTCTAGGCAGTGCCTGTAGCGAAGGTTTTCTCTTGCCCTTTGGTAGTTGCAGGTGTACAGGAATGAGCTTCCTAAGCCCTATAAGTTTCAACTCAGAAAGATGACTGGAGAGTCTAAAAGACATTAATTTTTGAAGAAGGCTATACAAATTATAGGTGCAAAAGTAGACCCAAGAAAATTTCTTAAAATGAGTTGTCCTTTCCAGTAAGTGTTTAAACAGACATGATTTGTATGGATAGTCAGCTCCTTTTCTATCCATTGCCTTATTTATGCTTCCTACTTCCATAAACACAAAAGCATATGTAATGGAAAATAGAGCATGGAAAATTTGTTCTGTGAACACATCTGCTCTTTTTCTCTGCACAAAAAAAGTACAACTTTCACTAAGTGTAGAGTGGTGTAACAAAGAAGTATAGTAGGCTGGTGTGCAATAGCTTTCCACAGTCATAACAGAAGTAAGGTAATTATTGGATTCCCAGAGCTCATTTTGGTTTAAAATCTTACTTCTGCCTCAATAAGTATTGAATAATGAGCCCAAACCCCCAAGCCTAAATCTAATTCTACCATGAGGTTTTAAAAGCTTATTTTCATGTAGGTGCAGAGTTTAACAGGAATCCTGTGACTTATGCTTGAATGAAGGCTACCCTGCTGTGTTTGCTGAAGGAGGATTAGAGAAAAATGGTATTAATAAATTATGAAGCAGTTAAAATAAACTGCAGGCTAGCAGAACAACAGAGTACAAAATCAGCAAGACAAAACCTATACCTTTTACATCTGTACAGCTCAAAATATGAAATAGATGTGCAGTGTCTGGGATGCATGCCTGTGGAAGTGAACAATGCTGAGTAGCTGTGATCAATGCCAATGCATTCGTTAGCATTCCAGGCAGAAGCAGAAATATGAGTGCTCTTAGGCTTTAATGAATTCAAGTGGCACTAAAGACAATTTTTGGAAGTTTCATCTCGTGGAACTGGTGCTAGCATAGGCAAATCTAGAGGCATACCCACGGTATCACTACCCTTTAAAGTTTTTAATTAACAGATGGAAATGGAAGATTGGGCAACTCAAAAAGAACATTTCTGAAGTTCAAAGTGTGTTTAGGTCTATTTCTAGAAAGGACTGTTTCCAAAACTGGCTTTCAACTTTGCATCTAACTCTGTGTACCCACATCCTAATATGTAACTCCATATATTTGTGAACTGTAAAGAGAGAAAATTAAACTATTTGAAATGTTCAACCTAGGCAATAATAGCATATATTTCGTCATAGTATTGAGCACTGGAGGAGACCATCAGGCACCTATACATGGAAATACCATGGGTATTTCATAATAAACTATTCTGCTGCCCTTTATATGTTATGGATGCATTACTCCACAGGCAGATTTCTGCTGTGTGATGAAGAGAAGACACTAGAGAGGGATAAAGTGGTATGGGCACATGCTCTTCTTTGCTGATTACTTATTTGGTTTTGTCAAAAAAAGAAGCTATGACATGACAGCTATGCCATCTAGCTATGGCTTCTACCAAAGAAAATTTAATGGAATAAAGAGATTTTGAGGTGCAAAACAGAAAAAGAAAAAAAAAAATTTAAAAAAAGGCAGATTTTACAGCAGTGGTGTTCTTGTGAACACAGATCTGTTTGCCATATTGCCTTTCATTGTGAAAAGCACAAGGGCAAACCTGAAAGAATGCTTCAACCACGCCACTCCTTTCCATCAGGTGCATTACAAAGCTGAGTGTGATGCATGGAATCACTTTGTATCTGTCAGCCCCTCTGCATGTTGCTTTGGAACATGCGTCATTATGTTCCATAGGGGAACAAAAACAGTCTGTTGGGGTCATTCTTTTAATGTTAGTGGAAACACTTAGTTGCTACTAAAATTATAAAATCACTTTTAGTACATGTGAACACGCATTCTAAAGTGTCTATGGTGCTATAGAAGAATTTTTTAAAAAATTGAATTTAAACATCTATATACAACTTTCACTCTCATCATTCAGTGGATTGTTACTTTGCTACCAAAGTGTTTTTCAAGTAATTCTTTCAAATTTTTCCATTCTCACATTTGGAGGGAGAGGAGCATCATAGAATGCAAATGGGAATACTTTTAGATGAAATTAATCTGGAAAATACATGCCCAGATTACATTTCATGCAAGGTTAATGAGCATTCAGTCCTTGGCACTGTGAGAAGGAGATTCAGAAACACCTCACTGAAATCCGTAAATTGTGGATGCTAACTACACATCAACTCCATTGATTCATGTATCTACTCCTACTCCTAATTGCTGTTAGGTTGCTCATGGACATCATGTGTTCCTTTCATGAATCAGTTCTATGTCATCATTAAAGTACTAGATCTGAGGCTCCAATTTTTCCTGAATTATTTTTGCAACTTCCAGAATATTTCTGCTCTGATTGTTAGTAAGTTTTCTTCTTCTGGTCTCAGGATGGGGTGTTGTCATGGTCAGTTGACTTCCCTTTGTTAATGTACTAATACAGCTCACAGAGGTCTTCTCCTTCCCTGAGACATAGCCTTTAATACATGGAGGAAGACACATCCTTTTTCAGTCACCTTTTTGTTGAATTACGCTATCCAAGCTATGTGTACAATATGTGTACATTTATTTAAATTGAAGCAAAGATATGTAGGATCTGAACAATTATTGAAATTTTAAGCTTTTAATTAAATAAACCTTTAAAAGGTTCATTATAGCTCCATCATGACAACACATAATTTGAAAATATCTTCTATTTTTCTTATTCTTTGTTGCCATGGCTATAATTTTGACTGTCTCTCTCAATTGCTAAAGTTCTTCATTATATTTTTCAATTTTTACAAGATTTTATTAACATTTTCAGAATAATTAGTCATTAAAGCCAAGTGAAAAAAAAAGTATTTTGAGACAAGTCTGTAAAAGAAAATAAACTTCTA
Source organism: Alaudala cheleensis (assembly GCA_013398995.1). Classification (NCBI taxonomy): domain Eukaryota; kingdom Metazoa; phylum Chordata; class Aves; order Passeriformes; family Alaudidae; genus Alaudala; species Alaudala cheleensis. The sequence continues at coordinate 122,386 of VWYE01008487.1, read as the reverse complement.
AATACAGTTAGGAAGTAAAGTTCTATGATTTTTCTTAAAACTGACATAAACTCGTGAGAGAGGGAAGGAGGTTATATATATATTCAGATCTAGTGCTACGAAACACTAGAGAACAAAAGAATTCTTGAACTTGCTTTCATTTCACAACAGTTGTTTTCAGAAGTTTCTCTGTCCCTTAAAATGCATAGGACTTCCAAGAAATATTAAATCCAAATATTAAATTTGAACCTGTGTCTCAACAGGGGTTGGAAGATTAAGTAATCTTCCTGAGCTGAAAAAAAGGCCTCTTCCTCTTTTAAAGGCCTTTTAAAGCCATACAAGTGATTTGTTTGTCATGCAGTGAATGCTGCTGACATTTCAGTATTTCCAAAGCCCTTTGGAGAGAGCTTTTGGACTTTGTGCACAAGAATTTAAGACTCTTGGTTCCACAGTATGTGGAATTCTACAGTTCACTCACTTGTTTCATCCTGAGATTTTGATTAGTATGGAACATATAGAATTGTTCATGCTAAGAATGGCCCCCTCCATGATACCACTGTTCCTCACTTGCCTCATGGTATTCCAGACCTGATTTTCATTTTTTCCCCCACTATTCTAGGAACTCCTCAAAATACAGAGTGGTGCCTTTATATTGGGCATGATGTTCGGAGTACTGACTCCTGAGAGAGCAATGTTAACTCTGGTCCCTCTTCCGCAGGAAATGGCATATGTTCCTACTAAAGTCAAGTATTTAGAGGAGGACTGGTGTTCTGATGTCCTGACTGCTGGGTCAATCACTGAGCTATATGCATGCTACTTACTTGCTCTCCTAAAAGAATAGGGAATATTCGATTTGTTCCCATGCAGTGTTAATTTACTTGGTAAAAATACAATCCTGCTTCAAAATAGCATACAACTTTGAGTTGAAAGCTAAAGTGTTATTCTAGGGGAAAAAAAAAACAAACCCAAACCAAAAAAGATAAATTCACCTACTTCGCTCCCTGTCACCTAAACCCAGTATGCTAACCAATTAACACTACATGTGTAATTTTTGCACTTCAACACCTTAGAAGGCTTCAGTCTAGGTACTGAAATTATTTGAACAGCTAGAATTTATAAAGCTGTCAAGAGTATGACAATGATAATAAAGAGAAGGTATATTTGATTCTATACCACTAGGAAAATGACCTGCATTTATCCCCCACATGTATATTTCAATAAGATGTAAGAAGACAGAAATTTTTTCATCTGAATATCTCAGGAATGTCTAACATTCTAGTCTATGTATAGTACCCAAATTATCTTTGGGAGTGCCTGTATTCAGCCATGCTTCTTCCAGTCCTTCTTCACCCTTTCATATGCAGTGACATCCAAGAGTAGAGTGGGCCATGACAGCATTTATACATTCAGGAATTCATTGAAGGAAAAATATCTCCTCATTCTTATTTCTTAGTATTCATATTTCTTATTATCTCTGTTCCAATTACAGCATAGCCCTGATGCCAAACAGTCTGACAATATCAAGGACTGTTTAAATTATTGACAAAAGGTATCTTTTTATTTGTAAATAGTCAGGATTTTGTTGTTGTTGAGCATTTTTTAATAAAGGAATCCATATATGCAACTCACACATAACTTCTTCCATTAAACAGTGCTTGACTGTACTAATCTTGATATCAAAACCCCCTCCCCAAACCAACAAGCTTGCTAACTGCCCTGAGACTGAAACAGATTCACATATGTGGGAGAGAATGTGGCTCCTGTGGCAGCCACTACCAGAAGTTACCACTCATGTGTTGCTGCAGAAGGAGCCCAGATCATGACAGCAGAGAGGCTGTGAAAATTTTGGAGTAACTGCAAGAAGCAGCCTCTTGCTGATTGATACCCCTCCACTGTAATCATCAGTTCTAGATAAATTCTGAAAGAGCTTTGTGGCCTCTGAAAGGTGACTTTTCTGGTACCGTGAAAAACTACTATGATCCCACATGAGGTAAGAATCTAAAGAGGAAAAAGGTGTTTCAAAGCTGTCCTTTCAGCTGTCTAAAGGTTTTGCAATCAGAAGTAATTACAACTACTTCTTGAAATGGGAAACAAGGAGTCTCACAGGATACATATGGAAAAGTTTTGGGCATTATGGCTAGTGGGAAAAGCCTTTTCAGTATCTATTTAGTTTTTCAGATATCTGTCTATCTGCTTTACACAGCTAACTCATCATAGTGAACCACAGTTTGATCTTCAATGCCTGTATTTGTTATGCTACTTTGTGCATTAAATCAATATAGGCTACAAGTCTTTACCCCAGAGTATATCTTGAGCAGTTTGCTTAATGTGATTTCCTTCTAATATGCACTCTTGTGTTTACTTGTAGCCTTTTACTTTCACATTTTAAAATGATCACAGCCTAAACCAAGGGAGCTGAAAAACACATGACTCTTCTCTTTAAAATGCAGAGCCATCAGGGTCCTCTCCTGCAAAGGGCTGATAAGTGCTTTAAATTTTTCAAATATGGTAGAAATTGTGGCCTTTCCCCTTTAGCCTTGATTAGGGTTGGGATTTAACACATGCTGCCTCTGTATTTTCTCTGATTAGATTGTCCTTGGGCAAGTGCATCCAAAACGTGCTAGGCAGGTCAGTGATCAGTCTTCCACAGGGAAAAGAACAAAACCAGGAAATATTCATAATTCATTGTGATCAGACATTTAAGAGTACACTAGAGAGATCTGCTGGCTATGGGAAATTTATTCCACAGTCTTCTTATTATTTTACAATTTGTTCTCTACATTGGTCTTTATTATATGCTCTTGTTATTTGAAGGCATTAGTATTTTTTTGACTTTTTATTCACAAGCCAGAGTTTAATTATCCTCATATTTGCCTGTAGAAATATTTCATTATTTCAAACAATTTTGTCAGGTCTAGAAAAAATATTCTCTATTTTAAGATAAATTAATCAGGCCAAGACATGAATGTAATAAGAACTGCTGAATAATGACAGCATAAGACACTTTTCTGCAAGATTTTAAACTGACTTTTCTACATTTCAGTGAAGTATATAGAGATTTACAATGCACCATTCTCAATTATAGAAAATCTCTCACCATTTTTTTTTTTCTAAGTTTTTTACCCCCAAGTTGAGTTTAAAGATCTTAAAATGTTACTCTCAAACTGTGGGCTCGTATACAGCTGAACACAAAGGAGTGAAATTTGCCTTTCTGCAGGGAACCAGGGTGATTCCTATGCAACACAAGTTCCACTTAAACTTGACCTCAGAAAGCTTAACATTTCTCAGAATCACAGAACAGTTGAGCTGAAAGGAACCTCCAGAGACCATCTAATTCAATCCCCTTCTACAAAAATGGGGTTAACTAAAGCAAGTTGCTTCAGGTCATGTTAAGCTGTGCTTTGAATATCTCCAAGGATGTTGACTCCACAACCTTCCTGTACAATCTGTTTCAGTGTTCAGCCACGCTCACAATAGTTAGACTTTTTTCTTATGTTTTAAAAGAATTTATTTCTGTTTGTGCCTGTTAGCTCTTGTTTCTGCACTGGATACCACTGAGAAGAGTCTGGCTTCCTCTCCTTTATTTCTTGCTGCAGTGGGTTGACCTTGTCTGGCTGCCGGATGCCCACCAAGCCACTCTATCCATCTCCCTCCTCAACAGGACAGGAGGAGAGAACAGAATAAGAAACCACATGAGTTGAGTTAAGGACATTCAGCAATTACCATCACAGGCAAAACAGACAATGAGCTTTTCTCACAGGAAATGAATTTTAATTTGTTATCAATCAAATTAGAGTAAGAAATTGAGAAATTAGAAAAAATCTGAAAGCAGCTTCCCCCAGTCCTCGTCTTCTTCCTGTACTCATCGTCACTGCCAAATTTGGTACCTTCTCCAAGGAGCTCAAGGGGCAAAGGAAATAGCTGTCACAGTAGGTCCATAACACTTTGTCCCTTTTTTCTCACTCTCTTCCCTTGTTCCAGTGTGGGATACCTTGCACATGAATTTCAACACCAAGTCTTTCCCATGGGCTGCAGTTCTTAACAAACTGTTCCAGTGTGTATTCTTTTCATGGCATACTTTTTATCCAGGAATGGACTTTCCCAGTATGGGTTTCCCTCAGGTTCTGTTACAAAACCTGCTCGGGCTGGGTTTGCAGAGAGAACTCTGCAGACCACAATTCCTGCCAGGAGTCTGCTTCAGCATGGGTTTTTCAAGGGATTAATGTTTCTTTCAAGGTATATCCACCTGCTTGGTGTGGGGTCCTCCTTGGGCTGGAGGTGGATATCTACTCCTACTTGGACCTCCATGGGCTGCAGGGTGACAGCTGCCGCACCATCGTCTCCTCCACAGATACCACCCCTGCAGCCCCCACTGTCAAATCTTGCTGCTGAAGCCCATACACCTGCTTTATATATAAACATTGATCAAATTCTTCTGAAACTATCTGCTTAAACTCAATCAACCCCATCTCTGAGCCTCCTCTTGTATGTCAGATCCTTTAGCCCCTTAATGTTCATCATGGCTCTTTGTTTCTTTTGGACTGGGAGTCCAGTACTGGACACAGAACTGCAGTTGTGTTTTACCAGGGATGAGCAAAGGGAGAAAGACCACCTTCTTTGACATTCTGATTATGATCTTCCTACTACAGCCCAAGCAGCTGTTGGCCTTAGCTTACTTTGATAGATCATGTTCAACTTGGTGTCCAGCAGGACCCCCAGATTCTTCTCTGCCAAGTTACTGTTGAACCTTCAACCCCAGCAGTTATAGGTGCATAAGGGTCTTTCCTTCCAGATGCAGAATATTGCAATTATCCTTTTAAAGGATTCTGAGATCCAAGTCAACCCCCTTCCACAGTCTGTCTAGGTCTCTGAAAGCTACCACAAGTAATTGATGTATCAACCACTCCTTCCAGTTCTGAATTTGCAAACTTGCTGAGAGTGTACTCTTGTCACATCATTCAGGTCACTAATGAAAATATTAACCCCTATATTGACCTCTAGGACTATACTTTCTTTTATCCTTAACATGTTTGGAAATTATTTCCAGAAGGATTCTCTCTTTCACATTACCAGAGTTTAGGACTAGGCAAATCAATGTGTAGTTCCCGGCTCCTATATCTTGTTCTTCTTGTAGGCAGAAGTGACATTTGCTTTATTCCAGCCCTCAACAATCCACCTTGATCACCATGACCTTCCAAAGGCAATAGAGTCCTCACAGTGACACTGGTCATCTCCCTCAACACTTGTGGGTGCATCCCATCAGATCCCATAGACACAAGTTTGCTATACATCCAGTTTGCTTACCTGTCCCTAATCTGACCAGCCTCTTCTGAGAAATATTTCTTGCTTCATAATTTCCCACTGGTTTCAGGGACCTGGCATTACTGAGGAAAAATCTTGTCAGTAAAGACCAAAGTGGAGAATGCAGTTATCTCTGTCTTCCTCGTGGTCTTTGCATCACAGCTCCTGTCCCACTCAACAATGGACCCAAATTTTCCTTCATCTTCCTTTTACTGTTAATATACCTGCACAAGCCCTTCTTAAATTCCAAATGGATTTGGCTTTCATAACCTAAGGATGGGGCTCCTTTTAGTTCTTTTGTTGATTATAAGGTCTGTCATATCCACATATTCTGGTACTCTTCACTTTCCAGGCTGAACTAATCCTTCTTCACTTGATTGGAGATATCTAACTCCTTTCTTCACTGTCCCTAATTAAAAAAAACCAAAAAAAAAACCCCAAAAAAACAAACAAACAAAAAAAATCAAAACGTCCACAGATGTCATATTGGCCAGAATAACCTTGGGATCCATGTGACCCATGCATTTAATAGCCATAATTGTCATAATTTCAACTGGAAATTGGACAAGAATGCAGGGTTTTTCTGATTAAAGAATTGAAGACAGTTGTCTGATTGATCTTCCAAACTTGCAAGACTCTAGTCTGACTAAAACTTTGAAAGCCACTGCATGATGTAATTTTTTTCTGTTTAAAAGTACCCTTCAGTTAGGTTGGAAAAGACCTCTGAGATCAGAATCCAACCTATAATCTCTTACAGGATCAATTTATAAGATCTATGCAGCTAGAGGAAAATTTATGATGTTAAAGATTTTAAAAAGAATTACTCAAAAACGTCCATCTTTCTTAAAACAAGAAATGTTAAAATCAAAGCCAGTTCTTTTTCTGATTTTTGAAGTCATGAGTTTCCCAGAAAAGAGTATAATAATTTGATTACATTGGAACTGTTTTCTTCACAACTGTAAGTAAAAGTTCTGAATATTTCTGGGAGGCTTTCATAAAGACTTGGTATTTTCATGAAGTCCAAAATCCTCTCTTAATCTTGCTCTCCAGTCTGGATTTCTCAACTGTATTTTGAATCAGAGACATTCAGTTTTCCCATAGTATGCTAATAAAAACTCCTTTTCATTCCTGAAGCACTTTTTCTTCCAGGGACATCTTGCAGTTGATTCTGTATCCTGTAATGAATTTCAGTTCACATTTTAGTACACACAATGAACCAATGTTTGTTGTTTTCTTCTGTTCAGGTATTCTGTCTGAAATGTCAACATTAGATTTAGTGAATATGAATAATATAGCCACCAAGGCCCAGAAATTAAACCTGTTGTAAATATTTTATAATCACAGTACTACACCAAATGTTAAGGTTTCTATATGCTTTCACCTTTGTGTGTGTGTCTGTTCCTTGATGGATTTACTGTCCATCATTAACATACCCTTTTGTTCCTGTTTACTTTGTCTTCCTTAATGAGAATGCAGAAGTCTTCATAAATACAGAGATTTGTTCACACTTTCTGAAGACACTTTTTTTTTTTGTTAAATGATGTCTTTGATTCAACAGGTGTGTTATTCAGCTCTATGTTGCTTCCTTTTAAGCCACAGGGAATTATCCAATTTTATATAGACGTGTCAAGAGTACAATCAATAGAATCATACAATCAGATAATGTTCTGGATCAGAAGGGACTTCTAAAGGTAATCTTGTCCACCCCTTGTCATGGGCAGGGTCATCTTCCACTAGACCAGTTTGCTCAAAGACTGATCCAGCTTGGCCTTGAACACTGAATATATTGTTTACATATCAGTAATAATAGCATGCTATGTGAGCCTTTTAATATTGAGGGATTCTTTTCTATATTCAAATTGCAAAGCATTTTAAAATATTTCTTCAATAGAGGGAATGAAACTATATTAAATATAGTTGGAGTTTACTACTCAAAGTTGCTGTGTAAGGAAATTCCTTCTGTGAAGATAATTCACTTTCTCTTGCAAATACCATCCTTTTCCCCAGTTTCTGATTTTTTGCAAAACAATAAGTATTTGGGCAGAAGTTAATTGCTTCTGTTCAATCATTTGACACATTCTTCATTACTTTTAGAGCATGTATGCCTTTCACCCAGTCACACTTACAATTAAGACTGATGAAATCATTAGATGTGTTACAAACATTCAGTTTATCCATATAGTTTGGCAACATCTTAAAGGTCTTCTGTCAGATTCATTCACTGTTTAATTATTTATTGTTGATACTGAATAACAATATGATCACTGTCATTTGTCATTACATTCTATTGCAGGCACAATTTTTTGACTGTGTTGCTGGTGGTTCCAAGAAGGTCTCAGTTAAATGAACAGGAGTTAATAACATCTCACAGAAATCTGCAGTTTCCTTGTGAAATAAGCCCACTATTTTCTTACAACCCATGAGGAATAGCAATGAATACTGTAACTGATGAGCAAATACTGGGCCCTCATACTCAAATTTAACTTGCTTTCCTTGATAATTATGTCTCCTAAACAAAGTTAAATTTTGGGGAGTAGAACTCTCACTTGTTGCTGTTCAAATGTTTCTAATGAAAACTCACAAGGCATGATCCAGTTGTCTTTCTACACTGTATAGAAGGGAAATGCAAAAGTACCTTCAGTAACTTGAATTCTGTGATTCAGCTGCAGAGTCTTGTTTCTTTGTTACCTTATTTTCATAACTTGTTTGAGAAAGCAGATAATGTGTGATATCTTCCTTATTTATTCTATTAGGATTGAAGTAATGAACAATAATGCTGTGTGATGATGATCATGCTGGTAATTTGTAAGCCATCTATATCCTCACCTTGTCTGTTTTCTGTGAAATATTCCCTGTGACTTCTCAAGACATAAAGCTTTGTCCTCTTTATTATCTTTGATTACAAGTAGAATGTAATTTTTGGACTGTATCATCATTGAAGAAAAAACTTGCAGTTGACAGTTTTTACCCAGATTTTTGTTATGGAGGGATAATCCTTGTTTTAATCTATTTCATCCTCTATAGTAGAAATAAATAAACCAGGTATAGATAGAGCACACAAGTGTGTAAGTATAGAACATGCTGAGGACCAAAGGTTCTTCTTGACTGATGTATGAACTTTTCATCATGTGTATACACCTTTCCTCACACATAGATGGCTGAATTAATTATGCAAGCCATCTGTATCATTTACTCTACCTTAAAACTCACACCCATAACTGGAAGCAGAGAGAGGCACAGAAAGCTGGGGATTTGAAATCCTTATTTTCAATCCATGCCAGTTGCCACTCTGGTATCTCTGATCCTCTTCCCTAAAAAAAAAAAAAAGAAAAATAAGATGAGGTACAGATCTTTTTTGTATTTGGTTCCTTGTTCCATTTTTATCTTTTCCTCTAAATTGAAAAAATACCTTTTGATGAAATTACCTTCACTACAAATGTGGCTTGTTCATTTTCAGGGAAGAAACTAGTATAAAGGCATTCAGTTTGAATGTTAATAGAAAGCAGCTATGCTGATTTCTGGAGTAATTTCTGTACTTTTTGGCTTTCTAAACAAATGTACTTGCATTTTCAGCTGGGGCATCTAATCCCCAGAACACTGAGCTGCTTTTCTTCACAGCTCTAAAACTATGACAGCAATTGAAATTACCTTGATTATGCTTACAAAGTGGTTTTGAGGCTTAAATAATTAATATTATAAAATACTTCAAAACTGTTCATTTAAAAGATGAGGTAGCAGCTCTTAAAATCTAGAACAACTCTTGAAATCTTAGTCAACATTAACTAATACTTAGGGCACTGCTTAAGTGTTATTTGGGACTACTAGAGATAAAGAGGCGTTGTTTACCTGATTAAGAAATTCTATTAAATGCAAAATAATGACAACAGGTCTGTCTGGATGCAGGCAGTAAGAGAATTTTGTAAAGGAAGGCTCTAAAAGGTACTCAGTTCCTGTTCTCAGCAGCAGTGAGACTCAAATGGGCTACTTTTGTTCTCTCAGAATGACTCATAGCCCTATCTGAAACACATTTGTCAAAGTGATCCAGGGTTGCTTATTACTGGGAATGCTCACTGTGAAAAGATTAAATCTCTGTGTACCACGGTAGCCCCTTTATACAAGTTAAAACTGCTGTGACTCACGATAGGAAGCAGACTATATTAGTCTGGGAAGAACTATGTTAATGTACTTCTGCCGTACTCAGAGCAGTAGGAAGATGTTCAGTGATAAGGGGACTTGCACCATCTTCTTTCTGTCCTCCCCTGGCTGAAATTCTAGTCCTTTAGGCTTAGAAACTCTTCCTACTGCTGTTTCTCTCGATGGCATGTTGGTAACAGCTGACAGCACTCACTTTTTTGTTCCTGTTTTGATGATGTCCTTTTCCTGCAATGCCAAAAATACAGCTTTCAAGAGCCAGGTTGGTCATCTTAACACTGTGCATTGCAGATACCAATGCAGACAGCAGTATGGAGTGGATTCACTTCACCTGCCTTCAGGTGTGTGCTTCTGAATTGGTTCACACCTCTAACAGTCATTGCAGTGAAAGGCATGGTTACAATCAGGCCTCCACTTAATGGTGGGGTGAAACACTTCTTTTAGAATTACTCCTAGAAGGAATTTAGGGGCAATCTAGACAATTAGATCTATGTGTTAGACTAGATAATCTTTCAATCTCCCTTACAACCAACCCAAGCTATTCTATGATTTTACCAATTTTAATAATATGCTTCCCAACTTAACTGATAAAAATAATCGTGTGATGAATTGCCAATTACATAAGGAGACAGGCCATGTCTTTTATATATATATATATATATATATATGCACCTCAATATTCCCATTTGTACATTTAGATGAAAATTGCAATTCCAAAACTGAAAGCGTCAGTAAAGGAAGCACTGGCAAATGGTAGGGAGTAGAAATGTCTAGTGTATTTGTGTGTTTGCATTCCTTCTGAAAGACCAGTGCTGTCATGGTGAAGCTGTTTGGTTGGTTTTTTTTGGGGGGGGGGCTTTTTTGTTTGTTTTGTTTGTTTGTTTTTTGGTTTTTTGGGTTTTTTTGTTTTAATATTGTCACCTCAGAGACTGTATTATTTTGGGAGAAAAAATATTTTAGCAATTTGCACATTCTTTCAAACATGTAACATAGTTTAGCTATTGTCTCTTTTGGTAGTAGTTGATACTAGAATTTTCCATAATTCACAGCAGAACTTGCTGGTACACTCACAAGCTGGTTTTAACTGATTTATTCCTGTCTGGAGTAAGTATATCCATTAAAACAGTTTAAGTTCTGGCACATCTCAAAGAGGTTTTGTAGGTCTTCTGTTTTTTTAATATTTAGATTCTACTCCTAGAGCTGGTTTCTGACCAGCTCATCATTTCCTTGGGTAGGCAAATTACAGCCAAATCTAATTTACACTTCCTTTAGATCTCATACTGCAGTGTTTTATCCTATGTAATGACCTCTATTATATATAATTTTGCATGCCACATGTCTTAATGGAGTCAATATGGTTTGCATCTCTAGGTTAGCTATGGTGTACTAGTGTTTGTGATGTTTTTCCAGCAAATTTTGTCCACATTTTTCTGGCAGATGAAGTTGATTAATTGTCATGTTCTCATCATATGTCCTTGTAGTTTTGTCATAGGCACCTGTGAAGTTTCACATTGATTTTAAGGCGGTTAATAAATTGTAAAGTCCAACATCTGAAATGTGTCTCAACATTTCTTCTTGACCTTCCATTTGTCTTATATTTAGGCAGAGCTGTAGCTGATGATTATACATCAGAATGGCAGTCCTTTTGAAAAGTTCTGCTTTTTACCTTATCTGGGTGGCAGAAATAGCAGCTTTAAAGGGATTTATGTTTCATTGCAATTCAATCTTGTTTTGAGTGGCAACACTAGCCAAAACTCAGGCACATTATTTCCAATTTGATGCCTTCTTTCTTGTTTCTTACTGTAACCCTCAGTACACAGTTTCTCAGAGCTACTCTATGTGTCTCAAGGCCCTGTAGTTTAGATGTTGGAAACAGAACTCATCCCACATAACAGAAGGTATGCATGCATACTTTAATGTTTATACTAATTCTATAGAAATTGTTTCACCCTGCAGATAATTAATGCTTGGTGTTTGCAGATGTTATTTCTGGGTGAAATTTAAAAGCCAGAACTTTTGAAATGGAGTAAAGGCAACTGTTGTAATATTATACTTAGTTAATCAATTATTATTCTCATAGAAAGACTTACTATTTTAAATTAATACAATTTTGTCATCTTGCTACATTGTACAGAAAATTCATTACAATTCATAACAGAGGCAAAGATCTGGGTAACGGGCTAGGTACATAGATCAGGATGCAAAAATAACCTAGGGAATAGTCTAAACATTATACTATGCAGGAATTCTCACTAGCTTGTCCTTGCTATGCCTGTGAATCTTGAGTCTGCTGCACAGTAAATTACCTTCACAGTGTAGTGAGGTTGAGCATGCCAGTGGTATGAAGTTTTGGATAGTCATCCTAGCATAATCATTGACTCAAAAAAGAAGCAATAGGGCAATTAGCTCAACATTTATAACATTCCAAGGGTATTGGTACATGAGACTCTCAACAGTTAGAGTCCCATATACCAATCTTGTGACTTGTCTGAGTTTGCACAGAAATAGTTCTCTTTCTTAAGACTAATTTTCTTTCTTTAATACAGAAGAGATTTCCTATACTACCAATTCCGAGTTTCTTTCTGATTTTTTCCCCATTATGATAGGAAAAATTACAATGAGATGAGACAATCTCTCTTTCACTGGTATTTACTTCTAGGTGATTCTTAGTCTGCAATGTGTCATTTATGAATCAGAAAAAATTACTTCTGTTTGTCCTCTCTAGTGTTCCATTCAGCTATCCATATTTTTCCCTGGTTGTGATCACTATAAAACAGAATACCTCTATTAATGCATTCTTCTTTTTATAATGCCTCACTGTAGTCAGATAGAGAGTTAAGAAAATGAAGGAATGAAAGTAGTTTCCCAAATTATTGGATCTAAACTCCAATAATGGGATGGGGCAACTGGGAGGTATTCCACAAGTTTTTATTCCATTATCAGTCTCAGTGAAGGTGGAGACATAAAAGATGGTAAAACTTTTATATTTTACCAAAGTTCTCTTTGTTACGAGGTCTTTAAAAAATTTTGTAGTCAATAGGCTAATGCTAAAAGGCTACAAGCATCTACTTAAGCTAATTAATAAACACTACATTTACAATATTTTTTTTATATTTTTTGCAGCTCAGAAACTTAATATACTCCAAATATTTCAAGACCTAAAATTCAACTCTGTTTCAAACCTTTATCTATGTAAGCTTATTAAAAGGCTATGAAAGTCCTGTGCTTTTTCAGTTCCCACAATATTCCTGCACCAAATCACTTGGAAAACTTTTTCATTTTCAAAATTAAAGTAACAGAGATTTACATTTCATTGCAGGGCCATGCTGTTTAGCATCCCAAGGAACCTTTGAAAGTCTTACTTATGGTGACTCAAGAAGATACGGAGTAAGTGATGTGGAGAACTGAAATCATCCCTACCTCCTTAGGTGTTTTAAACTTAAATGAGAAGTTTTGGCTGAATATTTAACATGGAAGTCTGACATCTCTTGGTTTCCTCATTATTTATTTATCACATACATTTTCTCAGTCATATTGCCTTCCCTTTCTACAGAAATGAAAGACTAATTGACACATTCTTTTTCATAATTTCCTTTTATATATTTTATATTTTACATTGGAATTCAGGTTGACTTTTTAACTCCTATTTTATGGTCCATAATTTGCTCTTCTAGAGTTATGATTCTTTTAGAATAATTGGTTTGTGATTATCCCCCTATTCCATCTCTAAGTAGTTATTACTTTTAACTGTTTGCCTTTCTGCTTCTTGAGTAAAATACAATGCCTGCTGTGCAGGTCAACAGTTTTCCTGAGAGACTGAAATTGCTGATTATCTCTCCCACAATAATCTCAATCATATACTGATTACACACTTACCTCTCTGATTGCCTTGATCCATGCTGAGTTTCTCCCTGAAAACTCAAATGGCTCTGGGGCCTCATCTGCTATTTAAAAGCCTTAGTGGCAACAGTGTGTCTCTAGATCTTAGTGGTCGTTATTCTTTCTAGAAAGTGTCAGAACCTTCATATAAGTAAGGTGGGCAAACTTCTTTTAGTCAGAGTTGTTTTCTTCTGGAAAAGCAATGTCTGATTTTCTTTCAAAGCTACTGATAGCAGTCTTCATCCCTTTGCTAATAAAATCTCTATCTTATATCTCAGAGGAGTGCAGTGAACAATCAATACTTTTATTATTTAGACTAGGTAATTAAAAGAGTAATTTATAAATTTCAAATTTCAAATCCCTTTTGCTTATTTTTTTTGTTTTTGTTGCTTAGTTATGCAAATGCAAATCTGCCCTCAATAACCACATTTGTCCATCATCCAAAGCTCATAATGTCCTTGGTGATCTCTAATTTTACAGCAAGTGCCCTGCAGGCAGTTTGACAAGCAGGACTTTACACAGTAAAATAACACTGTTAATTGTCATCCTTACTGCGTTTTCCACTGTCATTAGTTTTCCTTGCAAATTAAACTTCAGTAATCTGGGCAATAAAAACTACATAGGACATTCAAGTCCTAATGTTGAGAGCATTTTTAAATCAAGTTGTCTACTGACACACTTCATATATCCTCCTCTGTGGTGGAGAATAAATTATTTTTCCTGTCCCCATAGGGAAAAGGTGAATGAAATAATCCAGAACCCATTCCAAATTTTCTGTTGCGCATCTGATTTAAGGTTGAGTAGCAAGCAATGCAGCATAGAGTTTGTGCATTATTTTGGATATTAACTAAATTTAAAAGAAGTAATGTGGTATATGTTCTTGGTGTTAGAACTATCTGTTCTTTCTCTCACAGCCACTATTGATGTAAGGGCAGTCAGGAGAAGGTGCAGCCTCAGGGCTGAACTTCTGTGATTTTCACATACCATTCCAGGCTGCAGAATCCAGGCAAATTACACATAGCGTATATCAGACTACAGAAAGAGAACTGTGAATGGCTTCGTATTGCTGCAGCCCTGCTCTTTTTTTTCTCAACAAGACGTGTTGCCAGCTTCCATTAACTGCACCATTTCTTCTTCAGTGTGAGCCCATCAGCTGTGAGCAAGGTGAGATTGTGCTAAGCAAGGCAGCATATCAGCACACTCTGCAGAAATGCAGAGTGTAATATGCAGTGTCTTCTTTACTTTCTTCATCTTCTTTTTTTCTTTTAATTTTCCCTTCAGGAGACTTTACTATAGAAATTACAGAAAAGATCCTAGAGGTGCTTTTGGACTGAGAAATATTCTATTTTCATTTTTTATGTTTATTATATCTTCTTGATATTCCAGTACTTCTGTTCACACTATCCATCATGAAATAGGACAAAGATAAGCATTTCTTACCACTTCTAGACAAGAGAGAGTTAAAAGTAGAGAATTTTGATGTGATGCAATCTTTGGCTTGTTCCTATAGAACCAGAGAATTTGTGCGTGTAGCATTTGATTTCCAGTCAGGACTCTTCTAAGCATTGCTTTTAGGTATAAAACCACAACATTCCCTTTGTGTTCCTGTTTCATGTTACTAATTAACATGGCAACTGTCATCAAAAGGCCAGTAAGCATTGATCTGTTGATCTCCCAAAGTGATTAGCAACATGAAATTTGCTATTAGAATTTGCCTGGATCATCACTGAAAAGCAAAAGGCCAGTTTCACCTGTGTAACAATTTAATGTGGATGGGCTGTCACATCCAAAGGGCGACTGTTTAGTTCTCATCTTAGATAACACTGATATTGTAACTCTACACAAATGTTGTTTATAGATTTTCTTGCAATGAATGAAGACTGTCCTTCGTTATCCCAGCACAAATAAGCGATACTAAATTATTTCGTATGAAAAATTCAATGACAATGATGAAATCTTCTCAACAGGTTTATCAATACTTGATAATTTTGTTCTGAAATTGTTTGAAGAGACAAGATGATTAGATTAAAAAAGGAATGAAAATCAGACCTTATTTATTTATCTCCATGTATGTGTGTGACAGAGAGAAAGATTTGGTTAAGGGAGGATTTCTTAGAAAGAAAATGATAGGTTTGCCTGTTATCACAGATTCATTTCACAGGACATTTTCCATAATGAATGAAGCCAAAGAAAACATAACAGTCTTGTGTAGTTCTTTCACTGATTTCCTGTAATAGCATTTAGGTTTTGATTGGATCTATTAGTAAGGTGATTGTAGGATGGAATGTGATAGAGAAATAATATTTTCCCAACATTTCATCATCTGTCAATAAATCATTTCTTAAAATCCATGATACTTAGACAACTGTAATTTTTAACTGAAAGTACTGAAATGGTTCTTCAAACAGAATATTGAAACAGTGCAATATACATAATAATAGTGTGATTTACATATTTATTAGTTTCATTTAATTTGCTGCAAACAAAATATTCTAATCTGGTTTGAGGATAATCTCTAACCTTCTGTTGTTCTTTGTTTAATGCACACACATACACAGACAGACACACTTATATTGGCCTTTATCTACATTTCATAAAATGTGTTTGCTTTTCCTCTAAACACATTTCTCAATTCCAAGAAAGAGATTTATTCGGGGAAATGCCAAGAAATAAAAAGAAAAGAGTGACCTTTACAGTTTTCTGTTTATTTTTCTTTTTTTTTTTTTGATGATTTGTGAGGCCTTCTCTTTATCATGACTGTGTAAACAACTATAATTATGAAAGTTAACAATTGCAGTTTTCGAAGACAATGTTAAAGTGATGTTTGTCTATCTCTACATTCAATATAATAATAATTGTTAATATTTGAGATTTAAAAATATTTCCTTACATTCATAATTTTAAAATTTTGAAGAATTTCTGTTTATTAATATCTGTAGTCCTAAAAAATTATACAAAAAATTAACATTATGAGGGAAACAATCCCCCAACATTTAAATTCCTTGTCAAATCTTTGGTTGCCATTATGCATAGTACTAATCTAAACACTAGGATGGAATCAGGAAGTAAATACAATTCTCTTATTAACATTTCTATGTGCTACATCTCCACTACTGTTGCCATCAGGTAGGAGAAAAGATATTCAGCAGCAGCAGGCAATGGATATGATAAAATAAGAAAGTACAGAAGGTAAGGAAAAGGGAATGCCAGAGATCTGAATGACCCTTCCAATTAAGCACTAGAACAGTGGCTCCAAATGGGAAATATTTCAGTTTTGAGCCTTTTTTTTTTTTAATTAAGTCTCTTTTTTTTTTTCCAAACTAGAAAACAGTCACAGAAATTATTTTTAGTCATAAATGCATCAATTTTGAAACCAACCTCCCTGTTTGCTGGGCTTATTATCTTGGGAACAGCAGCCTTCCTTTCTGTTCTGCATTCATCCTGGACACCTTTGCGGTGCTGTTCTGTGCTGTGACATGAGATGTCATTGTGTTCTTTTTGCAGTGTGAAAATGTAGGAGGAACTCAAGCTGGAATGGGGTCAGCAAGCTTCACAGCCATCACCAACGCTGACAGCAGCCTGTCTCTGAGGCCAGGCACATCCCTGCCCCCAGGATGGCACTCAGAATCGCCTGCTCAACACCTGGGAGCTGAGCAACACTTACACTGTCCCGGGAGGAAGGTGACTCCACCCTTTAGCTTCTAACGATATGTTTGTACGGTGTGTTGTAGGCACATGTGGGAAGATCCAATTACCTCATGCAAAGTGTCATGATAACTGGAGGTGCACAGCCTGTAGAGAGAAGCTGGTTTGCATACAGCAGTCTTGGAGCATGGGTGCACCAGGATCATCATTCAAAAGGCATTAGTGCTATTTGGACTCAGCCTCCACTCCATCTGTACTACTCCATTTTCACTATGGTTCCGGTCTCATAAAAACTGTGAGTGTCAAGCATGTTTATGGAGTATCTAAATGTAGAGAACAAATCTGTATGGTTAAATCCAGTTGCCATGCTTAACACTGAAGGGTTCCTAAGACACTTTGAATAGAAATTATTCCTCCTAGGGAAGAAGTAGCCCATTAAGGGAAAAGTAGGACCTTGGAAACAAAAAGACAGAGGTGTTTCATTATCTGAGTGACCTTGTTGCCATGGGAGATTTAGATACCAATCAAGAGGAGCTGAAATAAGTATATACATTAAAAAATTAAGCAGGAGAAGTTATTTAAAGCCTTTAAAGAATAAGCTACAGCAAAATATATTTCATTAGAAAGATGTAAATGTATTCTGAATATCATTCTAGAAAAAATCAAACAAAACACACACACTTTTTTGGAAAGAAAATCCTTCTCTTATAAATTCATTATGAGTTCAGTATCTAAATTAATGTTATGACAAGGGCTTCAGGTATGAGGATTTCCTGCAAAGGAAATTATTTTAACCTCAACCCAGAAATCTGAGGTTATGATGGGAGACAGTGCAAGCTTGATGATTAAAAGAGGATTCAGATAAAACTGTTTCTGAACTCTAATCCAAATTTTCTAATGAAATGACAAAGCTACCTTTCCTTTAAAAAGTGTTTCTGACAAAGTTCCATATTTGAGGTTAATTACATGTCTACCTGGTTGGGATCTGAAAAAAATTAAAAGTTGGCTGAGAGCAAGATGTATGAGGAAAGGAAACAAGAAATAGAAAAATTATAAATACTTGTTATTATACTGGTAGATCTGCTAAATAGTAGCATTAAAATTGAAGGGACCCCCTGCATATAGTTACACCTGTCAATGCCCAGCCTCACTGTAATGAGTAGAAGCCTTGCCTTTAATTTCAGAGGATATAGGAAAAAATCAACAGAAGTTTTGCTTTCAGTTATAAACAAATAATTATAAGATGATGCTAGACATGCAATAAAGAGCATTCAAGTATGGGAGAGAATCACTGTAGGGACTTCATTCTGCCATTTAGTTAGCAAGTAGTGTGTGTTTCATGTTCTTTAATACCTTTATGTTGGGAAGCACAGAGAAAAGTTTCTAAACTTCATGGAAATTAATCACATGCTCATCTCTTTTCTGTAAGGAAGCAATGTGACAAAAACATGCTTTTAATGTTTTTAAAGTTTTTATATAAATTACTTCTTACCTGCTAAAAAGTTGTTATTGGTACCAATAAGAACTGCTGCTGCTTTCATGAAGATGTTTTTGAAGGGGAGGCAATCCTTATGGGACATTGCCATAAATTTTTTTCCACACAGTGCTTACTGGCTGGGACAAAATAAGTAATTAACATTTTTAGGAAACTCTTGTCTTTTGATCTGTAACGGACCTTCACATAAGCAAGTGCTTTTACATCACTCACAGCTAAAAGGTGACTTTCTATAAATATGTTATGGAATAGTTAGTGTACAAAAAATTATCCTGGACAGCCTGAGACTGTTTTTCCAAAGACTGTGAGGAACACAATTTGAACCTAGGATTCATAGTGCAGAATCATGTGGAAAACTGCAAAGGGGGAAATGGTTTTGTGAGTAGCCTTCAAAAGGTTAGTCCCTGTGTTATAAATGTTGTTCCTCTGTTCTGTCATACATACTGTTAGAGAAGGTATTAATTCGAAATCACCATTTGGGTACAAGGGAGCATTTCTTATCTAGTAAATCTGGGTGTGCTAAATGTCAAATCCCGTTGACTGCAGTAGGTATTTACATGTGAATATCCAATTCACTGGAATAATTTGCTTTTTCCTTGCCTGTCAAGGACATTTGTAGAGTGGAAATACATAATCTGAAACTGTTTTCATGGCATTTTCATGTCATTTTCTTTAAAATCTTTCAAAAGAGCCATGTCTACCTGTGGCTCAGTTTCCCTACTCTCAATGTTTCTCACACTGTATCAGGTGTCCCAAAGATTTTATTGCCTCTGCCTGCAAACATTGGCTCATGTATCCACAAACCATCCTGATTTCCATGTTACCTCTACCATTCTTCAGTTACATCTGTTTAATATTTTTAAGCCATCAGTTCTTTCTCCACTTCCTCTGCAGAAAGAGGAAAAAAAAAAACACCCAACAAAAAATACCCCCTATGATACAATTGCTGCCTAGGATAGAATGAGGTCTGTCTGATATGATAATATGTCCTGTATTCCCAAGGTTATTTTCAAAACTAGCCCATTCTTGCTTATTTTAAGAATATTCTACATGTCAGTCTTCCCTTATCCAGGTTCTGTCTATTTGTCAGTCTTGCTTTATCTGCAGGTTGTCTGTTATGTCAGCCCACAAAATAACAGGTATAGAATGAAGTTTTATATATAGTAATATGGTAGTGCATTTTAAAAATATGCTGTCCATAAAATAATTCTATGTGGCCAAGATATCTGTCAACTGGTTCTGAAAACAGAAAATGCTAAGGTTTTTTTATGGTTCTGTTGAATGTCTGAACTGTCCATACAAGTACTATTCTGCTTCTTAAATGTCTTGACCAAAAATCAGTTGTTCTTGTCTTTTGTGGTTGAATATATATGGGATTTGTATTCAGGTAGAGTGAAATTGCAGCACTTGGAAGCTGCAGACTGAGAATCCCTCCTGTTCCTGAGTAATCCCTGCAACACGAGGGGCCATACAAGTTCCTGGGGACTTAATCACAGGAACAAATTTTTGGAGAAAGCTTCAAATCATTATAAGAACAATACACTTCTGGTTAATTTACAGACCTAACATGATTAAGAGTTACAATTTCATTGTAGATTTCAAATCATGGGACATTGCAAGACTTAATCTAAATGACAAAAACATTCTTTATTTTAGTAAATTTAGAAAAAAAAACCCACGTAAAATATAAGCACAAATTTCTCTTTGCATTCCTAGTGCAGATAAAAAATAAATTGTGTCTTTCAAAAGTTCAGGGTTACTGCAAATAATGCGATGTTTAGCTAATAGTAGATGCCTCGTGAGGTGGGGTAATTTGCCAATTCAATATTCAATTATACATTTTTACTCATTTTAATAATAAAATCAAAGGAGCTGAAAGATTTCTTCAGTAAAAAGTAAAGTGTAACAAAGAGCAAAATCATGGTTGTTTGACAATGGGTAGCTTGCTTTTAGTCTCTGCTGGGGGGAACAGTGAAATAATGTAATTTCTGATGCTCTTTTGCTGGGTTTTCTATTTCTTTTTGCTGTCTGGCTGCAGCTGGATGTCTGGTAAAGCAAAATCAGCTACTACTTCTCATACTTGCATCATTAAAAAGAGGATGTCCAGTGATTAAAAATGTTTGAAGCAGACAGGAGATGAGACTGAAAAATAATTGGACTAGAGTATTGATTAGTGGAAAATTCCATATTACTATGGGGAAAAGATGTTTGGTTTTGATTGTTCACAGACAAAAGCTTTCAGCTTATTTCCCCTCTCCCTATTTTTCTTACTACTTTAGTATATCAGATGTTCTATTGTTTGTAAAAAAAAAAATTATTTTAATTTTTTTGATGTTAGTATTCATGAGGCAAAGAATGTGTTCATAACATTGTTAACTTGTTTTAGATAAAGATGATTTCCAACAATTGATTCTCTGTGAGGAATATAATAGTCTGTTTAGGTGGTTGCTCATGATACTTCTGAGAAAAAATATATCAAGGATATTGAGATTTTTATGAAAAAATATTCTGAATTATTGTGTGGTTATTATTTAGGTGTTTTTTTTTAATATGGTTTGCAATTGATATACTTTGGCTTTCATACATTCCTTGTCAAATCCTATGGAATTTGGAATAGATAAAGGGACAACTACTCCTAGGCAGTGACTTAGCAATCAAACCTATAGGTAGTCATATGTCTTTTAAAACTGGTAATTATTTTGAAACAGTTTGAGAACTTCAAGCTTTGACAAAGGTATATACAAATTATTTTCAGTTAATTTCCATTGGCATTTTTGGGCATAATTTTATAAGTTTGATCACTTTACCATTTTCAGTTGCAAGTATTCACAAACCAAATAGGATTAAATGAAACCTTGCATTCAGTAAACAATATCTATGATTATTTTCACTACACACCAGTGAAGGTTAGAGGGGGAGGGTTAGAGGCAGATGGGGATCTTGCATGAGCAGAAAAGAAGAATATTTTTAGTGAAAACAAGAACAATAGTATATAAATATTATAAAAACTGGCAACACAATAGATTGGTGTTCATTTCCATGTATTTATAACATGTTCCCTTTAGAATACCAAATGGCTGGTCATTATTTTGATAGAGACACTGATTACTTATTTTCCTTCTGTTTCCTTTCAATCACATCAGCATTGTGACAATAACAATGAAATCTGCAGACAATGGCTGCAGGATTTGATAGCAAACTGATCAGTAGACATTCTGCATGCGACATGAAAGACTGTTTTAGCAGAGTTGCATGTAGGAATTCTGAACTTAGACAAAGGCAACACTTTTAAAGAGCACTGTTTGCTAGCTAGCAAGCCTGAGGCCAGGACATGTGTAAGCTTTAGTGCCTGGCCATGTACAGTGTTGAATGTGTAGTCTGGTCTCTTGCAGTGATGCCAGGCAGGGCAGAGGTGTTGATATGGGTCACAGACCAGTTCTGGTTAGCCAAATGGGCCAGCAATGGTCTAGAACCAAGGAAGTTTAACTTTATGGGGACAAGCCACGCTGTACCAGGTGTCTGCTGTAATAGAGACTGGTCCCTTGACTATTTAATATATTACCATAGATGTAACTTTAGAGTTCATCCTCTAACAATTAGTGTGAAATCATGCCACCTGGAAGAATTAGAAGAAAAACAAAATCCTGTCATTTAACAGAGGTCCACCAAAGGGCTTCCTCTGATTTAGGATTTTTGCCATCTGCTATTAACTAACTTGTATGAGCAAATTTTAAAAGTGTGATAAGCAAGGAAATGATACAAAGCTAATAAACCCCGTTTTTCAAAAAGGCTTTATTAGTGCAGAATCAGTATAACACTAGCCACAGCTATGCAGAACTCAGCTTAGAGATGGCTTTGATTCAGCTGTGTTGGTGTGCAGGCAGTTCTCTCTTGCATCTGTTTGCAAAATTCAGCCTGCTGATGTATACCTATAATAGCATTTACAATTGCAGCTAAAAACAAAGCTTTGAGTAGTTAAGGAGGTCATCCATCTTATGCTGTCTACAAATAAGAACACTATTCTTACCAAGTAAAAGGAAGTTCAAACTTATTCACAAGAATATAAATGAACTCTTTTTTTAATGAGTGAAGTCTTTTAATGCATACTGAACTCTGCAACTACTTGTTTCAAGATCTTTTAAAAGCTGAGTTTATGAATCTTTTTTTGGATTTTTTTCTTAACAAAATTTTGGAAATATAATCAAAACTTTTTCACTTTGAACTATTATTTTGGAAGGTTTTATTTTTTGTTTGAGTTTGTGACAATAAATCCTACTGCTAAATGTAAAAACTGTTGTAATTTCTCAACTAACAAATCTCAGGACTCTCAGACTGAGCTCAAAATGTGATGAATTCAAGACTAGGCCTGCATCTGAAAAACCTTTATTTTTTTTTTCTTTCCTTGCTTCACTTTGCTTTGACTTTTAGGTAGAATTGGGAAAGAAATAATTGGTGGGAGAACTTTTTATTTATATGGTTTTATAAGAAACAAATATTTTCCGTTTGTAATATAGATCAAAAAATTAACAAAGCAACCAACCCAAAACAGAAAGAATAAAACAAGGAAAACAATCAAAATAGTTAATACAAGTCCTTCCATACTTGAATAAGCACCTATTTTTTGTATTTCTCTTCTACTATTTCTTATTAAAATATAAGACTACTTTGGCTAAAATTTGGTAACTTTCCAAAGTACTAGCACTTAAACTTCCCAGATTCTGACATGATCAATAGTGGAGACATCATATATATTAAAAGAGGATCTCAATCTTCATATTAGTTAAATGGTTCAATAAGTCTGGGCACTAGGCTGCTTGTTCCTGTAGCTTCACACTTTCATATCACTAATGTGAGTTACTGTAGGTATTACCACAGAGTTTTTAATTTTCTTTATTTTACAATTTATTGACTGCATGACATAGTTAAAAAGTATATTTTGTTTTTGCAGAATTTTAACTGTGCTGGACACACACTACCACAATCTGTTTGGTTCCTTTTACAAATTTTCTGAAGGTTACTCTCCTGTAATTAAAAACAAATTTTCTGCCTGAATGCCCTTTTAGGTTTTAATCATATGGATGCACATTTTACACAAGTATATTGTTACTAAGGTCTTTAATAAATGTCCTGATTTGATGGAGAAAATTAATTGAAAATGTATTGTGAATGTTTTTACCACAGTGGAAGATTTTAGCGGTTTTTCCAAAACCCTATTAAATTTCCATTCTCCACAGCAAATAAATAAACAAGCCAGAAGAATGACAACTGTGAACTTTTGCTTCAATAATGCTGCATACTGGCCACTGGGATTTCCAGCTTATTCAATAACTTTATGGCATAGATATGTCTCTTGTTTTCAGCAGAGCTGGAGAAAGATATCATCTCTCATTACAATTCCATTGCAACTTTCCCTCAGCCAAACATCAAAACTTTTCAGACTTTTGGACTGGATTGTTTGTGTTGTTAGACAGAGCTCAAAGGCACTGGCTCGTGTTTGTTTGACAGACTATCACTTACAGTGCAACGAAGGCGTCTTTCTGTCAGCGTAATCTGCCCACGGTTCTTCACTTTCGTTACATTCTGCTGCATGCTGATTGTCACCATGGTGTTGCCTTAACCAAGGAATGAACTGTAAGGTTGAACAGGGAGAAAAAAAATAAAAAGACTTGCTACTCATATCCCTCTGTTTTATTACCAATATGTTGTAAATCACCAAGCAGCTGATGACATTTATTCAGGGACAGCAATCAATAACATCACAGCTCTTAGAATACCTCTGCTGGCTTTACATGCTCAGCTTCCTCTGCCCTGTTCACAACATGCAGCAAACCTGAGCTTGGAATGTAGCACAAAGTAATTTTTTACCCCACTCAATTATAAATGCTTGGTTACTGAATATTTAATGCCATGATTAACAGTGTGATGATTTGTGTCACATTTTTTATTTGTCCCTTTCATCTGAAGGATCCCGAAATGCTTTTCATATCTCTGATTACACAAAGACTACAGAAAGATTTCTTAATCCAACAAGGGGAAAAAAAATGACTGCTTTAACAGCATAGCACATCTCACTGTTATTAATGATAATAATCATTCCTGGCACTGGCTGTAAGTTTCACCTTTTTTATGAGGCTCTCAGAAAGCAATTTATAATCTGGCATTGAAAGTCTTCACACACAGCACTTTCACAATACAGATAAACTTATAACTTCTATCTACAGTCGAGGAAAGTGGAGGCACACACATTAACAGAGTTACCCAAGTCAACAATGCAGTTATAATTGGAGATCTGAGGAACTTTGAAAGAGTTCACATATTCTCACCTCAATGTCTTATTTTCACTGTTATGACATATTTCTGAACTAAATGTCAAGATAAGATGTGACAGAATCTAGGGAAGAAAATCCAATTCCATCCTATTTGGATAATTAGTTTTTTCTAGAATGAAAAAGCTCTGCCTTGGTTGTGAGACATGAATACTAAAAAAAAAAAAAAAAAGAGGAACTGAGGCACAATATGAATTTTTCAGGAGTTCTGGAAAGTTAGCAAGTTATTTTCAGGCTTACAGAGCAGAAAATTGCTATGTTTGCAGCAAATCAGTTTAGTCATTAGGACAAATGTTTGTGGCACATACAAGGTACCTCCATGTATGGGATGAAAACACCAACCAAGGTATAACAAGAAGTTTAATTGTCTGAGATGTGGACTTGGGGGCACTAGCTGACAATTTCTGTGTGGAGCTGGAAATAGCCATATGGCATATATATATCAGCCAGTATCAGCTGATGTTTGTTGATGGCATACAAAGTCCTAGCTTTCACTTCTGCATAGTGTGCAGAGATTCATATCTGGTTCCTCCATCCCCCTCCTCATCAGGTCCTTATCCCCTAAAGTGCAGACTTTACACTGCTTATGATGTCTGAGAATGGGAATCACAGTGGAGAGACAAATTTCATTCCATGCCTGCTTTCTGTCAGGCCACCAAAAAGGCAAAAGAACACAGGAGTCTTGGGGCTGGTGAGACAAGGACCTTGGGGAGCCTGAGTGAATGAGGGAAAATAAATGCTGGAATCTGTCCAGCAACAAGAAGATGCTTCTCTTTGAATGTGCTTTCATGATCTGGAACTTTCTTTCCACCAGATAATTATTCTGCATTTTTCCAGACCTCATTGCAATCTCTTAATTCTTGCATTCTTGGTTTCATAGTGGCTGAGTGTCTACCAGACAGTCAGAAGAGTCTGCTCCCTTCAGGCAGGAGGTGTAGCTGACAAATGTCAGCTCTTACACTTGGTTCAGTTTGCATGTTGGGCATGCACTGCTTATTGTTTTGTCTCCTGCTCTAGGATCCTAAGGTTAGCTGTCACCACATGAGACATCAAAATCTGTCTCTGACAAAAGAAATCTTACATACTTAGGGGAGATGTCTTCATATGTTATAAATCATCTAAATTCATTTTTCTTTCCCTCTAGGTGAAATTTAAACTGTACTTCTTCCTCTTTCTCTTCTCCCTCCCACATTTTTAATTACCTTTGCTGATTCTGTAGTTTCAAATGTAAGAAGTATTCTCTATGAAAGCTGGATTTAGCCTAAAGAAATAAATGCATCCAGCAACCAGATATCTTCTCTTCTGCCATGTATCATATTAATTCTAAAGAAGATAAAATCTCAAAAGACTTTATTTGTAAAATTGCTTTGGTTGCTTCTGACTTATTTTCACTCTTCTGCAGTCTTTGTACAGTCCCATTCATTTATCCATCAATTCTGAAGACAAAAAACTCCTGAGAGTTTTTTGAAGAGGAAGAGTTTTGTGATTTTAAAACAAACATTGTGAATATTTTAATGAAACTTCTTTTTAATATTTTCCTAATTTTAGAAACATTCCATGTGGATTGTGTCACATTTCATTATAAATTCTAGACAAAAGAGCCTACTAGTCTGACAGCAGTAAAGCTATCCTTAATTCCTTTAGTATCCTTCTCATTCTGCAGACAGGGATGAGACAAAGAACATGAACCTTTCTGAAACAGGCGTAAAGTAAACAGCTTGTTATGTAGGTCATATTAATTTAATAGTCATTAATGCTTTATTGTTCATGGCTTTTTACTTAATCGTATTTATTTATAGAAATTTCCCACTGCAAGGCAGTTTGGCTATGGCATAGTTTCTACAAAAGGAGTTTATTTAAATATTTACATAACATGCAAAAGTTATATGAAAAATTGTTGGAAACAGCTTTTATGTAACTGTTCATAATTTGAAAACAGCAAACTCCTTACCTTCTGTTCCCTTCTTACTAAGAAAAAATAAAGTCACCATAAACTACACATTAAGCATTGAGGCGGATCCTTATGGTCAATCAGACATGTGAACTCAGGTTGAGTACAATAATTGTCCATGAATTTAGCTGGTTGTCCTGGGACTCTGAGACATTTTTCTGAATCTGTATTCTCTGCAGCTTGTCATAAAGAGACCCCTTAGATACGTATCTGTGAGAGTCTGTTGATTACCAGCAAACCTTACAACATCAAAAATCCTTCACTATTAGTAACCAACCTTGGAACACATAAGAGAAATGAAAGTTTTAAAAATAAATTTGGATTTGAGTAGAAAAGCCTTGTAGTCCCTTAACTGTTAAATTGGTTTCTATCAAGCACAAACTGGCAACTACATTTTATACAACATCAAAAGAATTGAGGCATCATGTGGGAATAGACTAACCTTTTTGTTGTTTCAATGGACTAATAATTAATTCATTATATTTCATGAATATGTTAACAATTTTTGACAACTGCACAGGTCTTCTGTAATGACATGTTTAAATCAGACAGGTATAATGACCTATTACAACTAGATGTCTGAAAGGTCACAGGTCATCTCAAGGGTACTGCCTGTCCTTATTAATGCATTAGTAGCTGTTAGTTATACTGCTAGCCTGATACCCTGCCATGAATTGTCTTATAAATATTTAGTAGGTATAGTACAACCCTATTGTGAAAGGAGAAAAGAAAGAGACAATATGAAGATTAATTAAGGTGGTATCTTAAAACACTTACATATATTTCTCAGTTAAGATTTTCAAGAAAAGAAAACTGTGTGGGCTTGATCATCACTTAAAACCCTCCTTCTTTATACTTGTTCTGCAAGAAAAAAATAATGGAATGCAGGTTTGATTGATTTTTTTTCCCATCCTATTTCTGGCATCTGAGCTGAAGCATTGCTTTGCTGCTCAGGGTCTGACTAGGATAAGTAGACATTAAATGTCCAATCAAAAATTCTTCTTTTAAATTATACAGAAAATTCAAAAAATATGTGTAAGAACAACAACAGAAGGCTTATCTTAGATGCTGCTTAGGACTTACCTTAAAGCTTTTTATACATGGACTAGAATGGTTGTAGTCTGACTATGCTTTCTTCTATATCTGAGGTTTACTATGAAAAAAATAAAAACCTGTCCCCTTGGCTGTTTTTGTTTTTTTTTTTTTTTAACTTATGTGACAACCATTTTCTTCTTGTCTGAAAATAAATACTTATAAAAATTACTTTTTTTTAAATCTGAATAGATACACACTTTTTGAAAAGTTAGCACTAGGATATACTGATGTTCTATGCAAGCTATAGTACTGGAAATTAATAAGTATTTTCTCTTTCTGATGTTGGTTTGCCTGGGTACATCCATTCTAGGGGAGGGAGAGTGAAGCACATTTGCACAGCCATTTGTAGACTGGGACAGAACCTGTTCATGGGGTGAGAGAAAAAAACAGAGAGGAGAAAATGCTTTCCAGAAGAAATGGAAAAGATACATGAGGAGACAGAATGAACAATACCTGTACATATTGAAGGCCCACAGGCCACATGCCCTATGTACTTTTTGTGGTGTGCTGTCATAACCACATGCACGTGTACTGTCTCATGGATTGCCCTTTCTCATAAGAAGTGGGCTTACTGCCTGCATTGAATTTAATTACATAGGGAAATACGAGCCAATGCCTACATCCAGTCTAGAAGATGGTGCTATCTGATCTTGTTCCTCATCTGAGAATCACAATAAAGTGCATGGTTCTGTATGCAGATATTTTAATGAGCCTTGGGAGTTTGCCATCTTGAGCTTAAGCCTTTCAACTGTTTTCATATGGAGACCTTCCAAGAACTTAGAGCCAAACCAGTGAGCCAGTCACAGTCTGTGTCATCTGGTCAGGAATATAAAACACCCATGTGTGGTGGCATATATTGCCATGTAGACTGCACTGTACTTGTCAGCAGTGGTCTGGGCCAAGTCTGAAAATTATTCTTTTTGCAGCCAGGCTCAGCCTCCAAGAAGTGACATATTAATCCTAGAAGCCTGCATTATACCACTGTAGCAGATCTTCCTGTGCACATAATCACAGCCTCCTGTGAAAAATCTTTTCTAAGAGTATCAGGGAATCATACAGACTGCCTTCCAACTCACACAGAGCTCTGTTCAGATGATGTGTATGTGGACTCTTTCTGTCAATGCCTCTCATGTCTTCGATTCACAAGACAAAGTATATAATTAGTGATTAATCAATTATTTCTCACATTACTGTTTTGATCAGCCTACATTACAGTTTATAGACTTTCACTTGCAGGAAGGATGACAAAGCACCAGAATTTGTGCCAACCTCATAAATAATGGAATGAGAAAGTTGTGTTGTCATGTTGGAGATTCAAGAGGGTTGCTGGTACAGAGAACTGGATGTAATCTTTCTTCACTGAAATATCTGTACATTTTTATGACACTATCAGAGAAAACTGAAGAGGGTGAGAACACTTCTCTGAAAGAGAGTTAGGCACACAACTTAAATGAGCCAGGGCAAAAGCCAGCAGCATGGCCCTACCTTGCTCACACCCTTTGCCTTGTGAAAATCCAGCTCTACCTCAAGCATGGCTACCAGGAGCGATTGGGACATAACTTTAGCTGCATAAACTGGTTTCAGCTTTAGATTTTTGGAGTTCTGTGAGTTACTGTTAAAATGAGTTTATGTGTATCTTTTGGGTGTGTGACAATTGGCCACAGATGATTGTGCATGGGGTTTGGATCAAATGCCCTCCACAATTCTCTTCCAACTTCAGCCCTGCTGTGAATCTGTGATTAACATACATTAATAGCAAGTCATATCACAGCTATGAAACCTACAATTTTTAAGTTCAGAGCAATATGCCAAAACTGATTGCTAAATTGGTGTCTGCAAACGTTCTTATTATTACCTGTACATATGTTACATTGCTTCTGCTACTCTGAGTAAGCTTTTAGGTAAGGGTAAGTCACTAATTGTACATGCATGAATGTTTGTGCGTATGTGTTATTATTTTTCATTATTTGTGAGTAGATTAAAAAAAATCAGTAATTTGTGGAAGACATTGTGTATACTGTGATTTCCCTCCTATAATCCCCCTCTATTTCTGCCCAATCCATTGTTTTGGCAACAATAACCAGTGAATATATAGAACCTCTAAGGTTAGAAAAAAAACCCGAAAAAACTGAAGCTGTTAATTGGAATTGGCTTAAGACATTCCTCTGAGAGAAGATCTGGCAGAAATGAAAGACATTTTTACTTTTGTGTTTGTGGGCAAAACCCACTGTTTTCTTTTGTGCTGCTTTCCAAGCCCTCCAGTTTTGCTGGGACAATGGAAATAACCCTAACTGACAGATGTTCCTATTGAAGTTTTAATAAATCCTTAAAAAACATTGCTAAGACAGCAACATCACTGTTGTGTGCCCTTTGATGTATTTGTTAGACACACCCATAAAAATTTAAATTGAATACAGGCTCTACCACCAAACCTGTTCAGTTGTAAAAGAAACTTTCATTCTTTTCCAGAACCAGAAGCAATTATCCACAGCTCAAAGCATTTCAGCAGACATAATGAGGGTATGATATTAACCAGTCAATTGGACTAATCTGAATGACTGTCAGTACTCCCAGCAAAAGAGGCCTCATTATAGTTACAGCTATTACACTGCTGCAGTTATAAGGTTACTTAGAAAGCTGAACTCAATCTATCAGTATATTAGAGACTGAAATGCCAAATCATCAAACTGTAAGCCTTAATATACCATTTAGAAATGGTGTGGTGAGGAAGAGGCCAATATGAGAACTTAGAGAGGATAGGATCTCCTTGACATAATTCTTCTCCATATTCTGAGCCACTCATTCATCTGAGTGATGTGTGAGAAGTTCCTATGTGTTTTTTCATCTTTCTGGAAGTTTTCTTCAGCATGGAACTTGCAAGAGACCCTTCTTGCATTGTGGGTTCTCATTTAAATGAACTGACTAAGAGGTTATATTTCATTACCATGGATAATTTTTAAAAAAATTTGACTAATAAGAAAAGGGAAAGAGCTAGCATGAGTGTTGATACTACATTATAGGATCTTGATTCATAATATTCAGAGAACAAAGCAGGTTAATTTCATTACTGGTAAAGATGGCCATTTTTTTTCTCTCAAAACATGCCATTGAGAGTGTTTTCATGCATGAAGAATGTTCAACTGTGCTCCATAGCAAGGCCATAATTAGACAAGACTATTGCATACATCTGAAGGTTAGAAGTGAGGAGGATCAGGACCATAAAAGAAAAAGATTTTCTGCTAAATACTGAGAGTTGGAATGAGGGAGAATCTGGAGCTGGACTGCAGGTCAAATGAGCTCAATAAATGAACTAATAAGATCAATACTAAAAAGTCCCAAGAAAAAGGCAAGGCATGAAGAAAAAGACTTCTTGTCCAAACAAAAGGAACTGCGAGAAGCACTAGATATAAACACCAGTGTGAAGTGCTCTTTTCACTGGAGTGCATTGACATCTTTCTTTGGCATCCTCATGAAAGTATGGAAATGGAGGGAGTCACACTTCAAATATAATAAAGTCAAAGATCTTGGCTACAGTTATTTTCCTTCTAATTCAACAAAAAGAGACTGAAAAGAAACCTGAAAGTTCTGCATTGAGATAGAAAAGGATTCAAAGAAAAAAATGAGCATGTAACATAGCAGAGAAAGGTGCTTCCTTGTTTGAACTCTTATACAAGATTACCAGAGAACTAAATCAGCCAAAGACAACTGGAAGCCTGGTACAGGCATGATCTGATTTTGACTCTGCAGATAGGCTTTCAGAGGTTGACTGTCTTTGGGACCTGCAACTGGATGAGCTTATTTGTCTGCCTTCCAGAAATCAGCAGTTTTAATATCAAGTAATATATTAGTGACAATAACAAAGTTATCATATAGTAACAAAGACCAAGTATATAGTAAATAAATCTAGTAGATATTCAGGTGTATCAGCCTAGNCTAAATACTGAGAGTTGGAATGAGGGAGAATCTGGAGTTGGACTTCAGGTCAAATGAGCTCGATAAATGAACTAATAAGATCAATACTAAAAAGTCCCAAGAAAAAGGCAAGGCATAAAGAAAAAGACTTCTTGTCCAAACAAAAGCAACTGCAAGAAGCACTAGACATAAACACTAGTGTGAAGTGCTCTTTTCACTGGAGTGGATTGACATCTTTCTTTGGCATCCTCATGGAAGTATGGAAATGGAGGGAGTCACACTTCAAATATAATAAAGTCAAAGATCTTGGCTACAGTTATTTTCCTTCTAATTTAACAAAAAGAGACTGAAAAGAAACCTGAAAGTTCTGCATTGAGATACAAAAGGATTCAAAGAAAAAATTGAGCATGTGACATAGCAGAGAAAGGTGCTTCCTTGTTTGAACTCTTATACAAGATTACCAGAGAACTAAATCAGCCAAAGACAACTGGAAGCCTGGTACAGGCATGATCTGATTTTAACTCTGCAGCTAAGCTTTTAGAGGTTGTTGTCTTTGGGATCTGCAATTGGATGAGCTTAGTTGTCTGCCTTCCAGAAATCAGCGGTTTTAATATCAAGTAATATATTAGTGACAATAACAAAGATATCATATAGTAACAAAGACCAAGTATATAGTAAATAAATCTAGTAGATATTCAGGTGTATCAGCCTAGGACTCTTTTATACAATACTCTATTCACATATAGGTGTCAACATACTTTAGCTGTACCTGAAGCCAACTGTTTGCAAGCCAACTCCAAACTCATGGTTACATTGCAAGGGTGATGTCATGTGCAATTCGAAGTGATAAGCCCAGATCAGATCACTAAAAGTACCATTTGGCTAATGATCAGTGTACTGTATATCAGCTTGTTTTGCCAATTTGATTACAAGGTACCTCAGTTTCTTTTATATCAGTCCACTACTACACAACAATTAAACAAAAGTATTCAGGCTGTGAGACCAACTTTATCTCCTCAATAATTCAGAATTTCTTTAAAAATATTTCTTTTCTATTTAGTGTTCACTTCTTCTAGCTCTATTTTAAGACCAAGAGTAACTCTTTCTCTTCTGCTTCCTATCCTGTTCCTCCTCTGTTGCCTCTGGGCTGAGAAGTTCCTTCCCTCACTTTAGACTATAAACTCTAGCTCAGATTGCTTTCATAGAATCCACAAAGTGAACATCCATTAGTTCAGCAGCCAAAGAAAAAAAAAAAATTGGAAAAATCTGTGTAACTGTGAAAGTCATTGTACATTTGATATGTATTTAACCAACATTTAACAGAATTATTAACTTAATTGTATTACTTTAACAAAATTAATTCTCTAACTATATATGTTAAAGTAAATTTTAAATATTTATGTTTATCTTAAAAAATTAATAGATTTTTTTCTCTGACAATAGATTTTCTCAATATTTTTATGGGCTGCCTTCCACTAACAGATATTTCAAGTGTATCAAATTCTGTCCAAGAAAGGCACTTCCTGAGGATTTTTAAAAATTAATTACAACTTTAGCTTTTTATTTGAGACCAATAATTACAATTTGAATATTTAAACAAATCTAAAACATTATAAAATATTATATCTTCCTCTAGTAATTGTTGAAAGGAATGATTTTAGTTATACGGTGTCATGAGAAAAAACCACTCCTTGTCCTCACTGGAGAAAAGTAACCACCTTAATAGTAGATTCATTTATGAAGGATTGTTATAATTTTACAGCCTTAGAGTTCACAGAAAATTTTCTTTTAAAAAGGTTCAGCTCAACGTTCATTTTAATTTAGCTCTTCTATAATGGAATGTTTACAGTTGGTGCATAGATAAATCATAAACAGGAATTCTGATTCTTTGGTAGTTATTCATTTGAGTTCCATTACAGCCACATTGCAGGCAGTGATGCACTTCAAGGATTGTGCTGATGCTGACGTTATAAAGCAGAAGAACAAAGTTTAAATGGTCTGTAAATGTCAGCAGAATTCTGATAGTAAATTATGACCTTGCTATTGACTCCTGAGTACCTTTAGCTACATTTTATGCATTTCACACAGTGAAAGTGTAATGCTCCTCAGATTACATAAACAAAAGAGCAGCAAAACTCCCCAAATTAATGAATTAAAGTGAATATCAGATATTTATCAGAAGCTCTGTGAAGTTATTTGGAGAGGTGAAAATCATCTTAGGAAAGCAATAATATTCAGTGAGTAATATTGCAAGAAATAATAGCATCTGTATCCTGTAAAGATTTTCTCAATATTTTTTTTTGTGTAGGAGTTCAAGATACAGAACTGTGAGATTCAGCATATTAAGCTTTCTCCATTCTTAAGCATAAAATTTGAATTCTTGCCTTACTTTTCATTTGTATATTGAAAATTTGTAGCTTTGAGGGGACACATTAATGTCCACTGCAGTGTCTGTCCACGAATGAGGCTCCAAGGCAAACTGAATTCAATAATACAGAGTTGATTATGGATAACAGAACCAGAATTTTGTGCTTGACATATAAGTGACCTTGTAATCCTCTCCTTAGAATTCCTCCCACCATTCCTCCCTCCTGCCACTCTCCTTTATTGTATTTTAAAATCAGGTTAGAAGGACTTTGGGGCAGAGACCATGCTGTCACTTACATCCCAAGGAAGAGCTTATTTTTTTTTACTTCATTGGAAATGTATCTATTGTGAAGATAATTTTCTGAGTTTCTAGTTGAAATGTTAAAGTTTCATATCATCCTCATTCATATTCCTTTCATAAGCCTAAGTGGGATTTAAGAAAGTTATATGTTGCTCATTTCATTTCATAGCAATTGAAATGAATCTCCACTAGCTCCTTTCTTTTCTCAATATCAAGGAAAAATTCCTGCCTTGCTTATTTCTTTCATACCCTTTTACTTACTGTTGTAAATGTGGGTGAAGTCACAATATTAACAATTGTTTTTGATATGCCTAATCAATACCAAAATTAATTTGCTCTTTTTGTATAAAACTCTTAGCTGTGCATGTGAGCTTAGTAAGGAAGTGCTGGATTGTGTCTGGTTTAGGATAAACATCTTTTGTTTGGAACAAAAGGCCATTCCTTTTACAAAGTTAGTCTGCTGGGAGAAGAGTACAGCTACAAAGTAAAGGAAAGCCGTTTGAATGTATCACCAGTGGAGTCAGGGCACAGCCAGGATAGGATTGAAGCTTTGAAGTGTCTATTAAAATCTTTGAAGCATTTGGAGTTTCTCCTTGGCAAATATTGATACCCTAGAACAGAAGTTCTTTCACTATAAAAATAGTGGAATCATCAGGCACCTTTATTGTCCTTATCAAAAATAGCTACTGTCTTTTACTGCTAAAAATGGCTTCTGATGACTACACAATGCTGTACCGCAGATACACTGGGTAGTATTTTAGAGGCCATAAGAATTCTGTATATTAGAAAGGAATACCTCCTTCTAATACCAGGAAAATTCAAGTAATGCCTAAATTTCTTGTGTATGCTGCATCAGAAGCCAGCTAGGAACAAATAATAAATCAGTATTGATTGAAGCACTTAGGAAGGTCAGAGAACCAAAGTGTTGAGAATTTGACATGTGTGGTCAATAAAAGAGGCAAATCCCATTTGACCATTCAAAACAACCACAGTCCTTGAACTATTCATTGGAAACTTAATCAGATTTTTAAAAAATGTCTTACAGAAGCATTTTTCAGGCCCTAATGAGCTATTGGCTTTCATCATTAATAGCCAGCATAAGGATGCTGACTTACTTTGCTCACGAAAACCTGGCCTGCTAATGAAGCAAGGAGGAAGCAGAGAACTAGTGAACTCTTCTCAAGGCATCTTCTGTCCTTGTTGAGTTCAGGCATCATGTGGGTGAGAAAAAGTCTTCTATCATCTGAATAGGAAGACAAAATTTAGTCAGAAAGTTTTGTACATTCTTATGAAACCTGGACCTACAGCTTCTATCCAGCTGCACTGTTCTGTGCATTCATAGCAGATCTGAGCTCTTCCAAGCTGTGAGACCATGACCTATGCCCATCTCACTGCATCTACATCTTTCCACAGTTTCTGGTCCAATGCTGTGTTCACCTTCCAAACCATGCAAAACCATTATCCTTGATGTACTTAAGTAACTGCTGAAGACTAACTTTCATTGAGATATTTATCAGAGGTTGATCACTATAAATAGAAAGATGCACAAGCATGTTAAATAGAGAAATATCTCAAAATATTTAGGTATGGTTCTTATGCTACATCAGTGATCACACTTGTTATAGTAGAACTATAGTAGAACTACTAGCAGCACCAGATAAATGCCTTTTGAGACTGGAAACAATTATTCAAATAAGCATAAGAAGATGTGGATTGATGATGTTAGTAATTTCTGGCATTAAATAACTCAGGAACACAAGCAGTTAGCACAGACCCTCTGGTTGCATTTATCTCTAGGAGTTTGCATATAAATACATTTACTCAGACAACTGCTCTGGAGCTTTCACACTGATTTGCAGTGGAATGCTTAAAGTCATATGTCTGAGCTCAAGATGCTGCACACACGGTTTGTTGCAAGAAAAGACAATTACCTTCTGCTTTATCTTCACTGAAGGGGAAAGACATAAAATAGTCATAGAACAGTTTAGGTTGAAAAGGAACTCTAGAGGTCATCTAGTCCAATCCCCTGATGAAAGCAGATCTAATCAGATCAGGTTGTTCAGGGCCAGTCAAGTTTTTACCACCTCTGAGGACTGCCCCTACAATGACTATAAACAAGTAGTAGTTGATGAACATATTGATTTTTCCCCCCTTATATCACCTTAAATTTCTCACATTCCAGTCTTATTCAAACAGGACTTTATAAATTCTGATCTGAACCACCAAATCAAAAATTAGTTTCCCAGTTTTGATACTTTTATACCGGATTTTATACTATTGTAAGAGTTTTCATATGACTAAAGATCTACAGACTTTGAATATAAGCCAAATTTTACATAAGAACTTTCAATCTAAATCTTTAAACAAAGCTTTTATTCCTCAAATAGAGCTTGCACATGCTTGGATTCAGTCCATCTTCTAA
The DNA here is from genome assembly GCA_013398995.1 of Alaudala cheleensis. Taxonomy (NCBI): domain Eukaryota; kingdom Metazoa; phylum Chordata; class Aves; order Passeriformes; family Alaudidae; genus Alaudala; species Alaudala cheleensis. Next base: position 85,561 of record VWYE01008487.1, on the reverse strand, counting down.
CAAGAATGAATTTGCTGATTGAAGAAAACTTCTGGTATTTCCCTGTACCTTTTGAAAATGCACCATGTCTAAACAAAATAGAAAAAAAAATACTCCAGCAATTGGAACCTGGTTACTAGAGTAATCCAGGGTGGATTTTGTACTCATATTTCTACCTTAACTAGAAGAAGAATGTAATCTGTCCTTTTTAACTTGGTGCATGTCCTGTTATGCAGTTTAATGGTTCGGATGCTGACAAGTCGATCAAATGAAAACTCTTTTGGTTTAGCTTTTTTATTCATTACCTTTTTGTATTTATGTTCAGTGAAATGAAATAGAAAGGAACTGCAAAAGCTATATGCCCTTGAGACACAAAGGGATTCTTGAGAAGAGGTAATATCTTTGGAATATTTTACTGAATACTAGCAATTCTGGGCTATGCTGAAACAATTTACCACTCTAGTCAGAAAGAAGATTAAAACCTCCCATGTGCTATAGAACTGACCAGTGACATGTCCTCCTACAGGGATGGTGCATGTGTAGGAGACAGTAGGACTCTGCTTTCAGTCACAGCAGATGGGAACAGTGAAGTGATTTTATAAGATGGGAAAAGATGGACTGAAAAACTGAAATGGTAAAATATTCTTGCTTGTTGTCAAGGGCAAGAGGATTTATTTTTAAGGTTTTCCAATCACTGCAGCAGGTTTAAGAATCCCAAATACCCAGCTATAAGCAGTAGCTGCAACAATAAAGAAGAACTTGATTGTCTGTCTTCTGAGGTAACTGTGCTGATCTGTAATTGCAGAGTACTGATGGGGTCTGTCTCATTCAATATTAACTATGGGCATTATGGGCCGCTGCCTAGTGAAGCCACCTCCTCATGGCTAACTTCAAACCTGCATATTGCTTTTATCTGCTCACAGCCATCTGATGGTTATAACCAACAAACACTGTCAACATGGTGCAAAGTACTGAATATTGATTGCCATGCTACAGAACAAGTCAACCAAGCACGGTCAGTTTCTGAGAACTGCTGCCCAACTGTCCCAAGACCTCAGCACCACAGTGAATTTTTGTTGTGCAGTAAGTCTCAACACATCTCCCTTACTGACATTTTTTTTTTTCCATTCCACCCATCAGAATGGAAACAGTCAAAAGCAGCTGTTTCAAGACCTGAATGAAAATTTCATACTACACTTTTATCCTTAGCTGCAAGCCAGGATTGGACACTACTTTGTCCAATTTAAAATAGTTTTGATATACATGGTTATTTTTTCTGCAACACCAAAGCTAAGAGGAAAAGATCTTTTTTGACTGCAAACTCCTTGGCAGATCTCTGTGCAGTGAATTTGCACTTGTTGACAATAGGCTTATTTGCATTTCATTCTTGACACTTGAAACCAACTCATGGATCACACTTCCCCCCTGAATTTGAAGGTAAGAATTGAAAACCATTAACTTACAAATACTTTTATGCCTTGCCCTGCTGTCCCCATCTTCAATCAAATTATTAGGATTGATATATAAATATTTTTTTTATTTCAGTCAACAAAGGTTCTTTTTACCTGATTTTGCTTATAGATTGGCTTACACAAAAACCTTAATTTCAGTATTACTTTGAAGTTATTCCATAATCTCTTTCTTTCTCATCAAGTCTATAAAAGTATGGAGTATTCTGCTGCTGTGCCTTTAGATAAAATCCTATCTTGTAATGAAAGCTCCAGTCTAAATTGATGATAGCAGTCAGAAATATGATATCCTAGCCAACTTTTTACTAATAGTCTTCATTCCTCTCCTATTCTCAGCAGTAGCTCTGCCATTCATGGTCTACTTAACATCTGATGCCAATTTCATTAAAAATAAATCCAATTGCAATGTACAAAATTCAGTTTCAAACTTTAGTGCCCAGAATTTTTGTTCAAATGTGACCACTATTTCTTGTGCATGTTATCAAATTTCAAATGAAATATTTGGATCTGAAAAATAGTCTCTGTTTTGTAAAAGGGGAGGTGTGAAGATAAGTAGCTCTTTCATCAACAGGGGGTTTTACAATGTGTGAGTTCCTGCTGATTTTCCTTTTTTACCCTCAGGCTAAGTATGGAAATTCTCCTTTTGAGGTGCAACAGAATTTTCTATTAGACCACCACAGAAAAGCTTACAATACTCAATTTTTATTTTATGTAAGAGAACTAGCAATACTCTTATTGTAGGCATCTCAAAAGGTATGTGTGGGCCATAGTATCTGATGTCCTTGAAAAGAATTGTCCTCTCTTTTCAGACTGCACAGATTATTTTTTTTTAAGGAGACAGTGTACACAGGTGAGCAGATAAAAAACAGAGTACTGTCCAAATGTCAAAAGACTATAAAGAAATTCCAGGGTTTAGAGATATGTTGTGGGCACTGGACTAAGAAAGAGATGAAAAAAAGGTAAAATAAGAGCAGAGAAGTGATACCAAAATAAGATTAGGAGAAGCAAAGAGCAAACAGAAGTTTTGAATAGAAAGATGAACAGATGAACAGATTAAAATATTTAGTTGCCTTGCTGCTATGACAGCAGCATTATTTCACAATGACTAGACAACCGATATGAGTTGCAGTAAGAAATATGTTCCAAGAGTCCTAAGGATAATGTTCATGATGTGCACTTGGAATTTAAATGTTGAGCTTCAAAATGCCTTCTGTGATTTTAGAAATCTGATCCGGAGGCCAGTTCTCCAACTGATGTCCACAAAGTGAAAATCAAAACAGAAACTGTAAGCCATTCATATCCATTACAGAGAAGATAGGACATGATAATGATACTAAATTCCATTTCATATGTAGAGTTTTTACATCTGAAAAATATGTAGAATATTTTTTCACATGTTTTTCTTGTGGATACTTTTGCATTAATGTTTGTTTCTAATACTAAATTTCAATTAACTGGGCATAAAACATTCTTTCAGATATTATCTAAATTCTCCTTGCCATAAAGAGAAAATAGGATGTAGAAATTTCTGTAGTTTCAGAAGAACAACTTATTTGAAACAGTTTTGAAGAATCTTGGGCTCTCTTGAATATGTGGTAGTTTGTTAAGTAACCTGGAATAAAAACTCTTGACCATGGTCTCATCCCCTTCTCCTTCCCTTCCTTTCTCCTTCCTCCTTCCTCCTTCCTCCTNTGCACACACCAGATGGGAGACTAGAGGGGCTGAGAAAAGCCTGATCGGCCCTTCCCCTTCCCCTTCCCCTTCCCCTTCCCCTTCCCATCTTTAGAAATCTGTTTTAAATTAAATGAAGATTTTTTACTTTACAGAATTGCATCAGAATAATTCTGATACAGAACAGAAATATCTGAATTTTTAAAGACCTCCAGATGATGAAAGATCTATTTGCAAATGCATTTGGAAAAATTAACAGAAAACTTTAATGCAAAGCTGGTTGACTTTGATACAGTTTGGGCTCTAATACAATGTAACAGGCAGACCAAATGTATTTATTTGTTTATAAGAGCTGACTAGATTTATTCTGAACATTCTAGTAGGAAAGCAAACTAGATTTACATTTAGAACGGCAATTATTTATGTTTGCACAAATAAGTTATGTAGTACCATAACTCAAAATAGGAAACATAAGAAACTGTTTATGAAGTCTTGAGCATATTTCATTTTCAATTTTATAATCATTAATGTGGTATGCACTTTATTACTTCTGGCTGAAGATACGTTTTTATTTGGAAACAGGTATAAAACATGGAAAGAATAAAAAACCATGAAAGTGTAGAAAGAGGTAAATTGGTAATCATTTAAGTTGAGAAAGAATATACATATAAATTTCACAAGACTGAAGTCTACTTTTTAAAAATGGGAAGTTTATGGGGATGAGGCTATAAATGTAAAATTAATGGAAAATCTGGAAAACTGCAGAGAATTTAAGTGGCCTATTATGGATCACCTTGATTCTGACTTTCATGTGTTTTACTCTTGGGANATGCATTTGGAAAAATTAACAGAAAACTTTAATGCAAAGCTGGTTGACTTTGATACAGTTTGGGCTCTAATACAATGTAACAGGCAGACCAAATGTATTTATTTGTTTATAAGAGCTGACTAGATTTATTCTGAACATTCTAGTAGGAAAGCAAACTAGATTTACATTTAGAACGGCAATTATTTATGTTTGCACAAATAAGTTATGTAGTACCATAACTCAAAATAGGAAACATAAGAAACTGTTTATGAAGTCTTGAGCATATTTCATTTTCAATTTTATAATCATTAATGTGGTATGCACTTTATTACTTCTGGCTGAAGATACGTTTTTATTTGGAAACAGGTATAAAACATGGAAATAATAAAAAAACATGAAAGTGTAGAAAGAAATTGGTAATCATTTAAGTTGAGAAAGAATATACATATAAATTTCACAAGACTGAAGTCTACTTTTTAAAAATGGGAAGTTTATGGGGATGAGGCTATAAATGTAAAATTAATGGAAAATCTGGAAAACTGCAGAGAATTTAAGTGGCCTATTATGGATCACCTTGATTCTGACTTTCATGTGTTTTACTCTTGGGAGATGCCCTGTCATATTTTGTAGCGATATTTTCTTGATTTTTAAAGCATCTATAATGCTTTTACATTACCCATTCTATATCAGTGAGTTTCTATGATGCAACTTTAATAACTCACCTATGGCTTTGATCTTTTTGGCTTTCTCAATGACTAGGTCTTGAAGTTACCTGTAGTGTGTTTATGTCTTCTTAACCCTACTGGAGGAAACATTTCTTGTTTATAAACATACTGGATCTTTGAACTCACTTTAATAAGTGATCTATCATGCTAGGGTATCTGATAGCATAAAGCCTGTGCTGCTCCTCGCTTGCCTCTGCTGCCCTGGTGCTGCTTTGGGATCCTCCAGGTAATGAAACAAATTTGTTCTTTGCATTTCAGCCTGGGTTTGTGGTTGTTCTGGCCACCTGCCCATACAACTCAAAATTAAAGAAGAAAAATCCCAAGCCCAGCCCAAACCACAGTCTACTTACTTTATTGCAACAAGAGAAAAGAGGAAGGGAATTCTTTGCTCTCTAAAACAGGTCACCTGTCCACGCCTGCAAGAAGACAATGACTGTAACTGTGAATCTCCCTGTAAAAGCCTTCCTGACAGTAACCTTTACCAGAAAGTTCAGATAAGGGTGGATATAAATTATTAAGCAGGTACTGTGCCAGAGCTAGAATTTAGGATACTTCATAGAATTTTCTCTTTTTCTTGTACTCACTTCATCCTAAGATTGAAGCATTTTGAACAGGATGATTTTTCTGTGCAGTCTCTAACACAGCAGGAGCCTTTTCTGTGATTGTGATTGTGATAGTTACAAATCAGTACTAATAATCTTGACTAATATTTGCCTTGTTTAGGATTAGGTATGGTATAAATGGCATTTCATGGTCTGTTTTCAGAGTCTGATTTTCTATTTTTCATTCTGTGCCTTCTAATCTACTTGAACTTCCCTTTTTATTTAGGTTGTTCTTTTATAATTCCTAATTTCCAGAACAGTGACAACAAAAGGAGTGGAAAAAGAAGTCATGCTGGAATCTATTTTAAAGGCATAGAGCAAAATGCCTTTTGCAAGTCTTTACAAGTCATGCCTACAGAGCAAATAATGAGTAAGAAATGTATGACAAGAAATGTCTGATTACCACAAATCAAAACCAGATATACAGCTGGAAAATGACAGAGTGCATATTTTAGTAGTGAGAGTTTTCATACTTTGTATGCTCTCAAGTTAGATTTTACATTTACTAAAATAGAAGTTATTTTATGTTTAAATATTTTTCAGCTGAGTGAACTAGTGCTTAGTGAAGGTTCATGATTCTCTGAACTTTTAGATGATGGGCTGTCTCTGCTTTTTAAGTTTTTGTCATTTTGAGCTTATTTGGATTTTGTTTTTTGGTTGGGATTTTTTTTTTAAATTTTTGTGGGAGATGACTATTACGAAGTAAATTAGGAGCATTGTCAGTTGATGACACACAAACAAGCTTCTTTGCATCTTACTCATTCACATGAAAAAAGCAAACTCAGCAAACTAGAATAATCCTGTCCTAGAGTGTCTAATAATTAAAACAATGCAATTACTGTTTAAAGCTGATTGTGGTAATTGCATATCATTTCCATTGCAGATCATCCCATCAACCATAAATTCTAATGTGGAGGTAAGTGAAGAAGAAACTCATTTAGAGTATGTACTTGTTCTGTATCATATGAGCACAATCAATTTCCAGCATCCTCAGGTTCTACAGATAACATCTGTTTTTGCAATTCAATTGATAATTCATTAGTAAAACTGTTTCTGATGGGAGTTCATGGACTCCTGCTAGTCCTTTTGTTCCTTTGGGCTCTAGACTCCATCTGATCTACCTTATCTGATCTTGAGATCTGTTGAGATGTCCTCAGTTTTCACTTCCCTCCTGGTAACTTTCTGCATAAAAACTTCACTTCAAGAAACCTCTTGCAACAGACACCCACCAAAACCAAGCAGATATTTTTGATTTAGGGGAGATTTATTTCTTGCTATGTATATCCTCTCTAAATAAACCATGAACTTATATCATTGTTGGTAAAACAATTATGATTAACATTTCTATAAGCAAGGACATTAGTAGGGAGTCACAGTGTGATCATCTAGCATAATACATGATAATTTATTTAGTGAATTGCATAATTATAGAATACATTTTTAGGAGTACACTGTTCTTTATGAATTATACAGACAGAATCTTGTTTAAATCACAAAAAAATCAAGAGACCACTCTGGATCATCTAATTTATTTCTTGAGTAGGTATTAATTTTTTTTTTTTTAAAATAATGCTCGTTCAAAAAGAAATTTAATATTTTTCATTAATCAGAAGAAAGCAGTGGGATTCTGTGCATTTTGAAAACAGAGTTTACATCTGTTCATTTTGAAAGAAGACCAAGAAGAAGATGATAGAAAGAGTTACCATCTTGGCCCTTTCTTGGCTTTGATAAATGATGTCTTTTAGTAAAATTAAGCCAAAGCCAAAGGGTTTTTTATCACTTGCTTTTTAAAGTCCAAAAGAATAAGATTAAATGCTTACAATTTTACCTTCAAAAACGTACTGCTAAAAAATTATTTCTTATTAGCTCCCTTAATGTCCACCTTTTCCGCAGAATCTGCTTAGTTATTTGTGGAAGCCCATGAGTGCTGCCCAGAAGTTTTACATGTCCACGCATGGTCCAGATTGCAGAAACACGACCAGACTAGAGGCCTTGTCAGATAAATATAAGGAAACTTCAGAGACAGACAGTCTTTTATTGTCATCCACACTTCTCTGTTGGGTAGGAAGCAATGTTTAGTAAATATCTCTTTTCTGAGCTAGATGGAAATGTATAACATTTTCTATGCCAGCACTAATTAGCTGGAATGTAATAAGTATTCTCATAAGCCTACATGGATACACATTTTCTACATGAACTACAGGAATTCTTCAGTTCCAGATTCTTAAAAATATTGAAAAGTTATCTGAGTCACTGGTATAAATAACTCACAACATTTTTAATGTGAGAATTATTGAAGAAAGTTGTACTGTATACTGGTATATTTGGAGTCTAAATGGGATGAACTGGACAATTGTCTATCTTTTAATTTGATTTTGGAGACCATGAAGGGACATAATTTTATCATTTAGTCAGTAATTTTAGGCAGCAGAAACAATAATTTGTGCCTTTCCAATGTGGTGCCATGGATAATGATTGTTACCAAAGTATTCTAGGTGAAATAAGACCTCTTAGGGCAGCTTCCCACCATCTGAGCTTCTCATAATATGAATGACTGGTTGTCTTTTCCTTTATAAAAATAGTTGTAATCTTAACCACAAAGATGTAATCAAATCTTAACCACTCAAATCTGAATTGAGAAAACTTCTAAGTATGGACCCTCACTCAGCAATCCATAATCTGTTTTCTTTCTCACTTTCATTCTCTTTCTTTTATGGCATTTTGACAATTAAGTTAAAGGAGTGTATTCAGTGTCCCATTCTGATGACAAGTCAAAAAGCGTGGAAAAAAACCCACAACAGTTCACTGGCCATCAATTTCTTCAAAATCAATGTATAATAAACACATTAAATCATTACTATTAAAAATATGTAATGGGAAGAAGGCCAATTTCTCCAGAGAAAATCATAAACATGTATCAGACAACCATTTTTAACGCTTAGGGTGAAAGAATATATATTTAAGATACCACAATTTGAATTTGATCAGAATTTTCTACTTGCTACAGATTCACTTCATTCTGTATTCTTTCTAAAGGTGCCTTTCCTCATACCTAATGAAAATAAAAAAATGGAGACATTCCTGGCCACACTCTCACCCACCAGTATCAAGGCAAGTATCACTGGCAAGATCCTGTCAGCCATCCCACAGACTAGCAAGGCAGCTGGGCCATGCAGATGCTGGGCAGACAGTTGCCCAGTTCCTTCAAAATTCTTGCTGCTGGAAGCTTTCCTTCCACTGAAACAGTTTTGCCCCATAAGCACATTTTTTTTTTGAAAGCTTTTGATTGGTGTAGTAGTTACTGCCTGAAACAGCTTCACGTTGTGACTGTGAGACTGACTTCTCCCCAAAAGTCACATCTGCCAAAATGTGTCAGTTCAAAATGCTGGGGAAATTCCTTTCAGCCCTTCTCTGTAACTAGATACACTGGTAAACCAGAGAAGTCTTAGAAAAACTTTGCTAATTCTGATCATTCAAACTGTAGTTCTTATGAACATTCTTGAGAAAACCCAGAGCAAAAAAAAAAAGTATAAGAACTTGTAGTTGCAGAAAAGAAGATAGGCAAGGGACATATAAATAGCAGTCTGGGGGGAAATCCTTTTTTGGTGAAAAAGTAGTTCCTATGGTGAGGTGTGAGTGAAAATTTAGAAGGCTGTGAAGCTGTTGACTCCTACAAAGTGATATTACTAGGATAAATCCCAGGCCAATACAAGAGAAAATGGTGTGGCAAACCAGGAGAAAGTCGGACTAGACAGGCCCCATTCTGTGCTGATTTTTCAGTGTCTGTGGCTGAAAAATGAATTCAGGAAATGCTAAAGTATAGTGAATAGACTACATGTTTGTTATTTGATAGTCATGGTGGAAATTATTCTCGACAAGAAAAATTGGTTGAATTTAAGTTACTAAAAAATCCCAAAAGCATGATGCAAGGAGCTTATTGAAGAACATCACTTGGTTCAAAGAGCACCAACTCTTCTGATTTTTCACTTTTCCCACCATTTAAAACACTGTTTTTTTGTTGTTTCATGAACATTTTTTATTTAATTATAAATGCATAACATTGTCACCAACTAAATACAAATAGTGCTTCAGATGACCTTTACTTCCCATTTGATTTTAATCACTTGAAAAATAGTTATTTGAGCCTAGTTTTCTTCTGTCAAAACAATTTATACTGTTGTGTGCTGGATGAAAATATAATGAAAAATATGTAGCTTTCATATTTTATGCTGCAAAAACTGTGTGAGGCTCTCACTTATTTTCAATGTTTAAAATAAAACAATTCTATGGAGCTTTTTTGTGTTTCAAATGATAGACTCATGAACAACTCAGATTGGTAATGAGTTAGATAAATTGTCATCAAGATAGAGATCTCTTCGTTTTGCTGACTTCATAAGTGGAATTGTTCCCTTGATTGTTTTTCCACTGAAAAAAAGAATGTTTGCTCATTATGCATCTACTATGAAGAGAAAATTCCTCCAACTAAAATTTCTTGTGTTTTACTTCTTTTGCTGTGTTTGTGAGAAGCAAACATAATTTCTCTTCTATTTTGTTTGCAAATGTGTCAGAGGCAGGCATTTAGATAAACTCATATATCAAGAAAATGTCTAGATTCAAGCTTTGCCAAGTTTGAATATATTTTTAAAGAAGATTGGGACAGTGCTTTGGCCAACTTACAGAATAAGTTTTTGAAACCCAAATTGCTGCAATGTGAAAAGTGCAGAACCTGAGGAGGCTCCTCTAAATTCTGCTAGTAGCAGAAGTTGAACCAATGATCATCTGCTTTTTCCTACAATTGTCCTTCAAGCTCTAAGTTGATGGCCTGACATCAGGCAGTAAAACAGAGAGAGACAGAGCTGAAGGAAAGGGAAGGAAGGAGATTCACAGAATGATCTGACTGACTTTATCACAAAGATAGTGGGTGAGTCTGCGCTTACTGCTGAGATTATCAAATGTAACCTAGAAAGGAAAAAAAAATCACATACTTTTAAAAGAGATCAATAGAAACACTGTAAAAAGGATGGGATCAGCTGGAGGAGAAGCTGATGGATCCTTGAGAGCTAGAGGGCAGACAGGGTAAAATGAAATTGCAGGAGTCAAAGGATGACAAGATTAAAGAAAACCCTTGGCTGAAACCCAAAACCAAGAGATCGAGGACAATGTGCTGGTTCCAACATTTGGTTGCAAAGAGGACAAATGAAAAATCTAGATTGAAGATGGAAAGCAAAATACACCATTAGACATGGTTAAACATAATTATCTAAATCTAAGCTAATTGTTGAGATTGATCTTTGAATCAGTGAATAGAAAGAACCACATGAAAAAAACAGCTTGATTTCTTTGTTTTTAAGATTGAATCCCCATCATAGAGATGACCAGCTGAAGCTTGGATAATTTTAAACTGTGTCTCTGATTTATAATATCAAGGAAAAACTCAAATGGAAGGTGCTCCAGGCAAGTGAGAATGATTTATTTATTGCGTTCTCGGAAAAAAGACCCCAAGCCAACATGATCCAGAAACTGGAGTCACAAACAGAATGAGCTCTCTTCAGAAAGTGTATTCTGTAAAAGAATCAGTTTCTTTTATGGACCTGGAGGGCAGATTTATACCCAATATACTGTGAGAGTGAATATCAGCTGAGTCTCACTTAGAGAAACAATTCCTATCTGGTGAAGCTTAACTTCCTGTAGAATGCTGAAAAAAGATAGTTGCAGTGTTTACACTCTCACTGAAAAAAAAAAAAAAATAAAAGGTGTTGTGTCACTCTTGCAATATTCTTCCACATAACTGCAAGTTTAGGCTGGTACAAATGTTTTAAAGGGAGAATAGTTTCATCAGTCACTAGATGAGTGCTAAAAAATAGAGAAGAAGAAGAGGTGAGAACACGTGAGGGAAACAACACAGAGACACCAAGGTCAGTGAGGAAGGAGGGCAGGAAGTGCTGCAGGCGCTGGAGCTGAGATTCCTCTGCAGGCTGTGGTGAGGCCACGGTGAAGCAGCTGTGCCCCTGCAGCCCTTGGGGATCCACGGGGGATGCAGACATCCACCCACAGCCCGTGGGGATCCACAAGGAATGCAGAGGTCCACCCGCAGCCCATGGAGGAAGTGCCCATGCCAGAGCAGGTGGATGCCTGGAGGAGACTGTGATCCTGTGGGAGGCCCAGTGGAAAGAGGGTCTCCCTCTGCAAGAAGCTTGTTTCCAGGCTGGAGCAGCCTGTCCTTGTAGGACTGCACCCCATGGAAGAGTGACCCACGTTGCAGCAGTTTTGGGAGGACTGTCTGCCCGTGGGAGGGACTCACGTTACAGCAGCTTTGGTAGGGCTGCTGCTTATGGGAGTGGACCCACGCCAGGGAAGTTCATGGAGAACTGTTGCCCATGGGAGGGACCCCACGGCCTCATAGGGGAAGGACTCCTCTCCCTGAGCAGCAGAAAAAAACCTCAGGTGACTAACTGACCAAAACTCCAACTCCCTGTCTCCCTGCGCTGCCGGTGGGAAGGAGGGAGGGGCTGGGGGCAAAAAGGTGTTATAAGGGCTTATTTTTACTTCTCATTATCCTCCTCTGAGTCTGTTAGCAATAAAGTCACTTTGCAACCTTAAGATGAGTTTGTTTTGCCCTTGGAGTGTTTTCTTCTGGTCCTTATCTCAACTCATGAACCCTTTGTTAATTTTTTTCCTCTCCTCTGCCCAGCTGCGGCAGAGGAGGGTGAGCGAAGGACTCTCCTGGGCGCCTGGCCTTGGGCCAGTGTCAAACCATGACAACAATGTATACAGAAATATATTCTTTGTTTCCAGCACCTTTTGTGCACTTTGGTTTGTCTGTTTGTATGCCAGTCTTGCATGAACCAATATATTCATGCAGTTGATAAATCAATCCCTCTAGACATTGGAATTCTTTAGGCACACTTTCAGGTATAGCTTGTGTTCAATTTATAGCAATCTGCCACTCTAGACACAGTGCAATCAGCATCCTATTTAATGGACCAACTTAACTAGGATTCTCTCTCTTTCTACTTCGTGTTTTCTTTGTACAGAGAGGAAGTCATCCTTGACAAAAATAAAAAGGAATGGACAGTTTGCATTTTCAAAGTTTGAATAGCACTTTTTCAATGATTAGTTTGATCACTCACTTAATAACAACAATATGGCTAGAATTGTCGTAAGTCTGAAGGTGACCTTTCCAAAATTTTAAATGAGAGAGATGATTTATGGTGATGCATCCCATCCTATTACACTTTGACACATACAAATGATGTGCTGAAATTCTATAATGCATTAATTTGCTCCTGTTGTCTGTAGATATTGCACTATTATACTTGCACTTCTAAACTACGTTAATATAAAATGTATTTAGAAACCAGCTTACTTAATAGTAAAACAAACAAGGAATCTTAAATTATTTCTTTAATAAACTAAATAAATGAAAAATAACATTACTAGATATAAAGAACGTATTTTACATTTGATTGGAAACTCTTATTTCTTATCTGTTTTAAGTATTCCATTGTGACAGAATTTTAATAATTGCATTAAAATGTGGGACCTTAAATTCCTCACAGGTATTTACAAACATCAGGGAAAAAAACGACCATGAAGTAACACTCTATTTCTTCTTTCCTTTCTTCCTTTCTTCCTCTATTTTCTTCCTTGGGAATACATCTGCTACAGAGCTACAGGACCACAGAATGACTGAGGTTGGAAGGTCATCTTTTCAAACCCTTGCCCAAGCATGTCCACTTAGAGCTGGCTGGCCAGGACTCTAGTTAGATAGTTTTTTAATATCCCCAAGGATGAAGACTCCACAACCTTCATGGTCAATCTGTGCTAGGGCTCAGTCACCCTCAAAGTATAATCTGAGGTTTATAAATGTACAGATACTGTATATATTGTCAGGAGAAATTTACATGGATCAAGCATAGTTAGGGATTTTTAAAAAATCTGCTTTCATCTGTCTCTTAGCAGAAAGAATATCCTTTGTTTTTTTCTCAATGTGTGCATTTTCTGTGACTCATAAAATTTAGCTGCAATTTTGCTCTGAAATAAACACTGGGCATGACCACCTTCCTCTTGGTTCCTGAAGTCTCCCTGTATATTTTTTAGCTGAATAGCCCCAGTGTTACCTTATAGTGATGGAATTTCTGAATGCATAAGATGTCTGCCTGTCTGCTTCTTTAGTGAGTGAAGGGGTGACTAGATTGCCTACGATGCTTTCTGTAGGCTCAGAACATTGGAGCTATAGGGTGACAGTGATTAAAATTACAAAGGTCTTCAGTCATTTGGTTCAGAGGAAAAGGTAAGACTTTTTCTGTGACAGAGCACTGTTGTTGTTTTCCTGTTATTTTCTTTCTGCTGTTGCAGTTATTGCTCTATGGTTGCATGTGGGTTCTGGAAAGTGTTTCCTCCCCCTTTAGTGTGGCAGGGACCTGCAGACATTTTTCCTTCTTTGCCACATGGGGTATGGGTTGCCTGCTAGGATCATCTAGGCATAACTCAATTCATTAGTCCCCTGCTAATGGAACTAATGTTGTATTTCAAGTGGCAGCCTGTGCTGAAAGACTTTATATAACACTGTTTGAAGAATTCTTTTCTACCTTAACAAATAACATATGTACCACATAACCTCTCAATTTTTATACACACCCGACCTCTGTAGTTTTTATCCACTCTCATATTACTGCCCACAAAATCCCCAAAGTTTCAATACTTTGAAGAAAGAGTTATATGTTAAAGTGAAGTATTTTTAAAAGCTTATTTACAGATATGAAGGGGAGCTTTTTCCCATCAGAGATGCTGTTTTGTCTCTGAAATACTGAATTAGTTGCATTAGTCTGTATTGCTCTATCTGATTTTGATTTTTGTTACTCAGAAGAAGGAAGTTTTAAAGGGATATTTCAGAATCTGTCCAATAATTGCACAGGAGTCTGTATATACAGTTTTTCCAGTATAGCCATTTGTTGTAAATGTATAACAAAGCTGTTCATACAAATATTCCAGTATACATCATTAAATAACTGTAGTCTTAAACTGTATTTGCAATGGAGATTCTACAGATTGAATACAGAATCCTGAAGTGTTTTCTGCCTTATAAAGACACCCCTCTTCCCCCAATAAAAAAAGTAATAAACATTTAGTAACCTTGTGAATGTGTTCTGTTTCATCTGTAAAAGAAGAATGCATTTTGGATAAAATCCCTTTCTGATAATGTCCTAGAAACTAGTTTATTGGCATTGTGAGAAACAAAATATGTTGCTGCTTTTTCTTCAAAATGGTTATACATACACTGCTGATTTTCAATGTTTTCCTTTTTTGTGTGAAAGGCTTTAAAGGCTGGGACACTCTAAGTGTCCAATGTGACTTAAAATGGGACTAAGGGAAACTTCATTCCAGTTTCATCATTAGCTTAATAAGCGACCTTAAATTTCTTTTCTCTGCACTTCAGTTTGTATCTGATTAAAACCATGAGAGTTCTTTTGTTTATAGTGTGAGACATCTGCAAAACAAAAAACATGATCAGAGAAGAATAAATATTATTTAGACATTTATTGTGTTCTAGATTTTGCCCCTCCATCAAAGACTGGTTGAATCCCTTCATGTAGTAGGCAATGTATATTGAATAGTAATATTAAGTCCATTCTTTTCTTTTGCTTGTCTATTGAAGTGTAGTCATCACTTCATTTTTCCTTTGAATTACAAGAATTAGAGAAAAACACTGCTATTCAATACAACATTGGGACTATAATTTTTTATTTTGTGATATCTTTTGAGGTATACACATGTTAAGAAAATTTTATATCAGACCTGGCTGTGAAGGTTAATTTATTTTACTGAAGTCCAGGTGTCAACAGCAAAGATATCTACATTGAGTTATTTTTCTAAATGGCTTTTTTTTCCAGTCAGGGCAAATAAAGAATTTAAAGGCATGAATCATTTGAGCTGTTTTAAAAGTCACCTTGAGGATGAGAAGAATTGTGCTCTGGGCATGCCCAATTTTTAATCCATGGATGGAAAAGGGACTGACTAGTCCTAGTATCTGCACTAAATCAGATTAATCCCTCTTTGTGTGAAGGGTAACAAAGCTTGTGAAGTGTCTAGAGAGTAAGTCCTGTGAGGAGTGGCTGAGGGAGCTGGGGTTGTTTAGCCTGGAGAAAAGGAGGTCCAGGGGTGACCTTATTGCTCTTTACAGCTCTCTGAAAGGAGGGTGTAGGCAGGTGGGTTTTGGTCTCTTCTCCCAGGCAACAAGTGGGGGGATAAAAGGAAATGGCCTCAAGTGGCTCTACGGGAGGTTCAGGTTAGTGAGGANCTCTACGGGAGGTTCAGGTTAGTAAGGGGGATAAAAGGAAATGGCCTCAAGTGGGTTAGGCACTAGAATGGACTACCCAGGGAGGTGGTGTAGTCACCATCCCTGGAGGTGTTCAAGAAATGACTGTACATGGCAGTCAGTACTATGGACTAGCTCATAGGTGGTCAAAGGCTGGAATTAATGACCCTAAAGATCTTTTTAAACTTAAATGTTTCTGTGGTTCTATGAAGCACACAGCATCACTTATCTGTAAAATACAATATCCAGAGGAGGCTCAGCAATACATTTAATCTGAGGGTCACAATCCCTGTGAATTATTAAGATATTTTCATGCAAATAAAACTTTTAAAAATAATTTTAAAAATTTAGAAATGATAAAATAAATGTAACTAAATTGATAACAATACTAACTAGTTAAAATTAATCAGTTATAGAATTATTTAATCAGCTGTATCCTACATCTAGCTTCAAATGCTTCTGTTCTACAGTGAAACATTTCTACTGCCAAAGTGTCACAGAGAAGAAACATAGTAAACAGCCAGTCACTTCACTTTTGGTTTTGGGACATTTTGTATAGCACCTAAAAGAAAAATTAGGACAGGATAAATAATGGAAAATATTAGTATTCAGTTTACCATTCTTCCGTGGCTGAAAAGTTCTTCCATTGTTTATTGATTCTGCTTCTTTGAAGGGAAGATGAAGCTGACGAAGCTATAATTGGAAATGCCCCAGTTGTATCTAAAATCTGTCAGAAGTTCATCTGCTAATCATGTTGCTTAGAGCTGCAGCCTGCCTGTCTATAGCCTCCTCTCTTGAGAGCTCATTGCCTTTGTAGTCTGTAGGTTGTTGTGGTTTACAGGTAATTTCCAGATTCAGTTCAATGAGAAAGTTAAGGTATAGACAAGTCTGAAATGGCACAAATCCACCTACTGCAGAGATTAGCTGGACTTATCTTCAGGTGTTATTGTCAAGTTTCCACTGAAATGGCCAACAGTGAGCCAAGTTTTGCAACCAAACAGAACCTGGAAATTTCATTGACTACTGGAAAATTGCTACAAATTATTTCTTCTGTAACTTTAATTAAAGCTCTCTTTCTTTATTTATGGTTAGCACTCAAGACAACACGAAATTCAGACTTAAAGCTTCATTTCTGTACACACCAGTCCTTTTAAAATGCCAGACAAATTGTCCCTCTGTATGCATATAAAAAAGCCTTCTTTGTGACTCAATGGCTCTCAGCTTTCAACTTCATCTAAAGCAAGAATATATAGCTGGCTTTGGTAGAAACAAATATCAGATGACAGGAAATAATACCTTGGGAAGGAAGCAAGAGAACATTTCTCTGTCAGTTTTAAAGTGAGAAGAAAGCTGGAAAAATTATTGTCAACAGGTTAATTGAATTTTGTCTATTAAAATATTTTTATGGCTTAATCGCATTGCCAGTTTACTGTAGCTGATATATATCTAAATATATGTAAATGTATACACATATGGAAATCCATATGCACAATGCATCAATTATTTGTCACATGGGTCATGTACTATACAAAGCAGAGTTTAATCTTCCCTCTTCCCTCTTCTGTATTAATAAAGCTCCCATTTCCTATTGTGTTTTCTATTTTCTTTCTAAAGGATTAGATTGTTTTTATTAATGAGCCTGAAATTCAAGTTCTACCAGTCTTGCTTGTAAATCATTGCATAGATGAATGTCTATATTTTTGTTAGCATATTTATGAAGTGTTGATTTTGATGCTCATTCTAGTGATTAATCATTTGGTGATCTAGATTTAAACAAACATACTCCTTGCCTGTAAGAGAAATTTTTCTGCCTCCCAACAATGAGAAAGAGTCACTCACATAAAACTATTGCTTATGTTTTCCAAACCAATCTGAAATACAGGAAGCTTTCAACAGTGATTAGCAAAAGAGGTTACCCTGTAAGGGGGGAAAAATTAATCACTGAAACTGATTGCTCCATGCAGAGCATCCTTTAAAAATACAAATAGAATCTGAGCCAGTACTAGCAGAGAGCATTCTAAGCTGAAGATTATGCTGCTATCATATCATGCACTTGAGAGTCCTCTGGTAGAAAACTTTGGAAACAATTACTCACTGATTTACAGAGAGGATATAAATGTCTTTCAGAAGATGCAGCAAAAGTGTTATTGAGTCTCAAGAATCTAAGTTTCCATTAAAAATAAGGAGCTTCCAGATATCCTCATTAGAATGCAGGAGAGGTATAGGTAACAAACTGAAAAAAATTCAGAACCATGGCTCAGGATGATAACATTAATATGGAAAGGCTTTCTTAGTTCTCTAAAATTAAATTCTGCACAAATCTAGAAGATGTAATCTAGAAAATAGGAAATTTGAAGTAAATAGATGGTAAAAATAGTAAATTCTGGTAAATAAAAATGAAATAAAAATAAAATAAAGTATGAAGAATAAAAAATAAATGTACTTTGGATAGTAGTGAGTAACAATAGGTGCTGAACATCTGTCAAGAGGATGGAACTAAGGGTTTTCAGGGAAAATATACCGCCTTGAATAAGTTTTCTCTATTCAGGCAATCATTAACATTGAAATCTAAAAAAACCCAAAAATACACCCCATTAAAAAAACCCCAACCTACAGCAGCATCAACAAAAAGGTAGAATATAGCACTCTTAGGTAGGTGTTTTATTCCCAGCTGTGTTTGAACTGTATTTTTTCCTAAGGCTTTTCTGTGCCCACTCAAGTAATTCTCCAGCTACATCCTTCTCCAATTGTGTGTGTGTTTTCCACACAAAAACCTGAAGCAGCAAGTGAAATTTGACCTTTTGTTCCATGTTCCTTTCAGACCCATAACACGTGGGGGAATTTGTTCCTAACCAAACTTGAAAACATGTCTCTGACTTAGAAATGAAACAAAGCAAAAGTGAAAAACAACCAAACCAACAGAATAATATTATCAAAGCTTAATGTTATAATTAACATTTCTATAAAGCTCACAAAAAAAAGATTTGTTTTACATATATAATTTTCAGTACTGACCCTTAGATAACAGAACTAACTATGTTGAGCATTTTCTTTTGATATAGCTGTATTTGTTCTCGTTTTGCTGTTTATGGTACAGATACTTCAAATGTCTCCTAGAGTGCATCATGCTGACTTCGTAAACGTGGTAGATAAGTTTAAATCATGCTAAGGGTAGGTTTTTAATTAGATGAACATGGATAATTTCTGACCAAGCCTAGTGGTTGCTATAGCATGAATTCAGAAATCTTTATGGGGATGAAACCTTCTCTCCTTTACAAGTTATACCATGGGCATACCAAATAAAGTCTGGAGGAACTTTTTTCAGCAATGTAAGTGAATTATTCATGAAGGTGTTTGTCCTAAGAATAGCATCCACTGGACTAGGTAGTTGGTATAGCTAAACAATCCCATGTTTTTGTTTGTCTGATTGACAGGTTGAATTTATAACCTTGGGTGTCATTTTTCTTCATCATAATTCACAAAAGTGACCTCAGCCCACATTGTTAATTTTATACAAAATAAGCTGTATCTTGGAATCACTCATTTTATGCAGCTAATCAGGACCCTCAGAGGAAGGAAAGGATGAGCTTGATTAAGATTGCAGATTGAATTTGAGACATTTTATCTTCATTTCCTCCTTCTGTGACTTCTGGTATTTTTGTCATAACCTCCTGCAAAAGTCTTGACAATACGATCCATCTCTTAGTCCTCTGCTCTTTAAAAGAACTGATATAATTCCACGTAGTTGGATTGAAATTATTTTGGTCAATAATTGCTACTTCTTTTTTTTGCCTTTAGACTCTAGCACCATAGGATCTGTGTGTCGTTGTTTTGTTTATTGTTGCTTAGTTTGTTTTTTTTTAAATGCAATACTTACATGGTATCAATCCTACTCCACACTTGCACATTTATCATTGGCCAAATCTTGACTCAGCAATCTCTCATAGTTCATAGCTTATTTTATTTTTCATAACTGAACTAAAATCTGTACCTGATTTCTTCTCACAGCTGGAGATTATTACTGTTTTCCCTGCTGTAAAAAGGCTGACATAGATCCAAAGCTATCCCATGGGAAAAATCACACTAAAATAGAAAAAAAAAAAATAATTACCAAATTAAGCAAACCTTAGGGCATTGTTAAACTATGGAGATTTTGGGGGATATTATGCCAATAACCTTATCCCTGTGCTTGAGGATGGACAAGGCACATCCCAATTCAACTTGTTACCAGAGCCAGGAAGGGATGCCATGGGAGTGAGAGCAATTAGAGAAATGTAAGCTATTAGATTCAGTATTTGAGGGAAAGCAATTTAATTTTGGAACCATCTCTCTGTTGGTGGTAACTGTTGCTGTAGGGAGCCCAGCTGCAGGAAAGAGGTTTGATACTGGATTGTGGCTTACCCACTAAAGTGAGCCTCTGTATTTGTACTGACTGTGGTACAGGGAATGTAGCAGCAATTTCCATAACAGCACAGCTTATTCCTGGCAGATATTGAACAAACTGTGACTTCTGCCAGAGCTTGTTCCTGTGGAATTCAATTTAGACCCCATCATGAGTGTGAGCAGGTGATTTGGCTGACTCTTCCTGTGGAGAGTAACTAGTTACATTATAGTGCCTGGATACTTCCAATGGGATCAATCAGGATATGTTAATTGCACCAAGATAATTTTAAAGTGGTGTAATGGGAAATTTGTTAACTTGGGAGAAATGCTATATTTTTAACAGTAAGGGGTATTGTTATTATTATTCTTTTGAACAGGTGGTCTAACAGCATGGAAGGAGCCATGCCGCTGACAACAAGAGAAAAGAGAAGGATGCAGAGAAACAAACCAGCAGGAAGTTCAGAGTTTGTTTGGATAATTTGAAAAACTTATTAGTAGATGGTTCATCTCAACCAAGAAATACAGTATGCTCAAAATGAAGAGATTGCAGCAGGACTTTGTATTGGTTTCTAAATTACTTTTCTTCTTCATCTTCAGAGGGAAAACCTTGGACGGTGACATTTTAGATGAAAATATAAGTTGTAAAAATTGTTCATTTAAAAGAAAAAGAGAAAAATAAAGTTAATTAAGATACTCAGGAATTGCTGGTGATGCTCTTGTTATGTCTGATCCTGTCTTCTTAAAATTGAGAACTCACAAAAGAAGGGAAAACCCAATATCAAAGTTATTTTGTTCATCTGATGTTAATTGTTATGGGTACTTAGTTACCCAGAGAAAGGCAACCTTCATCTGCCTCTGCAGCAACTCCCATTGATAAAGGTAAAACAAGATTCAGGAAGATTCAGGAAGAATGGGACATTGCTGAATGCAGCCTCTGATAGAAGGTGAAAATTGCTTATGGTAACAAGTGGAGGAGTAAAAATGAGAAAAGGTGCTTAAGAAGCAGAGAATCAGAAGCTTTCGCAGATGAAATAGAGAGGAATTGCAAAATTAGGTCACTATTGGAAGATATTAGATACTCCACAATAAACTGGGGCTTAGTAATGCTTTTGTTTCTGTGGTGGAAGCAGCTTTGGGTTAGACCTGGAGGGAATTGCAGATCCTGCAAAGGACAGACAGAAGTGAATGTATACTAGGGCTAACTTCTGGGCTAGTGTTACAACTGCTAGGAGAAAGACAACAGGGAATCTCTTCCCATTTCAGTCCATTTTTTTCCTAGCTATATCATAAAGGATAGGTGTTCCCTCCTTGCTGTCTTGTAGATAACTTATTCTCTAAGTTCTGGGAGTGTTTCTGACTGTATACCCAGGTTGGAGGTACCAGCTGCTTCCACTCAGATGTGAATTAAATGCTTCTAACTGTGGATTAGGAAAAAGCTTAAGATAAACTCTCTCCATTACAATTTTTTTCTTGATTAGCCAGCTCAGAGAGACTTCTTTTCAGCAGGCTCATTATTGCAAATCCAGTGCTGAAGTGCTCAACTCTCTCCATACGTGGTATATTGACCTTGAGTGCCCCTATTCCAGGGTCATGGGTTCCACTTTGGCACCTAGCAGTTAGCTGACACAAGGCAGGGTAATGTGATGTCAAATACTTGCATGAGCCACTGCTCTATGACATATTTTTCTGCTAGTTCAGCCACTGAACAAGCAATAAAGCAATAAACCACGTGGCATGACAACAGACAGTGGAGTGTATGGTTCACAAAATAAAATAATTAGCACAAATTTTAGGATAAAATTGGTAAATTTAGAAAGTAAATAAAAAAATCAGAAAAAAAATTACTGTCTGACTTAATCTATTCATTTTTCACACTATCAAAAGAAATGGTTATTTCACAGTAGATATTATCAACACAAATAATAATTTTATATAGCCCTTAAGTCCATGCTGGATCATAGGAATTTCTGGAGACTTTAAAGGCAGGATAACAAATTTATATAACTATAACTAGTTCAATAACTAGTTTATTTATATTTCTGTCATAACCAATTGTCTAGGTTGGTTATTTTATTTGTAGGGATGCAGCACAATATGGTGTAGTAATGTGACAGTATGCAAAGTGGTTGGAAGGAGCATTTTTTTCTTCACATACACTATTTGCCTTTAGAGGGGCAAGTAGGGCATAGTCAAGGAGGAGATACAGAGTGGGCTGGAGCCAAGCAAGTGACAAATACGTACTGCATTATAAATACAACGTGAATGGCAGAGCTGCTCATTAATCACTGGAAATAGGGAGGGGCATTTCTAACGGAGGATTTTTATTTATTATGTTTATTCAACTTTTAGAATATTTATCTTATGGGGGTAGTCACGACTGAGACTAACAAGTCTTATTTATGTAAAGATATGATGAAATGTCTATTGACAAAATTATTGAACCGTCCTGTAAAACATCTTTTAATAATAAAAAAATATTAGACACTTTTATGACAACCTTAAAAACATGCAGTGATTAAATGGGGTCATAGAAAAGTGGAAAACAGATCAGAATTTATGAATAAATCAATGGTCTCATCTGCACTGTTGTCTTTATTTATTGATGTTAATAAGTTTGGGATGTTTACTGTAACACAAAATATTTGTACTTTATGGAGATCTATCTATGAAAGCTATTCCTCCTCTTATCACTTTCGCAATTTATTCTGAAGAACTACCAATTCACAGATGTCAGAATCTGTCCATTATCAGAATGAAGGTTATGTTTTTTGAAATCATTCAATGCACACTGAGGTATTTTGGGGGCATTTATTTATAATTATCTCAGTTGCTGTTCCTCTAGGGACCCATGTCCTACCTCTATGGTAAATCCTAACATTGCCTCCTCCAATGAGAGATTTAACTTTTCCTTCAGCATTGCAGGGCAGAACCTTACAACCTGGGAAGCACTACTTCCCTAATATTTTATCAGAGATAATTACACTAAACATTGTGCCAGAATATTAAACGTGAAGGTGCTTTAGCCTGGAGAAAATGAGGCAAAGGGAAGGACTTGTTGTCGAGAACTCTCTGAAAGGAGGGTGTAGCCAAGTGAGGATCAGCCTCTTCTCCCAGTCAACTTACAACAGGACAAGAGGAAATGACCTCACACTCCACCAGGGGAGATTCAGGCTGGTAATCATGAAGACTTTCTTCACTGAAGGGAGGGTTAGGCATTGGAATGGACTGCCCAGGGAGATGGTAGATACACTGTCCCTGGATTTTTCAAGAAATGACTGGACATGGCACTTACTGCTGGCCAGTTGACAAGCTGGTGTTCAGTCAAAGGTTGGATTCAATGATCTTGGGGGTCTTTTCCAACCTTAATGATTCTATGATTCTATTCTATTTTGTAGTTCTATGAAGTATCTGGTTTATTTGACCCTTCATAGGCATTAGTCTGATGAAATATAAAACAGTACATAACAACAAAAATTCTCTATCTAGAAGGGCACAGCAGTGAATGACCTTATCAAATCTGTGGAAATTGACCTTATCAAACACGTTAAGCATTTCTCATTATTCTGGGAGGCTCTTCTGTGTTAGTTGTGGTAGTCATTTAACATTTCCTTTTGCTATGACTCTGTAGTGGTCACTATCATGACCTATGAGGGTTCCCTGACTGGCAGGTATATGAAGATGGAGACTGGGATTCTCAGGGTTCCACAACACACAAGGTCACTCACAGAAGTCTTTGTTTCTGAAAAAGTCTTTCTTACAAGTTACTACAAAGCTTCTCTTATTAAAACCAAAGATATATTATATGTATATATACATATACACATAAGTCTCTGCAAAATTACTACTACTAAGAGAGCAATGAAATTTATATATGTATGTGTTTATATATATATTACCAGAGTAGAACAATGACTGAGCCTCAATTATGGAAGCAAATATATGCTTATGAACATATGCCTGTGTGTGTGCACCCCATAAATGTATCATATAAGATGTTACTGCTACAGCACTCACCACGTTGTTCCAATCTTTGAGGAAAAAAATTGCCACTTTAGTGATTGTGCCTGTCCTGGTGTCATGGAGTGCAGAGTCAGGCAGACATCTCCACCAAGAAACTGGTCTGTTCAGGAGGTCAAGCACCAGAAAAATGTGCAGATAAGCTCTCTTTGAGTAGGCAGCAATTTACTTTTTATTCTTTTTACTCTAAATATGTAAGTGGGTGCAAATTTACAGCTACTAGAATAATTATTGCTGNGAGTGCAGAGTCAGGCAGACATCTCCACCAAGAAACTGGTCTGTTCAGGAGGTCAAGCACCAGAAAAATGTGCAGATAAGCTCTCTTTGAGTAGGCAGCAATTTACTTTTTATTCTTTTTACTCTAAATATGTAAGTGGGTGCAAATTTACAGCTACTAGAATAATTATTGCTGCTTCCTGTTTTCCTGGGAGATTAGTTCATTATCGCAATTTCCTGGTACTGGACCCATCAAGGTTTTTTTCTTCTGCCAGCTACTCCCCATCACAGAAGTTTTGGGTGAACTTATCAGAGATTTCTTGGGACTCCAGCTAAAGATATACCCTTTTTTGTCAGTATGTTTACCAGATCACCATTGTGGTAGCTTCTATGAGGTGTATGAGTGAAATTATTTAAATTCTTAAGCATCAATTCTATTCTTTAGTGAGAATTTAATTGGTTGTAATTATCAACGAATGTGAAAGTATTAAAATAGTGTTTCTGATACCTTAGAAATATAACTGTGTAATCAGTTTTATGACATTTTCTTTTCTATCATATCAAGACTCAGAAGACTTCTGTGTGAGCATATTAAAATAACATTTATGTGTAACCAAGCCAGGGGTTTCGTTTTGTATGGAAAGATATAAAATATGCAATAGCTTTTTAGTCTGAATTATGAAAGTACTTGATTTTTTTTTTTTTCAGTGTGGCATGATATTAATTCTAACTGCTTTCACACCCTTTTCAGAGACTGAAAAAAAAAATATATATATACATATATGGTCTCCATGTGCTCTTATGGTGGACTTTTACCAAAAGGAGAGGGAATTTCATCAAGGAGACAAAAAAAAGTCAGTAACAGTTATTAACCCATTTACCCCCCAGAATTCAATCTCTTTTGCTCTTTTGCCTTTCTAATCCACATTGTCTTGGACACTGCATCTGTTCCCTGCCTTCATGGTCAGTGCCTACAAACCAAGGTAGGAAGTGCCAGTGCTCTAACAGTGTTGAGAGTTTTTCTCCCAAAAGACACGGTCCTGGACACAATGTTACTGCCTAATGCTTCAGTCACATGAGGAGCAAAAATAAGGAGGAGATATCAAGTTTTCTCTGGTATTGAGAGGACAGGGTCTAAGCCTTTCTTCAGCTCTTCATGGTGACATTGTGGGCTTGAACCTCAGCCAGCCAAAAGACTTAAATATTCCTGGAAATGACAAGGAATGAATGCCAATGAACATGACAAAATCACATTGGAAATGCTTTTTGCTGTATCATGTACACTTTGTTTCGTCTTTCTTGCTAAGAATAAGAGTTATTATAACCACAAGGCAATTATATCTTTGTCTCTGGAGTGTCCTGATCAATATCTTTGTTGGTAGTACGGAGCAATCAGTACCATCACTTAAAATAGAAAGGTAAAAATCCCTGAAGTAGCAAATTTTCTACAATGTAGAAGTAAAGGTATTGATTGTAGGTATTTGGTCTTTGGCCCAAATTGTGGCTGCAAAGTGTCAAGTTACCATTTTTCTTGTGCTTTTCTCATCCCTACATACATCCAAACATTCATAAACAGAAAAAGCAATAGAGCAAAAAAAGCTTTCCAGAAAGAATAATGGGGAGAGTGAAAAATATCAGCCTTTTTCTGGTCTACATTATTTAGCAATTAAATTGTAAGCTCCTTTTTTTCTCTTTAAGAAGAGTTAAATATTTCAGTAGGCTTTGGATTATGGAAAAAAATACTACCAACCAACCAACAACAACAGAAAAAATAAAAAACTCAACCCAGCATAAAACTAAAGTGAAAACAATTGAATTGCTGAATGAAATAGATCAAAATGAATAGATTAAAACCTCTCTCTTAATCCTATCTTGCTAATTATAGGCCTCAGCTGAGAAGGAGCTCCACGGATATTTTCAATAGTTTTAAAATAGGGAGTATTAGAGATTGTATGTAGGAACAGACTAGTAACAAAAGCTTCAAACATGATTCTGTGGATTTATTTGGAAAAAAAACTTCACCAACCTCCAAGTTCACAAATGTCTGCTTTACAAGCCCTGCTATATTTATTTTATAGCAACAAGTGCTAAGATGATATAGGGATTGCTAACCACCAACTAGCTGAAGTGACTGCAAGTGTTGAAATGCTCCATTCACATGGGATTCTAAAGAAATACTAGCAGTATGCTGAAGAAAAGATTCAAGCTGCAGATTTGTAGTGCTTGCATTTTACTATGTGTCTTTTCTACAACAGTGTGGCACAATTAGCTAGATTGCAAAGGATAATGAGATATATGACACACTACAGCAATCAAGTTCTCTCAATTCTTATAGGTTTTTCAGCCGACTATTTTTATTAATATATGCCTTCCTAAATTTTCCTTCTGTTGTCATATAGCTCATAGTCCTTGTGTACTGTGAATGTCAAGACAGAAGGAAAACCACAAATGGGAGAAACATGATTATAGAGAAAAAATGAGTAAGATAAACCATAAAATGGTTTCTTGTACCAAAACTGTAAAATAATCTATAAAATATGCAAAAAAACCCCAACCGACCAACTAAACGAACAAAAAACAAACCAAACCAACAAACAAAAAAAATCCCCACCCCAAACTAAATCTGAATTTCTCTCGAAAATTTTTATTAAATTCTAAAATACTGCTTATAAATGCAAAAAGAATTTTAAGGTAAATCCTAGGTAAATGTATCTCATTAAATTTCTGTAAAATTTCTGGCTTTTAAGTAAGAGTGACATCACCACCATTGCTAACACTCTAGGGGAATGAACATGTGGTCAACAGAGGATATGAACACTTTTGTGAAACTCCATTTTCATCAGCCTGCAATACTTTGCAGTATGCGAGGAAATTGCAGTAGTGCTCTTTAATACGCCAGTAATGGACAGTGCCCACAGAGATTTTTATATTAAGCAATTTCCAAAGAAAACAAACAGGAAAATTTTGGTTTATAGAACACTTAATCACTTTATCTGGTTTCCTCAGTGCATGAACAATTTAATGGAATTTAGGCTTTAAAATTGCACCACTGAGAAACCGCTTAAGAGCCCAGGGAAAAATGGCATTGTCACTATGTCAGCAAAATAGATATGTTTTTCATATCCTGTGCTTCAATTCAAACTATCTATTTGTGTGTATATAGGATAATTTATCAAAGCTCAATCCTCTGTAAAGGAAAATTCTGTGCAGGCAGATTCTCTGCCTAATTTGTATGACTTCCACTGTCAGGAAACTTTCAGAATCTAGGCAAATAAATTTAAAATATCCTTAATATAAGCATTTAAAATAATCTCATTTTATTCTATTGAGAGTTTTTGCATGCAACTTTCAGTACACAATATTGATCTCATCTGACCAAGTTCAAATTAAATAAACATTTGTACAACAGTTACAGTTTTTGTATGATTCTAAAAGATTTTGATATGGATAATTTTTAGCATAATAATGAGACACACAAAATATTTTGAATTTCCAAGACAAGACTAGCAAAATTTACTTCTGAATGCTCTCATCTCTACAAATTCTCATGCATGTAATTTTACTTTTAGATTTTGTCCTGTGTTTCTGTGTTTTGTTCTAAATTAAAAACAAAACAAGCAAAACAAACCAAAAACAAAATAAAAAAACCCAGACTTGATATTTTGTTGTATATTTCCATAAATAATCAAAACCTGAGCTCTATTTTTCACTTGTTTTATTCCTTCTCTTTGCAGTTTGCAAATAGTGTATGCCTGTTCATATCTTAGTACTTTATATTTCTTCTTTTTTGTTTTAAAGATTAGATCTCAGTTTTCTCCTAAGAAATTACCATTGTAAACCCCACCAAATAAAAGAATCTTCTATGATAACTTTTCTGTAGAAACTTTGCTGGCATTGATCTGCTTTTATATTCTATACAGGTTTTTTTGCCAGTCATTTAGTAGATTTGCAGTCTTCAGAGCCCTTTTATTAAATTGCACATTTTTATAAAGGTAGTTTGACAACTTTGGCTGTGAAACATTTTACTTTTGCTTTGCACAGAGGTTCCGTTTGAATTCCTCAGACTGTGGATCAGAAACTTGGCTTGCAAAATTTCATTAGTAATGTGGGAAACTATTATAATTCATCTAAGTGTAGTAAATTCAGTAGGTGTCAATTACTTAATTATACTTAAAAATGTGATTGAGAGCTCTCTTGCATTGACAAGTTAAAACTTCTCTTATTTTTGGAGTTTTAGGCCCATTTTTTTGGTCAAGAGTTGAATGGAAATATCATGTAACAGCTACACCTACATGGAAAAACTGGAAATCATATGAACAAAGTATTGTGGATAAATCTTAGCTCTAGGTAAAAGAAAGACCTTTTCAGAATTATAACTCTCATATTTTCCAAAACCACTAAATGTGATATGACATGCTTGTGGCATGCAACACCTTCAGCAGTTCAAAAAATTAACAGCATGATGCAGTGAGTTGCATTGTTGCCAACCTCTTTTCATTAATAGTTTTTTTTTATAAATTATAGGTTCTGACTTCTGCAAGTGTGCAGTATGGCTATTAGTGAATGGTTTTATTTGGTTAAATTTGCAGCATGCAAATGATGGCTGAACAAGATGTTGATCATCAAATTATTATAATAGAATTTATTTATAAAAGTAATTTTAATATATCCTTGTGTGCTCTTTGCTTATGTTGCTTCTTCTGTTCTCAGAGAGAACATGCATTTATAATAATGTATTGTCAGTTGATTCAAGGTTAAAGACAATGTTGATTACCATAGAATGCTTGATTTTACAAATCGAGTGTGTATTATGTGTGTTGCTCTCTTTAAACCTCTTTCTAAGGCAATTGGTGATAAACAGTGATGGGGACTGCTCCTTGTGACAAATCACTATGCATATGTCTCTGACATATTCAATAGCCCAATTGCCACGGTTTTCTCTGTGTGTGTGAAATACCAGATGTTTCTAAAAACCTTTTGAAATGAATGAGTAATCTACTAAAGCTCCATTGTTAGAAATTTTGAATGAATTTTCAATACAAACAATGGAGAATTAGATAAAGACCTCCTACCACTGTTAGTAGGAATTTTACATGGAACGTTCTACTCCCATTTTAAAACTCTCTATTCTGCTTCATTAAGTTTCTTGAATACTAAAATGCATAGAGTGACTCAAACAACACCTAAAACAATCATGAAAGAAAGTTTGAGGAGCATGAAGTATGCAAATATTTAGTTATAGTACTTAACAGGAAATAGGCAAAATAATTCCTCATAAATCTGAATATATTTTGTCTCCTTAGTATCTTTTTTTTCTCTAGACCAAGAGGGAAAGTATGGCTTTTATAAAGTGACAACAACAAGGGTTTATTATATATACTATAACAACTACTTTTTATTAATCTTGATGTTGTGCCCTTTTGTGCAGCTTTGCCTATTTCCTTTATAATCCATCAGCCACATTTTTTCTTTAATCTTTTGAAATAAAACACAGAACATTAGCTAAAGAAATTACATTATATAAAAAGATACTATCACATGGAAGACCTCTGTTTTTAATTTACTTTCTGTTGACACAGATTGTTATCTGCTATCGCTTTTCCTTATCAGGCTGACGAAATAGAAATTGTGCGGTGGATACATAGAAAGCTTACTGAATGGCTATCTGTCATAGTCAGAAAAAGTGCTATCTGTCATCAGTGGAGACTTTATTTACTCTTAAAAATGTTTGCCCGTACACAGAATATCAGCCTCAGTGTCCTTGTCCTTTGCTTTGAACAGTGCTGTTATTAGAAAAGAGGGAACTTGTGCTAAATAACATAGTCTGTCTTTTTTCTCACAGGTATTCTTTAAAATATCCAATCTGTACACTAAACTAAAACTCCAGTGTGGAAACAGTCCCAGGAGTATTTATTCAAAAAACGAATAAGGTAATTACCTATTTTTAAGTATGTTTGTAGCATGTTTGGCTTGTGCCATTTCCAGGGTAAAGAGGGACTATTTACTTCAACAGCTTTACCTATAGTGGTCAAGTATTTGAATCTCAGTATCCTAGATCCTTCTGACAAATTAAATCTAGAACATCACACAACAATTTTTATTTTAACATGAGTTTTTCTAGATTTAAATTAAGGAGCTTAAATTAAGGGTAAAAACCAGTTACTGAGTAGCTTTTCTTCTCATGAAGAACTGCTTAAGAAATCTCAGGCAGAAATGAAAGAGATCAGAATGCCTCAATAAAATTTCTTGTCACTGGCTTATGACTTATGTTCCCTTTGAAAGAAGAAAATGAAACAGTAGAAGTAATATGTATTACTGTAAAAAATTTTCACAGTATAGTGAGGTACTGAATCCTTCAAGGTCAGGGACTGTAGGGAAATATTTTAAAAGTATATATTTTTTTGAGCCTATTTTAAGATGGCTCTTGCAATCTACAACATAATGGACAGTTGTTTTCTCTTAAACTGTGGCATAGTTAAACTCTGATCAGAATCCTGTACAAATGAAAATTCAGTCATATGAAGAAATATGGTAGGTGTTCTCTGGCTATAAATGTCCCTTATATTTCTAATTTTTTAAGCAAGTTATTGTTTTTTATTCAAAAAAAACTACTCAAAAATGACAGAGATTTAAGAACGATCACTTCTTAATAGTCTTCAGTCCAAGAGGAAACTTTACTTTTGATTTTAGAAAGTATTAGTTTCATGTTCATCTCCAGAGCTGAAGTGACTTGCTATTTTAATTATTGAGAATATCCTAAGCATGGGCAATGATATTAAAAAGTAAGCACATCAAGAGACTCAGAAATTGAAGATTAACTTCATAATATCTTACATTTAAAACTGTCTAACGATGATGAAGAACAACTGCTATTTTAGAGAGCCTATTAACATGGAGGCAGTAAACCTTGATGAAGAAGTCACTGTGCTAAGAATACAGAAGAAAAAACTAATTAAGTGAAGGGGGAAAATCAACCTGTCTTTCTCAAATACAGTAATGACACAAACATTTCATTCCAAAATGTGCAGGGGAATTTCCAAATGACTAACATTTTGAGGGATCGCGTGCAACAGGAGATTGAATATGTGGAAGTGACAAATATAATATGTGAAAGACATGATCTCCTATACAAATGTGCTACACAATAATCACTGTGTTGCTGAATACAAGCTTTGCCAAAACAGTACCTAAAGGACGTGGATACTTTCTTGGCAATCAGTGTTTCTATTTCCTGGAAGAATCCCTTTCATGTGTCCTTCAGGAAGATGCTGTTGTTCCTTGTCACAAAAGCAGTTATTATATTAGTGAGAGCAATTCTGCATAGGACCTTTTGCTAGGACTGAGGCAATTCCCTTGGTTATATGAAACAGCATAAGTGGCAACTGCTTTTAAAAGAAAAAAAAAATAAACTGTATGTGAATTAAGATCCACTCTTTGCCCTCTGCAAGGGCAAATCTGAAGGATAGATTACAAATAACCAAATTACTGTCATGAACTACTGGAATTCTGCCATTGGCTTCACTCTGTAAAGGTAAGGACCAAAATTCCATTTTGCATACGCTCTGCAAGAACTATGTGCAAATCTCTTGGATTAATATAATTGTGAAGTAAAGTTACATCTGAGCCTGTAAAGATAGAGACACATAATGGTAAAGTTCACCATAGTCTGGAGTGCCCTGCACAATAAGAGAAGGGTAATTATTTGGGGAAATGTCCCACATAATGGTCTTATTTGTTTGCCAGGATTTTACCAAAATCTTTTCCTCCCAAATGTAGCTGAACAACTGGCAGTACAGAAAAAATAAGGAAAAATAGTGCGCTGAAATTAGAATAAAACCCAAACTCCAAACCACTACCATTCCACTTAGCAAATTAAATCGAAGAAAATTAGAAACAACATCACTGTCAAATAATTGCAGTGATTAGTTAGCTTGGCATTATAGTACCAATTATTTTATTTTTCCTATATTAAGAGAGGGAAAAATTAATAGCAAAACAAAATTCAGAAATTAAGAGTACCACAGTGTACTCTTTAGGATAGAACCTATTACTTTAATATTATTTTAACTGGAATACATTTTAAACCAAGAAAATGTCAAATACTGACTTTCAATAAAAATCTAAAGGATCTATGAAACTCTCAGGGCAGACTCTTAAAAACATTACATCAGGAGATGCTGTACTGGTTTGAAAAAGTTTAGAAGAATGATGATTAATAACAATAGTGGTTCTCATTGGAGAAATGGGCTCATCTGAGCTGTAGTTGTTGTTTGGTTTTGTTTTTTTAACTGGCTACTGCCTATGTAGCACCATAGCATTTCAGAAGGGTTGTGAGCTTTTTGTTCTGTGTTTGGAAAAGCTACAGGAATAACACAATTATGTTGATATCCACCTGGCTGTTTGGAGACATCTGTGTTTGAGCTAGTGCCCCAAAGCTCCTTTCTTAGTCCTTGGGGGACTTCTGAATTGAGCTACCCCAATGTGAGTGACAGAGATCAGATTAACCTGGCTTTTTTAATTAATATATAGAGACTCCAAAAAAACTACCTCAGGTACAACATTTACAATGTAAATTTAGGTGAAATTACTCTTTCCCTTATAACTTTGATACCATCTGTTCAGTTGCTTCTGTGTGCCTCTTTTTCCTTATTGCAGAAGTCGGTAATTTGGTGCTATTTTGTCAAATAATAAACTTTTGCTTTGATACTCAAAGACTCTATCAAGGAAGGAGGTTTTGACCTGATTTATGGCATGAAAAAAAAGTGGATTCCCAATACTATGAATATATAAACATGTTCTTTATAAAAATATATGATGTTGGAATGCTTTTATCCCTATGCCAAATGAAAAATAGTCACGTGACAGGTAAAATGGTTGGGTTCAGTTCTCGACTGTCTATATTGACATGTTGAACCTGCTTTACTTGCTGACAAGATGCATGTACTTGTCACAAACTGGAGTCTTTCCTAGAAAAGGAAATGAGATACCATTTTCTCCTCCAATGAACGTTTATGCTAAAAAATGTGAGCTTCACTAGACAGTACTAACTAAAATACAGTGATTGCTGGTGGATGTCCATGTAATGGATTAGAGAGATATGTTCACCCTCTTTGTGAGAAAGTGGCTGCCAAATGGTACATTTGAATCAGGAAATTTCATAGAATCAGGAAAATTCATAGCTGAAAAAAGTGGTTTATTTCTGATTAAAAAGAAATAGACTGTATGCATAAAGCAATGTTTAATTTTATAATGTGGTTGCCTTGATTATGTTTGTTCATAGTCGACATGCATTAGACCCAGTTCACTTTGGTACACAT
This sequence comes from Alaudala cheleensis, assembly GCA_013398995.1. NCBI lineage: Eukaryota > Metazoa > Chordata > Aves > Passeriformes > Alaudidae > Alaudala > Alaudala cheleensis. Next base: position 52,056 of record VWYE01008487.1, on the reverse strand, counting down.
AATGGTGACATTGGCATAAAACTCATATAAATGTGAATAATCATGCATCTTAATTCTTCTAATTTTAACTTGTTAACTCTCTTCCCTGGTGTTTTTCAAACTTTGTATTTGCTTATTGATCCATGGTACAGTGAATTTTGTCTCACAAAAAAAGATATGTCTGAAAATTAAATCACACCCATATGCTGCTGAAGTAAAGCCTTATTAAGCAGAGAAATAGAACAATAGTCCATAACCTTTAGCTGTTCTAGCTGATTCTATAGCAGCATTTTCTACGGCTGTTAGGACTAATGTTTCTCTGCTATCTCAGAACATTTTTATAGTATTGATTTTATTATTATTATGCTCAATAAACTTTTAGTATTTTTTTTAACAGGCACATGTGATTTTTCCTGAATGATAGTCTCACAGGGAAAGAATGCTTTAAACATCTCTGAATGTGTAGTTTTTTTTTGAGATACAGAGAGTCTATTACATAGTTACTTCATTTCAGTGTGTATTAGGCAGAAATAAGAGCCTTTTGTTTGATTAATTCTCTGTAAGATCTCCTATCAAGACAGTAATATCTTTTAAATAAGCATATCCACTTAGTAAATGAGAGATCATCAACTTTCTTTAGTCCAAACATGGCACTATTTGTCTGTTTCTTTAGTAAGCAGTCATAGCCCTACAGCCCTAAGAAAATAAAACATACGTTTAACATGACAAGGGGCAAATTTTGCACTGGCTTTAACCACTAAGTTTACTTTCTCTCATTTATTGTCTTAAGTACTTAGAAGGATTATATTTGTAAAAATGACACAAATGTAGCAATAAGTACAGACAAACTATAGACTGTCTCCTGAAAGTCAATCTAAAGAAAAAAAGTGCACCTTTCTAAAATTTCTACAGGAATGCTGTTAATGTAGTAATGTGCATTGAGAAAAAAATCTAATAATAAAAACATGATTACTGCTAAATTTGCAATCCACATGTCTGCAGAATTCTCATGATAACTTTATTGCTTCAAATGATATATGCACTCAGAAGCTGGGATTTGGTTGAATATAATTAAAATTCAAAGCACGGGTTGTTATGATTGTTCAGATCAAATGCATCAGATGACTAAATACAAGAGAAAGAGGACTACTTCAGCTAAAAGGATAACATTGTCACACCAGTGAATATCTACTAAATGGTCATTGAATTTTGACTGGAAATCTGAAAGACTCTGTGTGCCTCAGTAATTTGTAGTTGCTCTTCAGAATACAGAAATGAGGAGATGGTTTGAGATACCCTTGTGACACTGGAACTCTTCCCATGTATTTGGGACACCAATCCCAGATTTTCATCCAGAACACTTTTTTTTTTTCTTTACTGTAGTGGGTTTACACTGGCAAAACAAGAGTCTGGGGATCCAGGTGCTTGTATTTGGCTTCACAAGGTTTGGCTGTTTGCTGATACATGCATTGATAGAGAACACCTAGGACTGTTAACATTAACAAACAAATCAAGTGCTCCTGACTGTTGCATTTTCTGCATGTGCTCTTGAAGTTCACATACTGACAGTGGCTGCTGAAACAAAAGCAGAGTAATTTAATTTAAAACAGCAATCCCTGAGGATTACTCACAGGGACCAAGAGACTTGGTTCAGTTCCCAGAATAGCCTATGAGGATTCAAAATTACACTCTCTTTCCCTTTTACAAGGAAAAGAAATTATGGCACGAGAGAGAAAACAAATTTCTCAAGCTCACTGATGTGAACATTCTACTGCTGTTTCGGAATTTGAACCTGTGCTGATGTGGCTATGACTGCCAAATCAGACTTATTTTGGACAATGTATATGAAAATGAAAAATACTCGATAGTTGTGCTGCAATATTTCCCCAAAACATTCTCCTAGTTTCCAAATAATTGTTTCATGGAATCTGAAACTACTCTTATGTGTTGCAAAGGATTTCTCCTCCACTAGTTTTCTCCATTTAACATGGATAATCTTACAGTTTCTGCAAAACAAAGTAATTATAAACTGGTAGAAAGGATGTCTTGTTTTGTTCATGCGAATCAGCCATATTCCAGTTTCACCTAATGTCCCTCTGGTCTTTCACTGGAAACCACAGAGAACATTGTTCATCATCACTGCCACTCATGGTTTTTTAGTCCTTTTTCATATTTCATTTTGGTATATTTTGCCAAGCTGATGAGTCTTATTCTCCTAATGGAAATTATTCTATCCATTTGATGGATGACCATTTTTTTTTTACTCCTTTCTGAATATTTTTCAGTGTTACTGGTATTCATTCTGTATTCAAAACTGTAGATGTATAACATGATTTACTGATGCTTTGTGGTTTTTTCCTCTCTTTTATTTCTAATAACTTTTAAGCTTATTTTTTGTTTTTCTGACTACCACCTAATTCTGACTACCATACATTTTTATGAACCTATCTTTATAATTATCATTATTATATGTTCCCCATTCTTAAGAGCAAATAGTCAACTCAGAAGTCTGTCTCTGTATAGTTCAAATCAGAGCTTTGTTTTCCCATGCCTTTAATTTTATATTAAAATTTTACTGTATTCCATTTATGTCTTTATTACCCAATCAGTATCAGAATTCTTTTGTAGGACTCTCTGAACCTCACATGTCCTAATCCTGACTGCTAGGGTCCATATTACTTGGAACGCCTCTGGATGCAACCCATTTTTCAGTTCACCTATAAATGTGATGAGGAAATGGATTTCAATGCTATGTCCTCCAGTTTGGAAATTAAACAATTCTGTTTCCTATCTTTTAATTTTATTCTATATGCTCTATATATTGTATGCATTTACTATGGTGAGTTTGTTTTCATCACTCTTTGACTTGATAAAACTTATATGCTTTAAATATAATTTTTCTGGGCATACTCCTTCGAGCCACGGACATAACTTCCCAAATGTCCATTCTCTCATTGGTCCTATGGATCTTACACTCACTGCTCCAGGCACTTTAGCTTGAAAGAACACATTTACTTGTGCTGTTTAGTTCAATCTGTAATCTAATGTAGATGTCAATCTTATCTCCAGAAGAAATTTTCAGACTGTGAAAACTGATGTCCATATGGTGTCAAACTCAGAAGATCAATCAGATACACTCTCCAGAAAAATTAGGAGAATTTCTTCTTCAGATTTTTCCATCACTCCCAGCAGCTATGAATTAGTTATGGTGAATTCTATTCCTAGGCTCCACAGCTTTCCCCATGCTTGCACAGAGAACATACACACACTACTCAAGCTTTTGAAGTGCACTAGGTGTGGAGGGGCCAAAATCTGTGGTCAGTAACACCCCAGCTCATTTCTGAATCTTATCTTCACATACAAAAAAAGTCTAAACACACATATTTTTCTTATCAGTTATTTGTTCTTACCTTTAAGCTCTTGTTTCATGAAGGCTCTGCTGTCACTTAAATTTATTCCTAAATCAATTTAATGGCTCACCAAGTAACACAAATAAGTTAAAGACTAAAATGTAGAAAACATACAAAAAGAAATCTGAAACCACAAATCACACAGGACACTCAGAAAAAATAACTCTTTTGTGTTTGTTTGGTTCTTTTTTACAGACCATGTTGGAATAACTATTGATATCTCTTGAGATGAGAAGACAGCATTAACTTAAGGTAGTGGAAATTTCTGATCTTGCTATGTCTTTACAAAACAGATTCATAGATAAAACATTCATTTAGTAAGCACTTTGAGCATAAAACAATGACACATATAAATGAAACTACAAGAAAAATATACATGGTCATCTTAGAAAAACGTAACAGTTGTCTGGTTAACAACTAAAGCATTCTCCAACTGAAGAAAGTAGTTTAGGTGTTAGTTATCTTTTTTCTTCCCCCCCAACAGATCACGTAGTTCATCACATCCATTTTCCTTTTATCAAGTGCCACTATTGGTATTTGTTACTGCTTAACACAACAAAACAGTACCTTACTGTCCTTCAGCAAGTCTTCTTCCCATCTCTCCAGAAGAATTGCTTGAATGAAAAATGTCTCAGACTTTCTCAATCAGCAACTCACATTTTCTTTGTGGCTTCAAAACCAGGAAGGATTTGGTCAAAGATGTAATGAAGAAAACATTCATTGTGTTTTACCTGTTTATCATTTTATGAGAGAAAAAGGCTTGGTTTTGAATTTTATACTATGTGAATTCCACTTGGAATTTGATTCTTTCCTCCTTCAGTGAAAAGGGGATGCATAAGGATCGAAATCTTTCATCACTTCTGGGAAATATTAAGACAGAGATAATTTACATTGCTTAAACCTTATACTTTACTCTGGCTAATTACTAACTAACTACGTGTCATTATTGTACAGAAATCTAGAAGGCTTAAAATAGCTTTTCCTAGTTCTTCTGATTATTCAAGTGGTCAGACACTATTAATGGTGAGCATGAACATCACAAAGCCTTACTGTTACATGTTTCTAATCAGAGAGCCCTGAAAAATAAAAGAAAAAAGTATTTTTCAAATGACATCCAGTTGTTACTTTCACTACATTCAAATGCACCTATAGCAATCCCACATTATGTGCATTTTAAAAACACTTACTGCAATTTAGTGCAATTTTATAGTACAATACTAATGCGTTAAAACTAAATTCAACTCCTTTCTAAAATGCAGCATGGAATATTTCCTTTCTTTGGAGTGATCTTTCTTCTACCTCATTTGCAGTAAATTCTAGGAAACATTAAGTATGTTACTGATGCTTTCATAGAAGTATTTATATGACAATTTCATTTTGTTATAATCTGACTTAATTATGAATGATGCAAAGATTATAAATGATTTGGTTTTCTCCTGAAAACGTAAATTGAATTTACATGCTTTTTTCTCCCTCTTCTTTCTAAAACAGACTTAATGTTCCAAGTGGAAACATCTGCTTTCAATAAAATCCTTATGAATTTTTCCCAGCAAGTGCACTTGTAATATGTAATTTCTCTTAATGGTTTGCAGCTATTTCCATACTTTTTCCTTGTCTTTGATTCAGCCTTATAAAAAAAGAAGCTAAGTCCCTTATCCATCTGATGCATTTCAACATTTTTCTTGCAATGATGGACCTCAAAGCTCACAGGAATGTGTGATAGCTAGTCATGACTTGGGAAGAGATGTTCCCTTAGGAAACACTAAGCCCAAGTGAGATTTCCACTACAGCTGCAGTCTGCTTTCACCAGAAGGGTGTAAAGAATGGGGTTACATCTTAATTCCTTTGGCCTCAACTGGTGTGGTGAAACCAATGTGTCACTCTGGAACTTGTCTCTGGAGGTGCTGTGCATTAAGTAGTACAACACTAACCAAAGAGTTCTGTGCAAACAGCACCGTGACTTGTTTTACCCACAGAGAAGAAAAAAAGGGACAGAAATCTCAGCTCATCTTGTTTCAGCCAATTTTGCGTTTCAGGGAGAAAAATCAAGGGCAGCAGGTATTTCAGCTTAGTTAGAAAAGGAAATGGGAGCTCTTTGGTTGCTCCATCTGACTACTTGCTGTGTCTCTGGAGGGGTCTTTGGCAGAGTGAAAGCAGGACTTTTGCATAGAAAAGTCTTCCAAATCATCTTGGTGCTAGTATCCATGCCAAAGCTTATAAGTAAGCCAGACAATGAGAAGGTGTTGAGCTGAATGTACATAGACTTTTCAAAGGATTCCAGGAACCTTGAAGTATAAACCTGAGAGACAAGCAGAATGCAGCCCACCAGACAAACAAAATCTCAATTTAAATGCTTTTTTTTTATTATTCTATAGCTTCCAGTGCAAGTAGCTATGCAAATAAAGCTCAGAAATAATTTAAAGTAGCACCTGAAAGTGCCAATGTTCCTTTTTTTTCCCATTTTATTCTTCATGGCTTCTACGATATGGGAAACCAGAGTATCTCTCTGGGTCTCCTGGATGGGCAGCATCCTGGACGGGGGTGGGGGGGTAGATCCTCCCTGGCCAGTGGTGGTTTTTGGTCTTAGTCCGTGGAAAAAGCATTGCCAGGGTTGTCTGAAGATTTGAAGGTCACAAGGGTTTGATTAGTGTGATTTTTGTTATGTCACTGGGTGAGATAGTATGGTTTTATATTTTGCTACATAGATATAAATGGGGCAAAGATGGAAGCAGATCAGTGTGATAAGAGCACATGTTTCTGTCTTCCTTTTCCTCTTCCTCTTTGCAAAGAGTGATGGGTTTTTAAGATTAGTAAAGGTAAAATTTCACTGCATGACATGGGTTTTAGTNAATCTCAGAAGAGATAACTCTGACATTACCCCATGGCATCCACCCCACCTCCCCAGAACTTTTTTAATAACCTAGATGCAGACTAAGTAGGCAGTTGCCTGGGGCTGTCACAGCTTTAATTCCTATATTTCCTTTGAAAAGCCTAGCAGATCATTCTGTTGAGAGGAACAAGGAAATTTTTAGGGCATTCACTGAGCAGCAGCTGCTAATTGCCCTTCCTTCCCCTGGGTACAGTCCCAGGAGGATCAGCAGCTTAGGTCTTTAAGACAAGTCTCCCACTTCTCCTTCCTCCCCACCACTCCCCTCCCCCCAACAGTATCAACTGTTCAACTCAGCTATTCAACTCAACCCTCTCACTAACTTTCCTACAGTAGAGAAAAACTTTAACACAACACTCTTAAAATGGGTGAATTTTATTTTTCTCATGCTTTTGAGAAGACTGGGCAAGATCCAGGTAAGCATTCAGACTTCCTGAAGAATTTCAGAATTTTGGAAAAGAAATAAAAAGAGAGCTTTTCATTTTTGCTTAAATTTCTCAGTATAGATTCTGATGCATGTTGGTTTCTTGTCCTGCAGTGTCAGATGATTTCACTGTCCAAGGCTACAATCCAGAAACTATCACAAACTGTAACATTTGTTTAAAATACTTTTATTATTTCCTGTTAATCAGTCCCAAATCTGTTAGTTTCTATTTCTCACCCTATATCTATACTCTATAATTGTGATGTTGATTTCATCTGTGTGACTCCACATAGCCCCAGTCTTTATGGCAAACTACATTTTTTAAGACCTTTATCCACAAACATATAATATACTGTAATTTGCCAAGTAGCTTGAATATAGTTTTTCTGTTGCTCTTCTTTGCATGTGCAAAAAGAAAATTGAGGAGATAAGATAAGAAAAAAAAAATCAGCTGACAAAATGTCAACAACTGATTTATTGCAATTTTTATGGAAAAGCCAGAAAGTACAGTCTTGGAAATTCTGACCATTGCTTGAATTAAAATTTAGTCTTAATCTACAGAGTAGTTAAGACAGTGTCATCATATTATTGGGATACTTTCCTCAACAGCATGTTTAAAGTTCAATTTTTATAATAGCACAGTGTATAGTGTGAATGCATCATCATTGCTGCTCATTCGTATCATGACCACCTGTTCCATTTTCTTGTGTTGCATCTAAATATCAGGAATTAGAGAACTCAGAATTTCTGGAAGTGACTGAAATGTCATATCCCCATGAAAAATAAGATACAATGATCAAAGCTGGAGGCAATAGCTGGTGTAATTGATGCTTTTGATATTTTTGATTTTCCCTTTAATATTTTTGCTTTCCTTATTTATTTCTTTATTTTTTAAATTTTATATTTAAAGAAATTAAAAATAGTTTTTGCAGCTATACACCACATTTCTTTCCAATGTTGCTCATTTTTATTGTGATTAGAATTTTACATTAAGTGCTAATGTTTTTTACTAAGAACCACGTTAATTGTATCATCTAGTTTCAATTAGCTCTAATGGTGTGCATGTATAACTTCAGAGGCTATTATGCATATCCTCACATAGATGGGAAAATGGAGTAAAAGCTATTATTTTGATGTCCTGATAAATTATGTTTCATATTATGTTAGATTAAGAAAATGCATGACTAATGTCCCATGTACGCATGAGCTGTGACAGCATTTCTGAGTGTTAATAAGTCTGGCTTAAGAGCACTGGCTGGTGTCCAGTTTCTTTCTTTCTTTCTTTTTTTTTTTTTTTTAATGGTAAATGCAAATTAAGTCCACATCTCATTATATTTAGTAATTTACTTCTAAATGTTCAAATGTAGTCATTGTTGTTGGCAACCTTTATACTGTAGCTCTCCACACTAAATTAAAAAAATAATAAAAATAAAGTAATGATTATATCTGGATTGGAGCCTGAAGATAGTTGTTCTCTCTGAAAGCACATTGTGAAATTGCACATAAACACATTAGTGGCCACAGGCAACACTTGTATGAAACACAGTGGACTTGGAGTTATTGAATTTGTTTTCAAACTTCACCACTATTCAACCAACGAAGAGGTTTTTCTGCACAGTAGAACATAAGTTTAAGAAAATTCTGTTACCATTTTGTTACAAAAAGAAAAATCTGACTTTTTGCAGCCATGAGGTGCTCCTGAGACTAAGGACAGAGAAAGGTGCTGGGGCCACTGATGTCAGAATAAGGGTATGGTTGGCTGAAACCCTGTAAGACACATCAAACAGCAATTTTAAGAGTGGTTTAGAGATCCTCCCATAGTGCAAACTGATTCATTCCTACCACCAGTCCTCAGAGGACCATAATGCTTTTATTAGGCAGAGTGAAGCAGGCAGCTTTTATTCCTTCTCTTGTGAATCTGAGGTCATAGAATCACAGAATCAATAAAATAGTCCAGGTTGGAAGGGACCTTAAAGATCACCTAGTTCCAACCTCCCTGCTGTGGATAGGGATATGTTTCACTAGATCAGATTTCTCAGAGCTCCATCCAGCCTGACCTTGAACTAACTCTTCCAGGGATGTGGCAGGGCATCCACAAATTCTCTGGGCAATTTGCTCCAATGTCTCATCACCCTTACAGTAAAGAATCCTTGCATTCTTCCAAGTCTGGATGGTACTTAGTTTACAGAAGCATCACATGTAGATAAGAGTTCATACAATGATGGTCATAGCCTGGGCTGTTCAGAGATAAATCTGGACCCAGAGATGATGTACATGCAGATATAGTTAGTCCAAGGCAGATATCATATAGTACCTGGAATATTTTGTTTCTAGAGAGAAATTAGTATTCTTATCGTGCTGCTGCATTCATTATCATAATGTAATGGCACTCTCCTGTTTTGGCAGAGACTAAAATCTTAGATGTTTTCAAAATATTTCCTAACTCCTGGGGGTCCTTTGCAGCAAAAAAGTAGGAGCAGAGGACAACCTAGATTGTCTGATAGGCAGATCAGTTCTTGGACTGACAGGGGACTGTAGTGAATTTTTGCCTGCAGAGAAGGAGCGCCTAGGCTTTTCACCTGGAACAAGTGAATATAAAAGCAGGGCATTTTGCCCAAGTTGAAAAAAGTGCTTTGAATCTGCATCTGAATCCATCCTAAGTGCAATGTAAATGAGAGGAGGATGCAGTGGGTACAACCTGGTTGAGAAGAAGGGCACCTATGCTTATGGTATAGGATCCAGAAGTTGTTTATGTTGCACTGCATTTTGCAGTCCAGTATTGGGTCAGACAAACACCGCCTCCTTTCTGGTGCAGTAGACATACTCAAGCTGCTGCAAAGAATATTTGTGACGCCAACATTTTAGGTATATCATATATGACAGGCATCAATAATTCATACTGCTTTGCTTTGACAATAGCCATTTGACAATGCTGAAAGAGACTGTATTTAAAGACTACAGCCCTTCATGCACTCCTGGTAAGATTGTTCAAATCATGTCTGAATATTTGATGGCTGGACCATAACCTACAGTGACTTATTATTTGCTATTGAATTACACCTATCTGACATTAGTGAAGATTGCAAGTAAGTGCTGCTGCTGTTAACCCCCCAAAATGAGGTCAAATATACACATATCTTCCCCAAAAAGCTTGTCTTTGAAACATCTTCATAGTTGATTGGCAAACGATGAACAAATAAGCAAATTGAATCTGACAAAATAACACTTCACTGGCCATTCTTAAACCTTTTTTCATGTCGGTATGGTTCTAAAGAATATGAAATAGCAAACAGGAAAAAAAAAGATAAGAATAGAGATTATTCTTTGGGCAAATATCCCCAGCTACTTAAAGAACAAGTGAAGAGGTACAATTTATTTCAGAGGCAACACAGTTGTTGGAATTTGACTGTTTGACAAAGACAGAACCTCTGAAGAGCTTCTTTGGTGAAAACTGCAATTGAAGAACACAATGAACGGGACAGGGTTTATTGAGACTTGTTGCCTGCATCATGTGCCCTGCATTATTGTTACTGCTTTTAACTTTAAGAGCTTTACTGAAGAGAAGCATATATAGTTTTCCAAGAAGTCTTTTCTTCCCAGTCTGTTTAAGTGTCTAAGGACTCATCACCTTTATCTATGGAAAAGTAGGTCTCTGGGGGGACTGTTTCAACTCCTACTAAAATATGTAGCTGAGAAAAACTGGTCTCCAAAGGTGTAATTTTTCATCAAAGGCTTTGAAAGAAACCTGGGGTGATTAATGACTTATATTTGTCTTTTGAGATAAGACCATTGGTATGTTTTCATTTAAGATTTCCCTGCATTTGAAGGGAAAAATAGGTTAAGTGTAATAGTAGGTTTGATTTTGTGTCTTTGAAATTCTGTGATCAACTATTAGATATACAAACAGTTCTAAATAATGGCAGAAGTAATGACTCTATTTTTATTCCAGTGTATGGTTATTGAGATAAGAATGAGCAAGTCTGTTCTATTTTCTTTTAGACTGTCCTGTGAGGGAAGGTTTTTCTGTGATTAAATTCTGGTATGTTTCTAAGAAAAAAGACTTATTTATGTCTTATATTTTTAAGATGGATTCATCCATGAATAGATAGACCATCTTTTTTCCCACCATACATTGTAAGTTCTTTTAAATATGTAGCAGGATGTTTAGCATTCTAGTAATGAATATCTTTGATTTGAAAAGCTGTGATAGATTCCAAAGGTATGGACTGGGATTACATACATGGTGAAAAAGAGGGCTACATTTTCTTTCTCAAAGATTACAGACCTGTATTTGTGTTGAACAAAGTTTTTGGTAGCAATCACTGTAACTAAATTTAAAAACCATATACAGACTTCATTTTAATACTATGAGCCATTAAGGTATTCCAGAGAGACATCCAAAGCTATTTGTCTATATTGAAAATCACATGTAAATAGACCACATCTGAATACATCTAGTTGAAATCCACACTTCTGCTACGTAGTTCACCTGTAAAATATAGGTTGATGTACATAACCTATTATTTTCAGAGATGCACATTAAAAATGCTTTGCATCTACTTTTCCCCCCAGATTCATTGTTTCTTTACATGTGAATCCACATGGGATTCCTTGAAATAATTTTGAATACTTCTATTGTGTTCCCATAGTATTTTTAAGTGCTTTACATCTATTAATGTTATCAACTACCTTTCCCTTTTTCAAACCATTTTTGTTTATTTTATTACAAAATCAACTTTCTTAGTTATGCATCAAATATCTATCACAGAAAAAATTTAAATTCTTTATAATCACAGTCCAGAGATTAAGTAGTAATGAGACCATTACTCTGAAATAAAGCACTGTTTTGTTTTCTTCTTTTTTCTTTCACTGTCAAATCTTATTGGAGTCAGAACTTCCTAAATGCTGGTCTAGAACCCTATTTTATACTGATTTAAAATTACATATTGCACCCTATGGTGCTAATCCAATTTTACAGTCGTATGCTTTTTATAGGAGTGACTGAGATTTAGGATAAAGTGCATTAAAATTCTGATTATATTGAAAGTTGTGACAGATCAGGTAAGGACATGAAAAGGGAATTCTTCAGGGCAGAAAGGACAGTCTTATCTGATGTAGGTGAACCAGATACATAACAAATATTTAATGATCTTTTTAAATAAAAGAACATCACAGCTGTATAAGAACACTTTCACTAGAAACCCTTCATAAAAAGCAGTCCCACATGACTTCTTATATTTCAAAGGTCTAGACTATGAGAAGTTATAGCTCCTCTCCATAACCAGAAGTAAATTATATCCAAAATAAATAATTCAACTCTTATTTATATGTATGAAATGGAAAGTGAGGAGGTCAAGTCAATTGGCAGCAAGCTTTGCTCAGCATCAAAACTGGTAAATCAAGGAAAACAGTTATAAATTCTGTATTGGTAAGGATATTTTCTTTTGATCTGTTTGTTCTGTATACATGCATGAGTCCTCTGAGCAAGAACTGTCTGTTTCTGTAGGTACCCAACTCAGTGCATCTTTTAAATGACACTTTTACAGAACTAGTGTTCTTTGAACACCTGTTTTGAAGACAAATTTTGGATTAGTAACTTTTCTTGATTATATTCTAGAGTAAACTTTGCATTTGGAAATTTCTTGGATAATGTTTTAATACCTAAATACAAGGTTTCCACCTTGCATTTGAACAGCTGCAGAAAAATGTTCTCAAACTCTTTTGTGGTCTTAGATTGTTCCTTCTGCTATTGCCAGATGAATATTAATGTTCAATGTTTTAATTGTCCCTGGAATACTTCATCATATTCGTCATACATCTGCTCCATGAATAGAATCACTCATCCTTTTAAGTATGGGCACACCTTGGTATGTCCTAGAAATGCATTAGACTAGAATCTTTCCTCAATTATTGTCCTGAATCAACCCCTCTGTCTGAAGACATATTTCTGATTTTTTTGGAATTCTTCCTATCAGCTCAGGAAACACATCTTACCACTCCCTCCCTCAAGATCAGTGACCTAGGGGCATTTCACTGTTCAGTCATTCATCTGTCTGAGAAGAACTGAAATTGTTAGACACAACAGAGTGGGAGGAATTCTGGTGCTGGTGAAGTTATTTCCCATATTTTTGTACAGCTAGAAGCTCAGATTTCTCAGACAGGCCACAGGCAGCAGTCAGGGATTTATGTAAATTCATAAAAGAGTGGAAACTTTTTTTTTTTTTGGTAGCACATTGTCATTGTCAGCTCTCTATCTTTTCTGATATTAAATAACTTGAAATTCTCATGCTAATTCTTTGACTGGCTTATAATAGAGGTAGTCTTGAGTCTGCTTGTTTTTTAGGTTCCCACAAACAAATGTCCTTTATGCTTTATTAGTTTCTTTCTGGGAACTGTGCTGATGAAATGAGTTGGAAGTGAGTTGCATGTTAGGATTACCATCACGTACAAGTTTATTAGTGTGTGCTATGCACCATGTGCATTGATCCAGGACCGCCCCACAGTACCACAGTTGTTTCTTTTAAAATTAATTCATAGTTTATGGAAGGGAACATGGCAAAGACTGCAGGAAGTTTGAAAGGACTGGCCTGAAATAAACAGGGTAATAAGGAAATAACCCTAGCAATCCAGAGGACAGGAAAAAAGGCAGAAAGGTAATTTTTGCAAAATTCCTGTTCAAAACCAAACTAAAGATTAAGAATTTCTGGAGCATTTTGCTGGTTTGCTTTGATGGTGGATAAAACATTGTCGCTAAAAATTATGCTGTTGCAAGGCCAAAACCCATGGTCACCAGGCTATGGAGCTATGTGAGATTATATTCCTGGTCATTTTGCCTGATGAAAAGATTACATCTCATTATCATTCATGTCATATTCATGCCTTATTTATTCTCTTAGTCCCTTATTTCAAGAATAAATCAGAACTCTCCTGAACTTGAGATTAGTCTAAAGAACAAAATCTGCTGCTGCTGAAGTTTATGAGTAAAACGCATTAGAATTCTGGCAAAACTGTATTTCTGCAATGAAAAATGGTTGGTTGAAAATTCTCTTTATCTCATAAAGTCATGCTTCAGAGCTACATGGAGAAATAAATTGAACCTGCCATTACTGATTCTGTATTGAAGGAATTAAATAAAGTATACATATATCACATTCACTTTGTGAGAACCCAAGTCTGATATTCAAAGAAGCTGAATATTCACATTTTCTAAGTAAATAAATGTGAATTACATTATATCTGAACAGTTTACATGAGGAAAGTCTACAAGGTACCCTTGTGTTAGCTGGCACTTGAACTGCCTGGTTCTTGCATTTTTTAACACTTTACCTTCCTATTTTAATAACATTTCTTCCTTCAGTATGGAATCATAGTATATCCTGAGTTGGAAGACACCTTCAAGGGTCATCAGAGCCCAGCTTCAGGCCTTGCACAGAGCTGCTCCAGGAATTCGACCATGTGCCTCAAAGGATTGTCCAGGCACTTCTTGAAATCTGTCAGGCTTGGTGCCGTGACCAAAACCCATTCATTTGAAAAAAAAGCTATGTTATATTTTAAATATGAATTAAAATAGATTTTTAAAAAACAAAATAAATGTATGTGAACCAAATCTCACTTGTGTCATAAGCCCAAGGATGTGTCACAAGCATGTCTAACAATTTATTGCTCCTAAACCAGTATTGTGTCAAGGCCACCCACATGTTCAAATGAACACACACGGTTAGGCAATTGATTTTATTATGCAGTAGGTTGACTCTTTGCATATTCTTGCTATTTTGGGGTATTGTGAGACCTAAAATATTTACTATAGCAGTTGATTGTTACTGTTATATTCAGTAGAAGAGAATATGGAAACTATTCTTTAAAAAGGCATTCCATTTTTATATTATGCAGAGATCCTTTGCACAAATGTTGATCATGTAATTTACCCATGGAATGGAGCAGGCTTCTGCTCTGCTCTTCATCTATGAAGGAATCCTGAGAACACGTGGTGTCACCTCACCTTCTAGTAGAGTCCAACCTCAGAACTACATAGATTTTATTTATGCCCTTCAACACTGTTCATTTTCTTGAGAGGCCTTTCATACACCATTCACAGTACTCATTACATGCATGTATGTGCAGATAGGCAAAATCTGTGAAGGTTTTAGGTAAATATTGAAGTCCTGGCAAACTCATATTTCATTATTTTTCTCCAGCCACCAAAGGCTGGAGAAAACTAAAAACCATTTTGGCCATGTAGCACTGTAAATAATTTAAAGATGTCAGCATTACAGTTAACACATACTATGAGTGAAACCCTTCTTGCTAGGGACAGTTAGACCACACATTAATACTACATTTCCTTCTTTTATCATCTCACTAAAGTCTTCAGACTTAAAAAAGAAGAATCCACTCTATGGCTTTGACATCCAAATGATCTATTTGGAAAATGTATATCTATGATTTGAAATACTTCTCCTGAAATGGTATTTGTTATTCAGCACTGAAAAAAGTTTGGGTTTGGGGTTTTTTCATGCAAAGAAATGCATTAGCACTTATACTGAAGAGTCTTCTAGGAAATTAAAATATTTTCATGAACCACACATAAAACATCATAAAACATATCTTTATAACAATATTACATTTATGAGGTATTTTCTAAAGAGAAATGGATATGTAAATAACAAAACAGTGAGTAGCACAGAGAAAAGACTTGCAAAATTATACTTAGTGTTCAATCCTTAGCAAAAGTGGAATTAATTTTCTAGGATAGTGATTACTGGTATAATACATGACAGTCCAATTACACCTTAGCATTTATGATGTCTTCCTTTTAGTTTATCACACTGTAATTCATAAGTGCTAAATATATTTATGCATATAAACTAATTTAAAGTAAATTCAGTAATGGAGATTAGGAAAACAAAGACAGGCTTCGTCTTTCATAGGAAATTGGGCAATAGAAGCTATAACTCAAATGAAAATAGTTATTTCATTCAAGAATTCCTGTTATATCAAAGAGCACTTTAGCCCACAGAAATTAGAGATATTAAACCTAAATCATTGCCTAGGATTTGCAATGCAAATTTGCTTCTGGCACATTTTAAATGGCATATAGTATTTCCTCCAAATTGTATTAGATAAAGTCAGGGACTGTTACACTGTTGTCATTCAGCTCATTTTGATGAAAAAGCAATTACTTATGGCAGATTAATGCAAAGACTGGCCATAATCACAGTAGGTTAGGTTGAGAGTTTATTAGAAAAACACAAGCCATTTAAATTAACCCAAATGATCAGCATGTCAGTTCAAAAGAAACATGTGCTTTAATTTGTTAAACTGTAACCTTTGCTATATTAGAAAAATACTTTGACACAAACACTTTACAAATGTCAGCAGAAAATCCATACTCCATTTCTTCACATTGGTTTTGTGACACAGTGTTTGCTGATATTCGTCAAGGGATAAGTTACGATTGATTTCCTTCCACCCTTACTCTTTTCTCTTGTATCATGGGGATTTAAAGGGCAAAAATGACCTGTTTTTTTTCCCCAGACTATTCATATGGATATGCTACCATAGGTAAACTTAACTGCTGCCTGGAACTAAAAGGTCAACAGAATCTCTCAAGAAAGCTTTCAACGGTAACAGTTAGAGAAGGCCAGAGCATCCCAAGGCTGAAGAGTAAAAGTAATGAAGAAAACAGGAGAACACATCTGAAAATAACTTGATTTAAAGAATCATTACTATTTCTTGCTTTAGGATAGACTCTATTAATTTTCATAACCACTTCTATTTATCCCTCTTCAAAACTCTTGTCAGCATAGGGTTAAAAGATTTTTTTTATAAAATGGAGTTTTGTTCCCCTGTTGTACTAATATTCTCCTTTTGCTAATGCATTTTGAATTGGGTTGGAAGGTATGATAAAGACACTTCAGAAACACCCTTGAAGTCAGATCCTATGAATGACCCAAGCATAGGAGTTGCTTCATTTCTACTCCTATACTTTCAAATACCTGACTATAAGCTGTTAGTTCACCTGAGAAATAAAAACACTCAGGTTATAAAATAATAAAATATATTATGACCCACCACAGAGATGAGCTAACTAAGGTTCANTTCCCCTGTTGTACTAATATTCTCCTTTTGCTAATGCATTTTGAATTGGGTTGGAAGGTATGATAAAGACACTTCAGAAACACCCTTGAAGTCAGATCCTATGAATGACCCAAGCATAGGAGTTGCTTCATTTCTACTCCTATACTTTCAAATACCTGACTATAAGCTGTTAGTTCACCTGAGCAATAAAAACATTCAGGTTATAAATTAATAAAATATATTACTTCCCACCACAGAGATGGGCTAACTAAGGTTCTTGTTAATAGAACCCTTGGGGTGGATTAGAGTGAAGCAACACTGAATGACAGGTATTTATATGTATATATATGGAGGGTTTATTTTATAGCAATTTGATCACAATGGAAAGGAGTTCCATAGTCAGTTTGGTTATTGTCTATAGCAATATGGTAATACAAAAGTATAAAAATACCTGTTAAAAAAGTATTTAAGGAAAAGAAAGAAAAAATAAAGGATAAGAGTAGATAGTGGAGACAAAAGATATTACTGCCCATGGATGCAGAGATAAGACTTGATTGTTGTAGTTTTGATGTCTGTTGTTTGTGATGGTCACAGTCTTGATCCATTGTGGGTGAGAAAAGCCCGTGGAAAGAAAAGGTTTAGTAGGCAAAATATCCTTAGATTCAGGTGGGAATGCCCAGTTATCTTCCCTGGGGGGGAATTTTACACTGTCTCATGCAACACTTTGGGTCATGCATGGTCCTCTGGTAGAAGGCCCCAGAAATTAGTCTGGGAGCACTTCAAAAGTTTTTGGTGGTTCATGGCTCCTTCTAAGACATGATCCCCATTTCTTATGTTGGTGTAGTTGAGCTACTTACGCCTTTTGAAAAGGGAAAGACCTACATATGGACATCCCCATTCCTCCCCCAGGAGTTGGGGTGGAGTTTTAATCCTGAGCCTCATGGGGAGGGAGGATAATGGCATGATAAAAAACATAATCTTCCACTTATCAGCCTTTTCCCTCGTCAGAGTCAAAACCCAGCTTGGTGCTAGATAAAGATCAATTTGTCTTGGTCATCCTCTGGTGAAAAATGCTCACCCCTGCTGCACCTGGGCTATTCTTATGCAGATCAGAGACTTCATCACTGCATCCCCACCCCTCCTCCCCTTCAGCTGTGGGGTGAAAACCCGGCCTGAGAAAAATACCTGCTGCTTTTGAAAATGGCTGATTATTTGACTCGTGAACGTTTGAGATTTCAGTCTCTCACAGAATATCTATAAATACATGTATGCATACGTATTGCATGCATCTGCATAGGTGTATGTATCTTTACATGTACACCTTAGGTCATCTCCTGTGCTGTTTAACAACTATTTTTCTTGGAGAAAGCTTCTAAGAAGCCATAAATGTTTTTGTTGATGCTATATCAAACACTGCAATGAAGAAAATTACTGTCATTCACAGCATAGCAGATCCAAACCAACAAAGCCGTGTATTTCTTGCGACTGTGGGTTTTACATTTTTACTTTTTTATAGTCCTTTAGTCTCCAAGAAGCAATGTAGTCAAAATGAATACTCAGGGAATATATCTCAACACAGACACTCCCAGCCTTAGCAAAGTTTCATCAATTCAAATGGAATGATGCCTTATTAATCCAGGACAATTTTTGGAACACTTACACAGATGTTTTGCCTCAAGAATATTTTTCTTTCCTCTCTTAAAAATGATGGGCATTCTGAGCAATGGATGAGGTAGATGGAGAAATAAGATTTTGATCCAAATATGAAAGGACTAAAAATACATATATTTTAAAATTGCACTATCAAATTAATGTTGTATATATATCTAAAGTAACTAATGAGAATGAGGAGGCAGATTGTTCAGAAGGTAGTTATGCTGAGATGTGTTATGTTCTGCAGCATTTGAGGGGAAAAGTGGAAAAGATTAGTTGTTTCTAAAAATTAGTATCACAAGTTTTATGCTAGTCTTTTCTGACATATGAACCTCATGTTAATATGTATGGCCCTTACTAATTTTAGAGAAAGCTGTCATGGTCTGCATCTTTATGTGTAATATTAACAAATTATTTGACTGTGTTGAATGGACCACAATTAGGAAATAAAATTTAAAAATTTCTTTCTGCTGTTGTACACATACTCAAAGTAATTTAGCCTCTAAAGCCATCTGTGATGGGATAAACCAAAGGGATTTCCACTCCTTGCATGGTATACTTTTTCTAATAAAAAAAGGAAGAAAATATAATTCAATGGATACAGTTTGTAAGTATCACAGACAGTACACTGGTCCAGGTGACTACTGCATAATTGAATTCACCTGGTTTGAGTTAAAAAAATATGATCCTTTAATTTTCAAAACCATAAAAATAGTAGGTTTTATTTGAGACATCAAAATTCTACATTTCGGCTTTTTGAATGTCATTATTCTCAATGCAAAGTGACAAGGAGCTCAACAAAATGAAGAAATCCTCACTGAAAGAAAGCAAAAAAAATTGTTTCTTTCCTTGCAATAGAAAATGACATAAGAAGTTCCAATGCTCTTTTCAAGAGGGCCGTGGACCTTTGTAAAAGTTTACTTTGGTTGAAAGACCAAGTAGCTTAAGTATTTATTTCCTAGGATGTATATTACCATATTGCTTAATAGATGTCAGTGATGTGGTACTTGAACCTTTTTGATTAAGCTCCTGTTGAACTTTAGGCTGAATTAATCAACAGTCTGTACAATTAAAATTTTAGATTATTTAAGAAGCCTTCAGAAGCACAGACATTATAATATGAGATAATTATTGTCGTTGTTATGAAAGAGTCTGCTAAATCCACTGGGAATGTTCATCAGCATCCTGTAATCAGTAGCTCCAGAGAATGCTTAATTGCAGTTATTTAGGTGACATGTTGATGCAGTAGTAGTGGTGGTGAAAGCAGAAAAGCTGCATGATAGTCATGTGAGAGGATATTAAAAGAAATGTACATCAATATAGAATGTCTGATTATGTGGCTGTTTATACTAAGTTGTCTTACTATTAAATTACAGTGCTCAGTATAAAAGACAATTTGGTTTACATTTTTTCCTATCTTTGATATTTATTCAAAGGAGAAAATATTACTCTAAATTTGATTGTCCAGAGTTAAATGCTTATGGTCTATCTAAACAGTTATATGGATAAACTACACAGAAGAAAATGAAGTACATATATGGATAATTCCTGTAGTTCTAAGATTGCTTTTTAACATAATTTTTCTGACTAGATTAGGTGTTGAAACTGGTCTGGAAGAAATTTTGGATGCACATTTTTGAATAGTCCTGAATGTTATCTATTTAAATTCATATAACTTAGTGAACATCATTGCTTTGCACTACTTGATTCCTCCTGGACTTGTGAATGTTTTAAGAATTAGGCTCATCAGACAGTACTAAGCTTGGCTTTAACTTAGGAAATTCTTAAAATTTACATATTACATCCATAAATAAAGAAAATTGTTCGTATCCCACTTTTAATGCAAAAAAAAAAAAATTCTGCTCTGATAAATACCAATATCATGCTATCAAATTTGGGCTCCATATGAAATCAGTGTTAAATGTACACAATCTAAGAAAATTTTATATTTTTATGTAATTTTAACAATCCCATTTCACTATTAATTTTAATACTGTATACCTTCAATTTTATAATAAACTGTACATGTAGTTAAAAAGGAGGAACTGTCAACTAAATGTGAAATTTCCTGACAGCCATAAATATTGGGACTATTGATTTACCAGCATGATATTATGTGTGTGCATTATGTGACATTTTGGAAGAACTCAAAAAATTATTGATGCTAAAGTTAAAACACTGTGAATGTCATGACCCTCAAGTGCTTTCTTTTATTTTAAACAAAATGTAGATAATTTGTAAGAAATTTACTGAAATATTAAGCTTTTTCTAGGCATTTTCCTTAGAGCAAAAAGGTTTCCATTTCATGCAAAACAAATTATGTTTTTCTATATTTACATATTCAACTCAGTCTCAAGGAGAACTTTTTCCCTCTGCTTTCATATGATTAACTTTATGAAGGTCTTAATCTGCCATCTGCATGCAGACTATCTGAGCATCTGAATCCGAGAATGCAAAGTGACATTTTCTCAAAAGTTACTAATTGCATGCAACATATTGCAGGAGAAACAGGGAATGCTTCAACCTTTCCCTGCCATTTTGAGTATCCAAGGAACTATAATTAGCAAATGTACCTGACTAGTTTAATAATTTTGACTGAACAGAGCATTTAATTCTAGTCTTTATCTCTAGGTTTTATTTTTTTTCCTTTAAATAAAAAAATATTCAGTGATTTATTAATTTTACATTGCAGTTCAAATTCAAATTTTTCTCTTCTAAAATTAAAATTCAAAAACTCAAGTTTTTCTTCCTATTAGTGTATAAAAGGATGGGAAAGATGGAAAGACCAGGGGATTTATTTCTTTGCTCTATGTATTCATTCCTTATGTAGAAGAAAATAACTTTAGGACAAGGATGGAACAATGAAGGTAGGGTTCATGTGTGTAGTGATAGATATGTTTTGTTTCTCTGTCCAAAGTGAGAGAGAAAGCCTCTCCATACATCACAGAATCACATAATCACAAAATGACTGTTTTTGGAAGGGACCTTTACAGGCCATCTGGACCCAACCCTTGCTCAGGAAGGATCACCTGGGGTTAGTTTCCCAGGATCTCGTCCAGGTGACTTTTGAATAATTCCAAGGACTCAGACCCCACAATCCTTCTGAGCAACTTATTCCAGTGTTCAGTCACCTTCATGGTAAGAAAATAAGTGTCTCCTGATATTCAGAGAGAACCTCCAGTATTCTATATTTGCCCTTTTCCTCTTGTCCTGTCACAGGATACTACCAAAAAGATCCTGGCTCTGTCCTCTTTGCACACTCCCTTCAGACGTTTATACATTGATGATATACCCCGAGGGCTTCCTCTTCTCCAAGCTGAACAGTGCTGATACTGCCAGCCTTTCCTCATAGGCGAGATTGTCCCTTCCCTTAATTATTTTTTTGTCCTTTCATTGAATTCTCTCTACTATGTCCATGTCTGTTTTGTACTGGGGAGCCCAGAACCAGATGCAATACTACAAGTGTGGCTTCAGCACTGTGAGTGGAGGGGAAGGATCATTCCCCTTGACCTGATGGCAACACTTCTAATGAAGGCCAGGACACCATTAGGTTTCTGTGCTGCAAGGACACATTGGTAGCTCATGCTCCACCTGGTACCCACCAGGATACCCCAGGGTCCTTTCCTGCCAGATGGGTGGCCTCCAGCATGGGATTTCATGGTGATTTTTCTCCTAGGTAAAGGAGTTTTTACTTTTCTTTGTGACTTTCATGAGCTTCCTTCCTATCTGCTAATTTCTCCAGAATTTTTAGGGATCCTCTCAAATGGGCCCTCTCATCCACCCTCTGGATGGCAGCACACCCTCTGGCAAATTATTGACTCTTCCCAATTTTGGGTCATTAGCACATTTGGTGAGGGTACACTCTCCCTTCCCATCCCCACCCTTAATGAAGATGTTCAAATAGCATTTCACCCACTGTTGGCCCCTGGGTACACCACTACTTACTTGCTTCCAACTAGGCTCTGTGCCACTGATCACCACTCATTTTGTTGGTTTTGTAATCCCTTTTTGTCACATCAGCAATGAATTTTTCTCAGGGACCCTGTCTGTCACTCTCTCACAGGACTGCTGATTACTCTGTCCTTTTTCCATCATTCTTAGTTTAAATCCCTGATGGGGATAGATCCCAAAACCTCATGGACAGACCTGTCCTATTAATGCTCTTCTGACACCCTTTATTGTTGCTGTCAGGATCAAGGAAAACACCACTTGAGCCTTCAGATCCTTGACTACTAGCCCCAGAGCTCTGGTAGTGTCTTTTGATACTGTCCACTTTTTCTTTGTCAGTATCCTCTGTGATCACATGGAATAAGAGTAGGGTATCATAGTCAAATGAATGAACCCAGGCAGGCAAAAGCCCTTCAGATATTTGATTGAGTTGACAAATGGATGCATCTGACCCTTGCAGCAGAGAATTACATGATTCCTCTTCAAATTTGAGAGGAACTACTCTTTGTGGTGACACTTGAGTAGATAGATAAGTATACAAAATAGATGAAAATATTCTTAAGCTGTCTTAAAAATGACCTTTGTATTCTGTTATTTCATTGTCCCAGCATATTATGACTAATTTTAGGGTGTTCTAATGATATAGGAACTATACTAAAATTGTAAGACCAAGTATATTAATCCTTTGTCTCTATGGGCTCTCTGACTATGGCATCAATGATACTGAAGGGTCAGAGGAGAACAGCAATGTTCAGAGGACACAACTAAATCTGTGTATAAGAGGATAAAACACCAGGAAAAGGCTGGAACTTTCTCCTTGTGTGCTACAACTATTTCTAAGGCAGATAGTATAATTTTGCTACCAGCCTGGTTAAAGGTAGAGCTCACTGCTAAGAAATGTGAGCCATTGTTCATTTCTGCACTTGGGATGAGAGTTTAAAACAACAATTACCATTTCCCACCTGAATATGGAACATCTTTCTGGAAGAATGTATCAATAGAAAGGGAGTCTGACAATGTGACCGGCCAAGGGAAGAAAGCTCTCTGTTCCACTTCACTTTTTTTTATTTCCAGTTTTGTTTCTCAACTCACTGCAAGGAGGAGGAAACAGATTCTCTCAGCACTGCCATAGAAACTAAGGAAGGCAAGTTTGTTTATTAACTTCAGAATCTGTGCATCACATAGGTTAAAAAAGCACTAAAATTGCAATGAAGTTTTAGACCATGTAAAGGACCTTCCCCTTTTATACCAGTGTGCATCCAGGAGACTTCCATTCAGGCCTGAAAAAACTTAGCAAGTTTCATCAAAATCAGACAAAACTGTAGACCTTTCAGATTACACACTCAGGTGGAAATATCTAAATATCAGTGGTGGATTCAAGTTTTTTGAAGCCTCCTGCTATTAAAACAAAAAGTAGGTCACAGGAGTACAGGAAACCCAGCTATGTTATCATTAAAGATTGTAGGATTAGATTAAAGATTGCGTTGTTCACCTAAGTTTTATTCAACTGCCAGTTATTTCTTTTATTGTAGCTAGTGGTGATATTCAACCTACACTAGTAAATGTAGGTCCTTTCAGGAGTATTTGTTTTATAGTGTTCCTTTTTTCCCCCCCATCTTTATGCTTTTATTCCACAGTTAAGGATAACCCATAAAGTTTCTCTCTATGGTTATTTTAAATGATTGTGCAATTGTGATTATTTTAAATACATCACCAATGGAGATCATTCAAGAGCTCACACTGAATTATACTTTTATTATATGTTTTCCAGAAAGCACATGAAAACTTGGAGAAATAAGAGCCTCCCACTTCCTTTGGCAGTCTTTTGCAATGGTTAACTGGAAATTCTGTATTGTACTTTGTGTCTCTACCATGGTTGAATGTTTGCCCCAAGCCTTTTCAGCCTTCTTTCTAGCAGTTTCCAAATGACTTTGCTGTTTACTATGTTTCTGCAGATTTTCTTTCAGTGAATAATACACAATGTAATCATAATGTTATATTGAGCCTCTGAGACTTCTCATCACCACTTTTATCATCTTTCTCTAGAGGTATTATTTAGTTGGGTCTGAAAATGAAAAATGCCAAATCTGCAATGATCAATGCAGAATAAATGAGAGATAGTGATCTATCAAGTACTTTTTAAAGGAGAAGCATCACTTGTATAAAATATAATTAAAATATAATGGACTCCAGATGCTACATAATCATAATGTTTTTACTTTAAAAGCAGAAGACAATCAGACTGAGGAAGAATCCTTTTGAAATATCTTTATTTCTTCTTTGTAGAATTAGTTTGGTAGACATAAACAGCCTGTTGAAGGATGTTAGTCATAGTTGCTTATTCTACCACTATTGATTCAGTGTATCCAGAGTGGTTTGTACATCAAATCCATTGCGTGTCTGAGCTAATCAAATATCGGATAATATGTAAACAAGTTGATACTTAAATATGATTTTTTAAAAGGTAATGTCCATAATGTACTAAAGTCACATTTTTCAATACTGAGGCTGGATATTAAACTCTGTATTAAGGCACAGCTATTCCCTCAAATTCTTCAAAAGTAGGCTTTTAGATTTGTCTTTGTGTTTAGGTTCAGATATATTGCTTCTTCTCCAGAGTCATAAATATTGTCTAACCAAAGAAATTTTTGCTATAGGTCCCATTAGGTATTTTTTATGGTAGTCAGATGTTCTGAGACAGTCCTGTGTTCATAATTTAGTAGATTCACCTGTAGCAGACACACTACAAACATGCAACTATTTTGAATTTGTTTTTAAATTCTTTCTCTGTGGCCATGATCCAGTAAAGAAAAAAGAAGCATACAGCAGTGGAACTCCATGGAATTTTAGTAACACTGTGTACATGGAACAAGCTTAATCAAATTGAATAAAGTGTGAAATATAAATTATTTTAAAAGAATTATTTATTCTATTTTCATTCTGCCTTACAGATATGGTTGGGGTGACTCAGTGATTACAAAGATGTTTATATTACCGTTTCTTTTGGTTCTTTTTATTTCTACTTTTCAGCCCAAGGGAGACTTTTTACACGTCTGTCAAATGCGAAGCAGAATTTGATGCTCACCTCATTACTCTGACAAGAGAGTTTTTGAGTGAAGACCAGCAAACAAAACACCACAAATCCTACTCTGCACGCTTCCTGAGCTTCAACTGAACCTACAGCCACTAGCACATTTCTACCCCCCATCTCTTTGACTAGCTCTCTAAGGATATCATTAAAAGTACTGGATACAGGGTATTGAAAAGTGAAAAAGCATAAGATGTAGTCTGCAGTAGGCTTTATGCCTTATTTATATAATAAGCCAAGTTCAATGACGTGATATGACATGGGCCTGAGAAAGCATCTGCAGTCACACAAATAATAAAAGTAATTTAGAAAGACAGTGTTTTAAGAGTAGATGGAAAGTAGGTGACAAGACTTCCTTACAGTTATCTGTATAATGCAGGTTATTAAGTTTTCAGAAGACTCTGACTTTTTTCATTAAGAAATATTCTGTAGAAGGTAATGACTAAGTAACAGCTCCAGTCAAATGACAGGACTGAGGCTGATGGCAAAGCAGCAGGTATTCACACCACAGAGGAACTTGTCAGCATGTACATGACAAAAGTGTGTAAGTGAGCAGTACTTTTGGTCCTTTTGGATCAGCATTAATTCAGAATTACAGGAATCCAAAATTACAAAAGGACAATCTCTTCCCATTCATTAGATTTAATTGTTGAAGGCATCCTGGTTAAACCTGTTTGCCCTGCTGAAATTAGTGATTCAACTCCCTGATTCTTAGTCCACTAGGAAATTTGTTTTTATAATAAATACACAACCCTTCTTTTTGAATTAAGAATTTGAAAAATTTTTTTGTGCTTACTCTTGTGTAGCTGTATCACAATCAGCTTTTGGATAAAACACAAAATACATTATGAAAAAATTCAAATCATATTAGTCATTATATAAAAATGCAAAGAAGCGTAACTTGCAATAGGAAGCGTTAAATAGTGGCATAAATATCTCTATCATTTTCTAAAACTTGTCATTAGTATTTTCCTTAGAAAAAAAAACCTGATAACACTAAGGTTAATGACTTTATTAGATAAAAATTTAATTTGTAATAGTACTTGATGAATATGTTGATTTTCATGCCAAGCATGTCAAATGGAGTGAGATTAATCCAGTATTACTTTAGGCTTCTAGAATGTAAATCTCTTAACCTAAATGAGTTGTTTAGGCTGTCTCTGAATTAAACACTGAGAGATTTCAGGGGACAATTCACCTTTACTTATGATAAATATATAAAATAAAGATATATAGTATTCTCTGGAAGAGCCTGTCTGTCTAGTTTATACCAAATTCCTAAAGACAAACTAACTACAATAATCTCAATTTAATTAAATTAATCTAAAACTGTACTGGCTGGTCAGTTTAACTGGCAAAGCAGGGGGCTATGGGAGTGGCTTCCTTAAGAAGTTTCCTCTGTGTCCATCAGAGGNTACAATAATCTCAATTTAATTAAACTAATCTAAAACTGTACTGGTTGGTCAGTTTAACTGGCAAAGTACTCTCTGTGTCCAACAGAGCCAACACCAGCCAGTCTCAAGGCAGACCAGCTGCTGGCCAAGGTCAGGCCTCACATATATGGAAGGAAAAACCTGCACAACAGCAATTGCAGCCAGGGAAAAGAAGAGTGATAATATGTGAGAGAAAGAGTTCTGCAGACTCCAAGGTCTGTGAAGCAGCAGAAAGAGGAGGTGATCCAGGTGCTGGGGCAAAGATTCTCCTGCAGCCCCTGATGCAGATCATGGAGAGGCTGGATGTCCCCTTACAGCTCATGGAGGACCCCATGCCAAAGCAGGTGGGTACCTGAAGAAGGCTGTGATCTAGTGGGAAATCTGTGCTGGAGTTGACTTCTGGCAGGACCAGTGGGAAGGGGCGCCCAAGCAGGAACAGGTTTATGACTCAGCAGGACCCACACTGGAGCAGCCTGTTTCTGCAGGTCTGCACCCCATGGAAGGGACCCATGCTGGAGTAATTAAAGAAGAACTGCAGCCTGTAGGAAGGGCTTATGTTGGAGAAGTTCATGAAGGGCTGTCTTCTGTGTGAGGGACCCCATGCTGGAGCAGGGGAAGAGTGTGAGGAGTCCTCCACCTCAGGAGAAGAGAATGGCAGAGGCAATGTGTCATGAACTGACCACAATCCCCATTCCCTATGCTCCTGCACTGCTGGTGGGGAGGACAGAGAGAATTTGGGAGTGAAGTTAAACACAGAGAGAAGGCAGGGGTGGAGCAAAGGTGGTTTTAAGATTTGGCTTTATTTATCATTATTTAACTCTAATTTGACAGGCAATAAATGAAGCTATTTTTCTCCAAGTTGAGACTTTTTTTGCCCATGATGGTAATGGATGAATTCTATTTCCCTGCTATTATCTTGACCCATGAGTATTTTTTTATATTCTCTCCCATGTCCAGCTGAGGAATGGAGAGATGGAGCAGCTAGGGAGAACACCTGATGTCCAGCCAAGGTCAGTCCACTGCAATAACTAATTTCTCATCCTTCATAGATTCTATTAAAATATAGCTATTTTCCATACTGTTACTTGGGCCTGTCGGGTGTGCATCTGTTATTGAGCTGAAATGTGCCCAAAGGTTGAAACATCTGATTTTATAGATCAGTGTTACCAGAGTCAGCTTTTTATGAGAAGCTATTAATCTCTGGAATACTTTCTCCAAATGCAGAGAGAGACTTTCAGTGGCAATTGTTACTCTTGGTTCAAAATCTTACTCAGACAGAAAATAGGACATTGTCAGACATTTAACAGATTTTGATTCTTTCCACAGGCAAAGTTACAGTAAATGTCCTGTATGACACAGAAGGCTGGACTACTGAAATTAAAAGCACTGATATTTATTCATCTCATGCTAAATATAAGATTGTATAAGAAAATGATACAGGGACACCTCATTACAGTCTTTTAGTACTTAGAGGGGGATTTTAAAAAAGATGGAGATTAACTTTTTCATGGAACCTGTAGTGATAGGACAAGGGGTTAATGGCTTTAAACTAAAAGAGGGTAGATTCAGACAGATGTAAAGAATAATTTTTTTATGATAAGGGTGGTGAGACACTGAAACAGGTTACCCAGATAGCTGGTGGATATCTCATTCCTGGGAACAGTCAAGGTCAAATTGGACAGGGCTCTGTTTAATCCAGTCTAGTAGAAAATGTGTTCAGTTTAGGGATTTTGGACTACATGTTCTTTGAAAGTCCCTTTCAATCCAAAGGATTCTCTGATTCTGAGAGTCATTCCCCTTTTAATATTTAACACAATCTTCAAATCTGATTAATTCTAGGAAGAGAAGGGTCATATTTGTGTGGTAACTAGATATTACTACTATTAAAAGCTCATTCTTACCCTAGGCTGATCAGGTGTCAGAGCCTGGGACATTCCTTTGAATGCCCTGGGTGGTTTGAGATNTGGACTACTGAAATTAAAAGCACTGATATTTATTCATCTCATGCTAAATATAAGATTGTATAAGAAAATGATACAGGGACACCTCATTNTCAGACATTTAACAGATTTTGATTCTTTCCACAGGCAAAGTTACAGTAAATGTCCTGTATGACACAGAAGGCTGGACTACTGAAATTAAAAGCACTAATACTTATTCATCTTATGCTAAATATGAGATTGTATAAGAAAATAATACAGTCATCACAGTCTTTTAGTACTTAGAGGGGGTTTTTAAGAAAGATGGAGATTAACTTTTTCATAGAACCTGTAGTGATAGGACAAGGGGTTAATGACTTTAAACTAAAAGAGGGTAGATTCAGACAGATGTAAAGAATAATTTTTTTATGATAAGGGTGGTGAGACACTGAAACAGGTTACCCAGATAGCTGGTGGATATCTCATTCCTGGGAACAGTCAAGGTCAAATTGGACAGGGCTCTGTTTAATCCAGTCTAGTAGAAAACGTGTTCACTTTAGGGATTTTGGACTACATGTTCTTTGAAAGTCCCTTTCAATCCAAAGGATTCTCTGATTCTGAGAGTCATTCCCCTTTTAATATTTAACACAATCTTCAAATCTGATTAATTCTAGGAAGAGAAGGGTCATATTTGTGTGGTAACTAGATATTACTACTATTAAAAGCTCATTCTTACCCTAGGCTGATCAGGTGTCAGAGCCTGGGACATTCCTTTGAATGCCCTGAGTGGTCTGAGACCCTTGCAAGAGGTCCAAGGGTCCTGGCACAAAGTCAAAAATACCAGTGCCTTTGATTTTAGCCCCTGGGAAAAGCTGCCAACTTTGAAGCAGGAACTGCAAGCCACAAGAGTGTAATTAGAATGATAGCTAATTTATCACAGGGTGAAAAGTAGAATTTCTGGATTTTTTGCATGGGGGTTCAAGAAGGCAAAATGGAGGAATCTGGGTGTGTCCTTGTTCTTTTCCTTCTTCTTGACTTCCATCTTCTGCTGTGATGGTGGTATTTTTGGATTAGATTATATTAGATTTTCGCTGTCTAACATAGGTCATAGGTATTGGTGATCAAAAGTAAACAGTTTCTAACTAGTGATTAGTATAAAAAGTTAAGCTGCCCTTGTGTGGTGGGCAGGTCTGGCATTCTGACCTGCACAGACCACACTGGGCAGGAAAAGAATATAATATAGATAACAGAAGAACCTTTGAAGACAGAGACACAGACTTTGGCTCTCCTTCTTGGTGTGGGGGCTGGGAAAAAGGGACCTTTTTTTTACTTTCAGGGTTCAAAAGACCTAGAAACGTGAGAATCTGGATAAATAGTAAGACTGGAATCTGTATTTCAGCTGGCTAATGATTAAGAATCTAAACCAGTTGTTACTCATATGAAGACAGAGGTATCCCTCCAGGAGATGTACTTTCTTACCTGTGCTGGACTGCTGGACTTTCAGCTCACTCCTAAATCTTTATCCATTGCCTGAAATTGATGCCATTATCCACTGAGCAGGGCATAGTTGTGGTAGAATGGGCAAGAAAATAAATAGTTTATTACTGTGTGGAATGTTATCAATATTGTCTTATAACTTCAAAGAGAGAAGCTTTGGAATGGAACAGCCATTCATTTTTCTGTTTTTCTTCACTGATATTTGGAATGTTTTAAGTCAAAAAAGAAATATCCCAGGAGAGTTACCTTTGAAACATATTTGCAAAATATAGTATTTGGTCTATCCTGTCAAACCCTGGGAGAAACTTGTGTCTAGGAACAAAAAGATATTAACTTCTTTCATTCCTAAAGGAGAATGTGAGAAATATTGAATATAATACAAGAAATATTGAATAAAATATAATGCTACTTCAAACTAGAATCTTTTCAAGGGGTGCATCTCTCCAGAGGTGTTCTCTATGTTTACTAGCCCCGCTTTAGAAGGTTAATTTTGTCTAAGCATTTGTTTTTCTTTCCACGTCCTCATCTACAAAGAATGGAATCATTCTTACAAAATCAGGATTATTTGGTACATGGTAAACAGGATGTATTTTAGTCTTTCTCCACAGTAAAAGTATGTGATAAAGGTCTAAAATTTTTGCATGGACTTTGTGTAAAGGAGCCAAGATGATTTACTTTAGCATGTCTAGGATTGCTAATTAGACTTAAACTTTTAGATAGAATGGTTGTAGTGTCAGTCATTCAAAATGACAAAAACAAATATGAGCTTAGACATGTACATGTGAACACAGAAAGGACATCTTTTATTTTTAAACCAACCATATTGTCTTGTAGTCCAGCTATGTAGCAAATTACTTAAAATGTACCCATAGATTTGAGGTGCTTACAGTCAGAAACTTTCACTGGAATTCATGTTGGAACTGAGACATGTGGTTTTGATTTATCTATATTGTAGGAGTATGCACCAGTTAGTTAAACATAACCCTTTCAACCTGTGAGGTAACCTCATGTATCCCAGAAAGCCTCTAAGTCCTTTTCAGGAGGATATGGATTCATATCACACCTCTGCCATATCTGCCGGGTTTGTGATCATGTTCCACATCCAAGGATATCTCAGACGACACCAGATATGTAATTTTACTCATATTAATTTAAGATTTATGTTCTAGTTGTCAGATGTTTAAACTAAGTGCTGAATAATTCATAGAATCCATGATACTCAAAAGACAACTCCAGTGGCTGGCCACTAGCTGTTTACTGCAGAGGCAACAGACTATAACCTAAGAACAGGAAAATAACACCCTTATGTATAATAGCACACATATTTGCATGTCTTGAACTTGAACTGGATCTTGACTTTATAGATGCGACTTCACTATCTGGAGAAGAAATATTGAATGCTGTAAGGTGCAGCAGCAGAGAACCTGAGCTTTCACCATGCATAAGGCTAACTAGAAAGGCAGAATAATTCTCTACTGTTCTAATGGAACCCCTGCTTAGAGCTGCTTTAGTGCTAAGAGTATTTTTTGCTTAGAACATTCAAAACTTCAGTCTTACCATCAATCTTTCATAAAAATAATCAAAGCAATATATTTTATGTAATCTGATAAATTTATCAGATGCTCTCGATTCACGAGATTGTTTCCACTGAAACGTTAAAATAATCTACTGTAGCATTTGCAATATCATTATGCACCTATTTTCATGGTGGTTGAAAAATTAATCTATTTGCTGATATAAGTGTTTCAAGGCTTACAGGCTAAATAATAGTTTAGAACTTATCATAAGTATATAACATACGCTATGCTCAGTAATGGCTCTTTTTTGAATTATCCACTTTCTAAGTAAAACAGAATGCACCAAACTGATATTTCTGGGAAGAAATCTAAGTCTGAAGTTTTGCCTAAAATTTTAGGAGAAAGAAAATAAGGATTTTCATGCCATTGAACAGAATTGTTCTTCAATCCCATGGATTACTAGTAGACATGCATTTTTTTAGAATATTCAAATATAATTGTATTCCTAGGTAAAGGCAATTTTGAAATACACCAGAAATTAAACCAAGGAATCAGAATAATCCTATATAATAATGCTAATCTAGTTTAATCAGAGTCTTTAAGAAAAATTTGCCTTCATTGAAACAAACAATTATGAGGCTACCCCTTTTATAGTTTTCTGTGGAAGAGAGGGGATCAGGAAGTGTAACCTGCAAAATGTAGTTAACTTTGATCATGAATTTAGATGGACAGATTTAGGATAGACTTGTTTGAATTACTAAAAATATTGGGGTTTGCCCAGAGACAGAGAACTACAGTGCACATTCCTTGCAGCTACTGCAAATATTTTTATTTCATTCCTGTAAGTAGTAGTTGTTTCATACATGGAAGAATTAAAAAAATAAAAGGAACTTAATTGAACTACAGAGTAAAATTTGAGCCAGCATAACTGGAGCAAAATTGTACAGACTAATATTAGCACTTTAAAGGACATAATTAACTGAGCTGCATGATTAAAACTCAACTGAAATACTGCTTGATTTTTAAGTTTAAGAAAGGGAAATACTCATTTACATAATTTTTATACATAAAGATGGCCATGTATTATTACTAATGTTCCCTTGCTACTTTTCGAACAGTAATTTCAATAATATATGATCTTTAAAATTGTAAGAAACTAAATTGTAAACATTATATGATAAACTGCAATCCTGCAGGGCATTCATTAATACATAATTGAATGACAAGTTGAGATTTAAGTAATGTCTAACATTTTTGACAACCCAAAGTACTATACTAATTTATGGTTTAAGATAAGGTTTGCAAGCCATGCTATTTTAAGGGGAAGGTTTCTCTTCAACGTTCTATAGTGTAAGACTAACTTGAAAAAGATAATTTAAAGTTGGCATTTTCATTTGAATAACAAATTACATCCAATACAAAAGATTTATTTAATCATTGGTTTTTTTTTTTTAATTCTGCTTAAAATAATATTGAAAAATGAGATTATTTTTTTCTTTGCCATGGAAGAAAAGTCGTGAGAGTGAGTTAGGAGTACTTTTTATTTCTATGTTTCTAACCAGGGGAATTTGTTTTGATTTCATACTTTATTTCCATTGGGGGTGATTTCATTACTTCTTAACCTTCAGTTGACCCAGAGTGAATGAGAGCAATATAGGCACAGAAACATTGCATTTGTTTAAATCAGAGTCGGACATATTTAATTCCGAAATTTTAATAAAATTTTCAAAATTTAAAAGGGATAAATGCAAATAAATAATAAATAAGTGTAAAAAATGTGGTTTTGAACACCTCATACAGACAGTAAATAATAAATAAATATGAACAGCTAATTAAATACCATA
The DNA here is from genome assembly GCA_013398995.1 of Alaudala cheleensis. NCBI lineage: Eukaryota > Metazoa > Chordata > Aves > Passeriformes > Alaudidae > Alaudala > Alaudala cheleensis. Next base: position 18,380 of record VWYE01008487.1, on the reverse strand, counting down.
ACACATTAATTATTGTATATATTTATATATTCAGTTTTATATATATCTGTATATCAAATTCAAAACAATGTAAGACACAAATTATCAGTTATGGCTATCCTTCTGTTATTCTATATCTTAAAAAATAATAATAAGAGTCATATGTCTGGGACTGTACTGATTTATCTACCATATCATATTCAGGTATCATATTAAAAAAACATGATGAAAAAATTTTGCCTGAAGAGTAAAAAGACTACTGAAACCTGATATCTTCCACATATCCTGAAAGTTGTGGACAAAGGATGATCCAGGTCAATCAATTTTACAGCAGATATTTACTGAGACATTGCATTTGGGCTTTGCAAAGTCCACAGTGTAGGTGGAGATTCACTCTGAAGCATGTGTCCTGTGGGTATGATATACAAACTCCATTTGCACACATACTTACTTCACAGAGGGAAATCCTGTGAAAAGTCATGCCAAGCCACTCCATATGATTTAGATAATGTTAGAACTCAGCAACTACTCAGTTTTATTAATTAAAATCCCATTAAACTTAACTGAAAGTCTTAAACTCAAATAAACCTAACTCAAATGTTGTCAAGAAGGCCCATAAATCTGCTTGATTTATGCAGGGGTTCTTCTGACCCAGCTTCTTTGTTGTCTGTGGTGGCCAAATGGTTCAGCAGTGGTGTTGGGCATGATACCAGGGTGCAGGTCTTCACTGCCATATGCAATGACACATCTTTCCCTATTTGTCACTGTTTCTGACTTTGCCACTTCTTCTTTTTGCCCGTAATTTTCAACAAAGTATTTTATGACACTGTATAGTGATTGGTCTTGAGCTTCATTTTTGTGTTTCTGCTTACACTGCAGGCTCAAGAGAAGATGTACCACTGCTTTGTGCTACTGCATTTAACGCAGGATAGGTGTACTGGTTTGAAAGCAAAACCAGTGAGAGACTAGGTCAGAAGTACAATTTAATAGGAAAACTATAAAAATAAATATAATAGTAAAAGGAACAAACAAAAAGACCCTTGGCAGAGTCAGAATACAACCTGACACCCTGTTCGTTAGGGTAGTGGTAGCAGTCCAAATGAAGCAGTCTTGTTGAAGCAGGGATCCTGCAGAAAGGTCTGGCAGCTCCTGTCCTCCTGGGAATCCAGTCAGCACTGTGCTGTCCCAAACTGCAGATTATATCCAGCTGGGAATGCTTGGCTCCTCCCCCCTGGGCAGAGCATCTCACAATGGGCTGATGTCATTCTATGAGTCAGACAATGGGTCCTTGATTGCCCATTAAGCAGAGATAGCTCCCAAGGGGAGTTACCTGTGAGTCATTGGCCACTGCATTGATGGGCCATTAACAGCAGATTGTCCGGAGGGAGGGGGCAGGGAAAACACTGCCCCAGCTGTTTCCAGTAACCCATGAAGATGGTAATAGAATACATACTTTGGGCACATCTTACATTGCAACCTAGGACAATAGGCTAGAGCTACATCAGTATAAAAGCTGCTCAAAACCGAGAAATCCTACTGAAAACAGCAGTTGAAATATTCAGGATCTCAGTATTTTATTTTAGACATAAAAAGTGTCTGGTGCTTACTTTCTGATCTCTGAGTAAGTGAGACTTTCCACTTCAAATATTTTTAATTTAGAATTTTGTAAACACTGTTTTGGTAAAAATTCTCTGTGGACTTGTGGAAACTGAAATTAAAATGAGTCTTTAAATCATGGTGAACATTTTTTAAGGAAATGTGAATCATAATTAAATCGAAATTTCAGGTTCACAGAGCCAATTATTCTTTATAATCTGGACTTTAAATTTAATTATGCTCATTTATTAACTAGGAAACCAAAAGTTTTATAAAAAATATTCATCTTCTATGAATTACCAATTTAGTAGAAATATTCAAGGTTTTGTGGTTTGGGTTTTTTTTTTCTTTTGTTTTGTTTGTTTTTTAAAGAATAAGTTTATGGGATTTTGGTTTGTTTGTTTATTTAGGTGTTTTGGGGTTTTTTTGGTTTTTTTTTTCTTAAGTTATTCATCAGTATTATTGACAAGGTCAATAGAAATATGCAGAATTTTACAGTGCACATTTCAATATGAATGCCAAGACTTATGCAGAGCTTTTAGTGACTAATTCAGAGATTAAATCCAAAATTAACTTTTAGCATTACCAAAAAAATAATCACAACTTTTGCACTTTCAGAACATTAGGCCTGTGAAATGACACAGATTTCTAAATATCTTAGGATCAAATCTGAGCATGATCTAGAGGTACCAACCTGAAGTGAATTTGAATTTAGAAGAAATGTATTTTTTGTTCTATTTTTGCATGTGATTAAATAAACAGAATGAAAAATTTCACACAAAAAGCACTGTCTCAAAAATGCCGGAGCAATCATTCACTTGAAAAGGTTAAAACATTTTGTTTTCTGAAAATGTGTTGAAATTTGCTTTCTTGTTAAACTGCCTGCTTGTCACAATATTAAGCTTCTCTTTCTGATGAGAGGTGCTAACTTTAGGGCTCCTTGTCCCTTTGCAGACAGATTTCTGCAGGATGGCTCATTTGATGTGAACCAGATAGCCTCATCTTAAGGAATCACTGATGGAAAGCTTATTCTCTAAGGTCCAACCCACACCTTACACTGACTTCATTGCCAGTGGCAGAGGAAATGCTGCCTGATGCTGAACTAACAAAATTTTTGGATCTGTTGCACTGTTTCAGGATGTCAACAAATCAGAAGTAAAAGTTTAGGGTTCAAGGTGGATTGGTTTTAATCCTTGAAAAAAGGAAAACTGAAAATATTTATTAGAAAATAAATCTTGTGAAAACTAACTGTCCTTTCAAAAAAAACCCACTTATGCCAAACACTCTGTACTCTTGACGCGGATTTGGTTTTTAGTGCTTCCTTAACAGGTTTCTGAAGCAGCAGTTTGCCTATTTTCTCTCCATTACTTAGGTACTGAGAAGGATTTGGGCACATTGACTTTAATGGGACTTCATTCATTTTACTGGCTATGCTCCAGCCTGTCAAGCCCAGGAATGTTCTGTGCCTGCTCTTTTTGTGTTTAAGATAGTGGGTAGTTAATGCAGGCTAATGCACTTTCATTCTACATCTGTGTTCATTTTTTTTCTTTTTTTTTCTTTTTATTTCTCTGAATATGAGAGAGGCTTTGAAGGAAATTAGGAAGAGAAATCAGAGGAAATGCTCTGGTATAATATTGCTACCTTAATGTAGAGGTTTATATAGCATTTGACAGGATTTATTGCATATAAAATTTTGCATCTGAACGGGCATGTGTTTCCTACACTGAGCTGAGATTTTGCTGTCAGGTGCTATGAATTTGTACCAAGAGTGCAATAAAAGTAACATAGATTTCTGTTTACATGTGTTGCTATACAATATTTAAAGTGTAAAGAATTTGAAAGGTTGTTAATGGATGGAAATGTTTATGCTAGAGGAGATGGAAAAATGGAATAAGGAGTAGGAGGCATATGGTAACTCAGATGAGAAACATTTCATGCTGGGAGATATTCCTCTTCTATGGTGTGTTAAATAATCTGATGTGGGTGTTTGTCTTTGTTTATATGATGTCCTAAGAGTGAAACAGTTCCTGTGAGCAAATGAGGATTTTAATGAATTTTAGACGGTTTTGCCTGAGAGAAGTATGTATCTCACTATAAAATATGCAAAGATAGCCCCAAATGATGCTGCCTTCATTCTTAATGTTCTGCGTTTTTATTGTATTAATATTTTAAATCACTCAGTCAAGATGGGGACTTTCTGCATACATGTGTATAGCTGTATATTTTTCATTGAGCTGCAGTTTCTCTAGGTTGGCCTCAAATGGTGAAAAAAAGCCTTCAAGACAGATTATAAAATGAGTTTATCTGTCTAAAGTTGTGTATGTGAGTTTGAGGGAAAATACTGTGGAATAACAAGAGTACAATTTAAACTTGCTCAGATGAAAGAAGTTGAATGTTGTGACGTGTGATGTAGAAAAACTCCAGCCTCAGAGCCTGTCTCCAAAACCAGAATTTACAAATTTCAGTTTGGACCAAGGTGACACTGACAGCTGCCAGTACACTAAGTGCTGGGTTGCCCAAACCAATCAATAAGGAAATGTGGAAGAGCAGAGCATTTCTGAAATGCTGTCTCCTGCAGGGACTGCACTCCCCAAAGCTGGAAGCTAGAGTTCCGGTTTTTGCACATTTGCCTGATAGAAGCACTTGCCCAGTAAGTGGTATTCTGCTTCCTGGAATGCTGATGGAGTTTTCATTTGCTAGTTGTCGGACGAAGGAGCAAAACCAAACCAGTAATAATTCTGAGAGCAGCCACTCAAGACAGCATCTTTCCCACTGGACAAGACAAACTGCTAACATCTGCTCTCCTCTGGCCTGCGTGGCTTGTGTACTTCTTGCTCAGAGTGCCATAGTTACCCACAAAAACAATAAAATGCAGTTACCTCCCATAGCTTTGTAATTAGCACAGTCTGTTATGATGGACCAGCTCCAATCCTAACCTTCCTCATCCTTTGTTGAGGATGTCTCAAAATTGATCTTCTGAAGAAGACATTCTAAGAAATGAGCTGTGGGAACTAACAATTTAAGTAAACTTTTTGTGTCCTGTGAACCCTGAGAGAATAGATTCAGTAGAGATTTGCCATAGAAATTGGTGGAGGAATGATGGTTTTATGGACATTAGAAGAGGACAGATCTTGAGGAGACAGATACACAGTGAACAGCTTAGGCACAGTATAGGTTTGTTTAGACATTTTGAGAAGTTACTATCCAATACACTACTGTGTCTCAGACATCTGTGGATGTTAATTTTATTTCATTCCAATGTCTGTCCTTTTTTTATTTTTACCCCCATCCATTCTCTGAACTTCAGCATCTCCTCTTGTTTGAATGAGACTCATAAGTCCAGATATTCCAGTTAACCCGAAAATGGACTTGTAATGTTATTTGCCATTGATGCAGACATGTAAAAATGTAAATTTTTTTCCTCAGAAGTAACTGCTGGGGTTTATTTCAGGTAACTTCAAATGTACTGCTCTTAAACTGGTGATCTTGAGATAAAAGGTTTTCTATTGCTTTATCATATTAAGCCGTGCTCTGAAAGTTCCTCATGAAAAACATCAACAGCAGTCTTTTACTTGCTTAGAGCATTCAAGGAATCATGGTAGAAGATGCAAAATACATTCCTTAATAATTCCTTCTCTTAAACTTGAAACAGTTTTAAAATAAAATGTAGTGGATAAGTGACAAGTCTAGAGATAAGATCGCCCCCAGCAACAGACTAGTGATTGATTGACGTGTTACATATTAGCTAAAAATAATGATGGTCCTCACATTTTTCCTCCTACAGCATAGTTGTTAATCTTAGCTGCATTCCAACATAGCCTGCTCTCACAGAAATATTCCAGAATTATTTAAAAATTAGATAACAATCTTCTATTCTGTTCTTATTACTAGCAGAATGTCAACTGTCCCCTGCTGAAATACATATTTCTGTTGTACAGACAATTTTTTTGGAAGAAAAGACGATGAATATAAAATAAGGTAGAAGCAAGAATGTATTGCACTTATTTTGTAATAAAACCTATGCAGTTTCAACTTATGCACACAACAGCATGCTGCAGACTTTTAAAATATTATTTTTATATTTATTTACTTATTTATTTGTGCCTTGTCCAACAGTATCTAAATGAAAACTTCAGTTCCAAATTTTATTTAAATCTACAATGTCCAGGGAAGTAACTTTGTTTATCTGAATCTGTAGAATGTTCATATTTATTTTCCTTGACTTTGCTTAAAGTTTGAATCCCTGGCGAGTATCTTTCTGGCACTGCAGTGAATATGCTGTGGCTGTACAGAATAACACCAGGACGCCGCTGACATTTTGTTGATAAGATTTGCTTTAAAATATATTCACAGACAACCTGTCTTGCAAGTATACATTACTGTTGAACCTTTATCAATTTCAGACACACTCAGCCTCTATCATGCATAAAACTCATAGGAACTTTTGCCAAGAACAGTTATCCAAAAAGATAGAGAGAAAGAAGGCAAAGCATTTTATAACATTTCAGTTCCCTGTTGTGTCAAGATGGAGAATAAAAAAAACCCCACAGTAATAAATTCTTGTTTTATTCATCTTACATTTATTTCTCTGCAAAAGTCTGATGCAAATGTAGACCATTAACATGCTCTTTCTAAACAGACTGAATCATATATCTTGGTATTTTTTCCTTATCTTTCCATTTATTTCTTCTGAGAAACTAAAATCAAAAAGACTTTTTAGGTTTTTCTCATTGTTTCTATTTCCTTCAGAGTCTGTAATTTTGTTTTCTGGGTTATGCAAAGTTAAAGTTTACCATTTTTATTTCTCAGTTCTGGAATGTCACCTATTTTTACAGAGGAGATCCGCAACTGTGGACAAACGTACTCATGTTAGTTTGATACTGTCTGATTACATAGAGAAAATCCACCTCATATAATTCAATAGTAAAACTGTAATTTGCTGCACTGAAATGAGATCTATGCAATCAAGAAGTAGTCAGGTTGCTAATTAGATTGAAAGCCAGCTATTGTTAGTCCTCCTGTAGGTACACTTCAACCCCTGACAGTGGCTGCAATCCTACACATTTGGAGATGGTTTGAAAGTTACCAGGGGCAAAAAAAAAAAAAAAAAAGAGCATATTGTTTAATAGGTGGCTGAATGTGAGCCAGCAGTGTGCCCAGGTCACCAGAAAGGCCAATAACTTCCTGGTCTGTACCAGCAATAGTGTGGCCAGCAGGATCAGAGCAGTGATTGTGTCCCTGTACTTGGCACTGGTGGGGGCACACTTTGAGTCCGGTGTCCTGTTCTGGGGGCCTCACTACAAGAAGGACATCGAGGTTCTGGTGTGAGTCCAGAGAAGGGTAATGAAACTGGTGAAGGCTCAGGAACACAATTCTGAGGAGCAGTTGAGAGAGCTGGGGTTGTTTAGCCTGGAGAAAAGGCAGCTCAGGTGAAACCTTTTGCTCTCTTCCTAGAAGAAGGTTATGACAAGGTGTGTGCTGGCCTCTTCTCCCTGGCAACAAGGGACAGTACAAGATTAAATGGCCTTAAATCGTGCTGGGGTCAAATTAGTTTGTATATTAGGAAACAAATTTCTTATATGAAGAGTTGTCAAACACTGTCTGTCTGGTTAAGTGGCTGTTTCTTTTTCCCTGGAAGATTTTAAAAGAAATGTAGATGTGGGACACTTGGGGCATGGTTTAGCACTGGGCTTTTTATGGCTATGTTAATGACTGGACTTGATCCCAAAGGTCTTTTCCAACCTAAATGATTCTAGGAAGTCTAGGTGCATTTCAAATTCTCCTCTGCTTTCTCTTTTGTCCAAGCAGCAAATAGATGACTGAAAACCTCACAAACCCTGCATGAATAAGAGGTCTAGGTTTTGTTGCCAAGACCAGTTGCCCTATGAGCCAGCAGAATTTAATGTAATGGTATTGTTTTCTTTTGTGGTTGTCCTGTCTATATTTCCCCATTTGCTTAAGAAAGACAGCAAACATAAGAATTTTTGGGTAAGTGATGAAATGGAATGACTGCTCTTAGAAGTGCTGCCCCTACACTGGTGCTCAGGGTTTTTTATTTCAACGTATGGTATTTTGTAGCACTTTCGTACATTCAGCTGAACCACCTAGCTCTGGACATCCCAGTGCTCAGATCTTCTGTAGATCTGCATTTTGCGATCTCTTCCCTTGAGCCAGCTCAAATCTGAAGTAATACAGCTGTGTGGATTAATTTCTGAGCTGAGGTGAAAGTCCAAGAGGAATTATCACATATCCTTAGGGAGGAACTCTGTTTTCATCTTTTGTATCTGCATGTTACTTTGATGAAGTGCATTGACTTTTAGGATCAGGTCAGCATTGGTTTGGCAAGAGTACGCTCAAGTAGGGTGTAAGTGTTGCATAGTGTTATTGTTGCTGCTGTGCTCAGCACCTGGGCTGTCTCTGCCATAGGAGGGGTATTCCTGGAAACCCTGGCTGCCACTGAGGACAGCTACAACAGAACTGTTTGCATCAGTACAAAAGGGTTCTTGCCTCACAAGGCAGGGCTGCTGAAGGCGAGATGCCTGTCAAGAGCTGGTCCTGACCTGTTTTAACTGCTGGCCTGTACTCACGACTTGTTGTCACTGCCAAAACACATGCTAGGGGCATGCTAATAAGCTACTAATAGAGAAAGCTGAGCTCCCATGCCTCAAAATCTTTTCTCTCCCTAGTATATGTCTACCCTTAGGCCGCAAACTGCACTCCAGCATGGCCTGCTTTTACCCTTAGCCTGCTGCTGCTCCTCAGCTCCTTTCTGGGGAAGAAAAGGGATTTTTTTTCTATTTCTCTTTGAGTTCAAGGCAAAGAGTCATATAGAGTTTTAACCAATCTTTTGAGACTTTCTAAATTTTATTTTATTTTCTCACAGGAAATATCTTCCTTTCCTGCATGCACATACTGCAGTTTGATGCTAATATCCAAAATATCCTTGCCTATTTTCAATGTAAAAAAAACTGATGGTCCTGAAGTCCTGCTTTTGTATCTCTGAAATGTACTTCAGGGGCTTCTAAGCCATAAATTTCTTGGGTTTTGTGGATTTAATTCTTTTATTTGAACATAAAAGTTTTCTGCTTATTAAAAATATAAATGCTATGTCTACAATTACCAAAAGCTTTACTAATCATGGAAGTTTCTAAAAAAGCTCCAAAGTAATTATATCTTGTAATTAAAAGAAAAAAAGCTTCCAACTACTTCTTAGTGAATCACAACATTTACCAGTTTGGAGCCTGCAGCTATATGGATGAGATTAGCTGCTAATTGGAGGGAGGAAGAAAAAAGAATGAATAGAAAATTAATTTTATATTTTAAAATAGCTTGGACTTGTATCTGATTTGCAGTGAGAGTCTCTTTTGTGTGGGTTGCTTTTTCTTTTTCTTCTCCAGAAGCCAGTAAAGGAGCTTAAATGTGCCATTATATGTGCAACAAAGTGATTGCAAATTACAGATATTTTTTGAAAAGGAAAAGTGGGGAAAATTGACTAAGGCCTGTCTGCTGCTTGCAAGGACCCTAGCATAAAATTTCCTCTTTATTCGTTCTGTGCCCTTGGCAGTCTCATAAAAGTGAGGCATCATGGAGACTAAGGAACATCAGAAGGAAGAGGAGGAGGAGGTATAAGAGTAGAGCTTCAGTCTTTCACTAGTACAAAGTCTCTTGAAATCTTCAACTATACAAACTATTCTCAGGCATCTCCAAAGTTCATTTATAAGGCAGACTGATAGTTTAAGGAGTGGGAGTATATTGCTCAGATGTTATGCACTTCCATGTCTTGATCCAACCAAAATTCTCTTTTAATGTGGAGTGCAAATAGAGAAAATCTGTGTAGCTTGTACAGATTTTAGCTGGTACATCAGAGTTATGGAGTACTTTGGGAAGCTCAGCTCAGATGCTAAAGGTGACCAAGACACGATTGCACAGCCCAAGGTAGAATGACATTCTTCTCAAAGAGCCTAATTAGCCTCAGTACAGACTATGAAACTATATCAGGGTGCTGGGGCATGTGGGGGAATGTCTCTGTACTGATTTCTATTGAACTATATTGGTGTACTAATAAAAGTATAATTAAGAACTTCCATGATGCTTTGTATACGCAATGATTATGGGGCACAAAGGTTTCTTGGAAGGATCTGTCTCCTGCTGCTATTTGTTTCTTTGTAACATTTTGCAGCATTAACTTATTTAAGAGATTGTGTGTTTAGATGTTGATAGTTTGAGGTTTGATTCATCAACCCCTCTTCCTTTCAGCAAAAATAATGACTAATTAACATTCATCTGCCATGCTGTAAAGTTGATAGAGATGGTGGATGATATTTTAGCTGATTTTCATGCAATGGAAATGGCAGAAATAGCAATATCTGGGGCTAACTGGAATTTGAAAATGGGGTTTCTTCCAAGGCTGGCAAATCTTATCTAGATCATGCCTAGGGAGAAATGCAGTAACATATTTCACAGAAGATAAGATTATGCTGCAGGAGAGGAGATATAAACAGGTGGTCTTGGCAATCACTAGATTTTAAATCAAAGTCTGCATAGCTCTTGAAGACTGAGTTAAAATTTTCTTCACAAATAAAGGTATTTGCTTAAATGAATTATTGCAAGTAGTGTTACTGTTCTTACCAAAGCTGGTAAAGTAACAGAAATGTAAGTAGGTATTACCTTTTTTAATTGGGTTTGGTGACTGAGCAATACGATTAAAGTATTAAACTTCCAGCATCCACAAATACTTTCTGGTTAATTCTGTCTAGGGACCTGATACATGTGAACAATGAAGATTATTTCTTATGGGAGTCCTGAGGGAAAACAAGCTGTCCATGAGCCAGCAGTGCCCTTGTGGCCAAGAAGGCCAATGGTATCCTGGAGTGCATTAGAAAGGGCATTGACCACAGGCTGAAGGAAGTGATACTGCCCTTCTGGTTCCCTGGTGAAGTTTCAGCTACAGTCTTGGGTCTAGTTCTGGGCTCCCCAGTAAAAACACATGGAGATTCTGGAGCAGGTCCAGCAAAGGGCTACAAAGATGACTGAGTACTGGAGCATCTCTCTTATGAGGAAAGACTGAGAGAATTAGGCCTGCTCCAGGCTCAGCCTGGAGAAGACTGAGAAGGATCTTTATCAGTGTGTACAAGTGTCTGCATGGAGAGTGTCAAGAAGATTGATTCAGGCTTTTCTCAGTGGTGCTAAGCAATAGGATGAGGTGCAACAAACAGAAACTGGAAGTTCCAGATGAACATAAGGAAGAACTGCACTACATGTGTGACTGAGCACCAAAACAGGTTGCTCAGAGAGGTGGTGGATCTCATTCCTGGAGATATTGCAAAGGCATCTTGGACACAATCCTGTGTAATATGCTGTAGGGGACCCTGCTTAAAAAAGGAGGTTGAAGCAGATAATCACCAGTGGTCTCTTCCAACCTTAATCCTTCTGAGATTCTGCGAATCTGTGACTAATGAAAAGCATCTAGACTGAAATCTATTTACATGACAAGCTATGAGATTTTAATGTATTTCAGAAATATGGTATTTTTAAAGCCCTACAGCTTGGCAGCATATGTGTTATTATTACATGCTATGCAGGCTGTTTGGAATTGGGCTCTTGTACTGAGCATGCCCTGTCTGGTCCAGTGCTTTTAGACTACCTATGCCTCTTGTTATACATGATAATTTCAGTAAACTTTGCAGTGGAACAGAACTACATGAATTATCTTTTGTAATTAAAATTTTCTCCAGAAATGTAATTTCAAGTCCTCTGAACTGTTTATACTAGCAAGTGCTCTACATATATCATGATTCAAAGAACTGCAGAAGATGAGGAAAAGTCAAGGTGTTTCTGCTGTTTATTTTGACATAACGAAAAGTGTATGTGTGTGTGTGTGATCGTAGAATCACACAATATTCTGAGTCAGAAGGGGCCCACAAGGATCATCAAAATCCATGTCCTGACCCATGTAGAAGACCATCCCAAGAATCACACAAGGTCCTGAGAGTGTTGTCCAAACATTTCTTCAACTCTGAGAGGCTTACTGCTTTGAGTTGTAGACAGTTTAAATGTAAAGAAATCCTCATCAGGGTAAACATTCCTGTTGCCTATCAGTTCAGATACACTGTTACTTCAGTAATGTTCAGATACCTTGACTTTTCTGTATATTAAAATGATATTGATAGTAAATATGCTGAAATTAGAGCCTACTTTAAAAAGCACCATAAAAACAACAGAACTTGTCTGACTTAGCCATATAGATGGAGCCATATAAACCTGTGAAGAAGGAAAACTATTTTTTCCCCTCTAATACAAACTCTGGTGTATCTGAAAGTTTTGCACCATTACCTTTCATCTCCCCTCTTGGCAAGTGGAAAGCATTGGCTTCAGGAAAAGTCAGAAAATATTGAGAGACAGAGAAGATGAAATTTACTCATTTCCATATATCCTTTGAAACTCTAAGAACAAATATCCAAGAGATATTTGGAATACTCTTGGAATTCTCTTAGTATTTTTTGCAGACCAGCAGTACTTTTAGAACAAGTTTTGTGCATCATACCTACTTTCTGCAGTACTGATATTAAATTATAATTAAAGAATCAAGGAATAGATTATCACTTTTCAGTACACTTTTCAGGACATCATTCTATATTTCTCTTTCTTTGGTGGGGGTAAATTTCAGATTAATTGACTGTGCACTGTGATCATCTTGGTGTTCCTTGCATCACTGTAGCTTAAGCCTTGTTGCCTAAGCCTTAGGATCAGAGAGGCAGGGGCACGAAGTATTATTCTGAAGCATTCCCCATGCTTCATTAAGTTACTGTGTATTCTCCTTTATTGAATTCTGTAATATGCTTGTGTATTTTTATATATGCATATGCATTATGACAAACTGTGTATGGCAATGCCAAGATATGTCACTAGTGTTAGCTTGTTAGCCATGACATGCTAACTTTCTGTCCAGAGTGATACTGACAAGTCAAGGGCTTCTCTGGTTCTGGATATGCCAGCTAGATGGCTTTGTGCCTGTTACCTCCCTCAGTAGGAAGCCTGGAGGGATGGGGGTGAAATTAATGCCAGGGCATGTGGTATTTAAAAGCAACATAGTTATTCTATCACCCCATCACCTGACAGTGAAATCTTTGAATTATTTGCAGCCTTTATGAATAGCCACTTGAAATATCTCTGGAGGCTTCTACCATAAGGCTGCCTATTACCCTTATTTAGTTCTTAAGACATCAATTAAGCTTGATAAAGCAGAAAAAATGAATGTCACATTTGGTATACTTCGGGCTGACTGCATTGATTTTTGGCTTCTGAATAGATTCAATTATATGGTGTAACTCAAGCTTGTCATGGTTGTAATTTTGTTGGACCTCCTCCTCCAATAACTTCTCCATTTTCTAATTTCCTATGGGAGATTAAAGGTCACTCTAAAAGCTACATTTTAAAAATAGTTGGGCATTAGATTTCATAAAAAAACTTAATAAAATAATGAGTTTAGTAAATGCTCTTACACACAGTTGTCAAAAATCTGGAAATGTTAGAAACAGCAGGTCTCCAAGACACCTTCACTGCTGGAGAACATTGTGGCTTTAAACAGCAATCTGTCATCATTTTATGGAAATACAGGCTTGGAATTAATGAGGTTCAAGGTTTTATTCTTCTTTCATATCCTTGATGTGCGGATATGGTGTTATGTATATTCCTCTGATATTCAAGATTTTTTCTTCGTGACCATTTTCCACATGCCTCTTACATTACAAATAATTTCAGATACTGCATATTGAAGACGAAGCAAGGAATGAAGCATAATTATTTACCTTAAGGTACTATTACTCAATTCACTTTATTATTCAAGTGGTACTATTTTTGATATGGAACCACTGACATGATTCCAAGTTTTAGTGAGTAATTTCTTGAATCTGGAGACAGCTAATACAGTTCCTATATTTTTTGCAGCACTACAGGCCAAGGTCTCCAAAGCCGTCTTTTTTTTCTGGTTGTCAAGTAAAATAGAAAAGTGCTGTTTCCTGTCAAATTATTAACATCATGAATAGGCAGTGAAATAAGGATATGTATTTTTCTGAGAAGAAAAAGGTTTGAAGCTTTATTTATATTTAAAAACATGAATAAACATGATTTTTTGCTTCTTTTGTAATAATGCTGGTGATTTTGGTCCAGGAAGAAGAAGTATAGGCAAGAATTCGGTGATATTTTTTTCTTTCCAGTGAGAAAAATTGACATATCATATTGTATGCTTGACAAACAATTCCTTATTCATAATTCTGTTTCAATTTTTGCTTTGTTTTCACTTAGTTGAACATTTTGGGGGACAAAAAGTTCAGGGAGCCATTGTACTGAATGTTCTATATCTGGTTTTTGTTTTAACTTTGTTGGAAAACAACCCCACAAAAACCCCAAAATGAGAAGAAAAATCAATCTCATCCCACTGGACTAACTTCTTTATTGCTTAAAATTCTTATGTCATGTAAACACTTATTAAGTCAGTGTATACAAACAAGACTTTGCTACACTATAGATTTCAGTTTGTTTTATTAAGTCACCGTGAGCTATTTGAAAAACTGTGTTGAAACTAAAGAAAGCATTTAAAGAAACACAAATTATTTCAGGGAAAAGAAAAGAAAAATCACAACAAAACCCAAAGTAGAGTAATATAGGTGTCTGAACCTGGAAAATGTGTTTAATGGCAATCTAGTGCAAAAAATTAATATTAACTTATCAACTCATTCCACATTCTCAGCTGTATTTTGGCTGTAACCAAGAAGAAAGCCTTCCTCCGAGGCTCATCCATTACCTCCTCATTTTTATGTAAGGAAAGATTTCAGAGTTGCCCATGACTGAAGATTTCTGTTGGGCAGGAGTGAAAAGGGGAAGCACAAAGCTTTTAAGTAGCCAGCTGGCTAGAGAGCGATAAGTTTCTCCTTTGCCAGAGAATTCCCTCCTCTGTTAGAAAATGGATCTGTGAGCTTTCTCTGGAAGTTGAACAGCTTAACCTCATCATCCGGTGAAAGACCTGGATGCCAAACCTTGTCTGAGAGACACGAATAGACTCAGACAAGGAGACAGCAGGAGGAAATGCTTCCACCAGCGGGGGACTGTGCTGGTTAGGACTGTGCTTTCCGGAAAAGATGTGTTTTAAGGGAGTTATGAAAACTGTGAGTGACATGAGAACGGTGAGTATGGATCAGTTTTATAGTGTATTTTTTCAATACATTTGCAGTTAAAAATAGTCAAAGAAGGTGATTATTTATGCAATGAAATTTGATGCTGGTAGGGTTCAGGAGACACAGCATTCACTGTCAGCCGCTACCAAAGGCAGAAAACCATAATGGATTAATAGAACTGTAGAATATACTGAGGTGGAAGGAACCCATTAGAATTTTTGAGTCCTGCTCTTACTTGGAGTCTCAATATAACTCATTACAGGAGTTCTCATGATCATATGACCAGGTTTACTACCTCCAAAATACAAGGAAACTGTGAACTGTATCTCAGATACAGTTTGCTGAATATGTACTTATTGCTTTTGCATGGGTTGCATAAGAGGAAACCCATGGTAAAGACTCTGAAGATGACCAGGTGATACTCATGCATTTCTTAACTACCATATTGACTTGCTTGAGTGGCAGTACATCATTTTTGCAAGCTATTGGTGCATTAGGAGCACCTTAGAAAACAGCAACTCCACAGATGAGAAGGCCTTACAAACACTTTATCTGCTCAGGTAAGCCTCCCACTTTAAATTCTATAATGCCTTGCAGTAATGTTTACATGATTGACTTCAGTTAATGGGGCTATTTCTTAGGAAGGTCTTTACAGCCAATTTTGAAGACTAATTGAGTTAGGAAAACTTCTTCTGGGTTCATTTACAGTATGCTCCTTGGGGTTGTCCCTTTGGCCACAGCTCCCTCATAACAGATTGTCGAGTGTAGCAGATTATGTGACAGCAAATCACCCGTGTTCTTGGGTTGTGTTGTCTGCCCTTGTTTCATTAAAATAAATCTTGATTAATAAGGCTATTTTAATGAAAAGTATTTAGGTAGCATGGAATCCATTTACTTAAGAGGTTTTGATGGTGTAGGTATGAGCCTAATGAAAACCATATTAGTCTTAGCAGAGCAGCGCAGGCAACACTTCAATGCAAGTATTTTGTTCCATATTGTGGGCTTGTGGGAAGAATTTTTTGGGATTAGCTGGCAGATAAAAAAGTT
The DNA here is from genome assembly GCA_013398995.1 of Alaudala cheleensis. NCBI lineage: Eukaryota > Metazoa > Chordata > Aves > Passeriformes > Alaudidae > Alaudala > Alaudala cheleensis. Next base: position 2,586 of record VWYE01008487.1, on the reverse strand, counting down.
AATCTTTTAATTTTAAGGTGTAATATTGATTGTTTTAATGATGGAAGTCAATTAATGTTATTGGATCTAAATAGTTCCTTACCTAGGGAACCAATATAATCCAAAAAGAGAATGAATCTTCCCCCTTATACTTTTTCTTGTACTAGAACTAAGCCATCTTCTTAAATCAACCTCCAGTGGGTTTTAAAGACAAAAAAGATTTTTTTTTTTAATACAAGACACAATTGAATAATGGAGCTCATTGTTACATTATATTTTGGCTACCAATAATATGAATTGGAATAAATAAGAGAATTTCAAGAGAAATAGCTTTGTCTGTTTGAAGTTGTTAAATATTGTGATCCAGCTGCAATCACAAATTACAGAAAGTAGTCCTTTATCCTTTTCCTATTCCTTCTTACCTTCCTGCCTTAAGCACTACTGATGGTTTCCATCATAGACAAAATAACAGGCAAAATTAATTTTGTAGCTAACTCAATGACAATGTTTTCACCTTTTTATTAAAGTATTAATCCCTTATATTCATAACACTGGAGTACTACATAGTTCTATTTTCTTTCTTCCATTGACTGACACACAAATCTGGGAAGGAATTTAAGGAGTCCTTTCATGACTGATAGTGCTGCTACTGTAGGGTGATTTTCTCTGCTCCTCCTTTCCTTCTCCCTGATCTACATGATCCTGTACACTCTCTTGAACCAGCTCCCTGGAGTTTACATGGCCACATGGTCAGTTAGGTCACCTCACATATTTGATTAAAAAAAAATTTCTTCCCACCCCACAGATAAATTTTCAGGAGAGCTACTGAGATGATCTGATTTGCAGTACAGTGACACAAACTTCAGGGCTGATGAAAAGGGTAATGTGGGCCAGGGTCAATCTTTTCACAGACTGCCAATCTTTAAAACATATTTCCCTTTAAAATATATATCTATTACATTTTTTAATTTTATTGTCCCTGTTCTTTTCAGTTTCATCTAAGAAAGAAATACCTCTTATTCTGGAACTCTTAATTGTGTGTGCTCTGCCTGGAGTCTTGTCTTCAGAAGATTTTACAGGTTTGTCAACAATTTTTTTAACATAAGACTGAGTTTCCATTTCCTGTGACTAAATTTTATATATCATTTCCAGATCAAGACTCTGTCTGAAGTACACTTCAAAATAATGTCGTCAAGAGAATGTCTGCAATCAGCACATCTCACATGTTAGTATTCAGTTTGTGAATGTGATTTGATGGTATTGTCAATAAATGATAAACAGTCTGTTACAGCTAATCATGTTGTTTCATCTGATTCTTTGAATATTCTTAACTTCAACATTCTGTTGTGTTTTCCTCTAATGCCAAAACTCCAAAGTAATATTATATAACACATTTCTTTCCTAATCTTTTAATGCAATTCAATTACTATTTAGTGTAGATAGGAGCAATGAAATGTGGAATTCAGTGCATTTATTTCTGCCTGAAAGTGTCTCTAATATCACGTTTACTGTCATTGCTTTTGATTGTGTACTTTTGTCCATTTTGAAAAAGATAACGCTTTCCCTTACTTTCAGGTTGGTAGTTTGATTCTTTTCTGACAAAATTCAGTACACTTCAGCACAATGAGTTGTTCCATCCTTTAGTCACCACTCCCCTCTATAGTGTGTGTACAGAGCTGAAACTTTCAAACTCTGTTAAGTAGTCTAAGGCACTTTTTCACCTTGGGTCCATATCTTGACTTACTTGGAACAGCCTGGACCACTGCCTGCATCCTTAGTGAAACGTTGGTCAGGTTGCTCTCCGGGCTCTGGACAGTGCACTGGCATGTGGAGCAACTGCTTGAGCATGTGAAAGATCTTGTAGGTTAGACAGGAGACTTTTCATACTGCAAAAGCATCTGAAGTCCGAGTAGGATATCCCAGATATTCTGTAAGGACACTATATATATATCTGGCATAAATTATATTTCTTTCTGTGTCATCCTCCCTTTCCCCACACATCATATGCTCTCAGATCTGCCTGTTAACTCAGTAATGCTGAATACTTCATATGGTTGCCAGACCAAGCATTTAGAGATGGAAGCAGGAAGATGAAAGCACCTGGAATGAAGAGAGGGACAACAATAAGAAGCATTTTCGTTGCTTATCCTCCTTTTCCTTAGAATGTGTTCTGTCTTACCTTCGAGTAGTGCTCACTGGAAGAACTGGAGTTTTAATGCTCTTATNCTATCTTGACTTACTTGGAACAGCCTGGACCACTGCCTGCATCCTTAGTGAAACGTTGGTCAGGTTGCTCTCCGGGCTCTGGACAGTGCACTGGCATGTGGAGCAACTGCTTGAGCATGTGAAAGATCTTGTAGGTTAGACAGGAGACTTTTCATACTGCAAAAGCATCTGAAGTCCGAGTAGGATATCCCAGATATTCTGTAAGGACACTATATATATATCTGGCATAAATTATATTTCTTTCTGTGTCATCCTCCCTTTCCCCACACATCATATGCTCTCAGATCTGCCTGTTAACTCAGTAATGCTGAATACTTCATATGGTTGCCAGACCAAGCATTTAGAGATGGAAGCAGGAAGATGAAAGCACCTGGAATGAAG